>JAQPZY010001301.1:1200000-1800000 GCA_029931535.1 Margaritifera margaritifera
CACACAGTTGGGCTCAGGTGTGTGATGTAGAAGTAATGTAATTATGCGGAAACCATTTTTCGCCTTTCAATCACAGTGACCTTGGCCGTTGAGCCTTTGACTCCGAAAACAACGGACTCATTTCTTCTCCAAGTGCAAGCAATCCACAAATATTGGTAATAGACGACACTGCAGAACTCGAGTTATTGTGCGCAACCATTTTTCTTCTTTCCGTCACAGTTATCTTAACCTTTGAACCTTTAACCCTCAAATCCAAAGGCTCATTTCCTAGAGCAAGCAATCCACAAATGTGTGTTAACTCTAGATGGTTAGCAACTTGAATTATTGTGGAGAAATGAAATTTGTAACAGACCGACGGACGAACAACATCATAACACAATAAGCTCCATCTTAATGTGGGCGTAAAAAGTTACCTATCAGCAGTTAGGTACTTCTAGTTTACATCACATTTCATTTCTGATATCTTAAACTTAGAACCAGAGCTAATTAAATGAACAGAAAGAGTAGACTTGTCTTTATCAAATCCAGTACGCTGGCATATGAATGAAATCTTATAAAACAGCCAGATCATACTTTTACACAACTCGTTTCCTTAATTGTTTCTTGTTTTATTTTTGATTTGCTGTTAACAACTTCAAAACTCAATCTACAATTAAAACATAAAATTGCGAAAAATTAGTTTCATAATACGGGTACAAATGCATATGAATCTGCTTTCGTTTTAGGTTTTAGCTCCGTGTGTCTGGCACAAGATTAAGTATTGATCAACGTGTATACTCCAAATATTATGGTGATTACACTCCATACATTACGAACATAAATGTGTGCCACTCTAAAAATATATATAATATACCTAGTAATTGGATAGATGTAATAAAATTGTCCTCATTATTCTAATACCCATAAGTTCAATAACTTCCTCTATTTTATTTTAGTGGCATATATACATACACGGTGATTCCGAACAGTGGCAATGGCGATCGAGTGGTACTTTTTGTGGATTCGCAGAGCTCAAGTAATCTTGATTACATCAAGATTAACACTGCAGGTAAGCATATATTGAGATATCTGTTTTTTATAGAGATAAATATGTCTATTCTTTACAATTATCGTAAGGATTATGATTGGTATAAACGTTAATCGTAACTTAATTAGCGAATATTTTAAATATTGCATCATGTTTTATTTATGTCAAGCAGATTTTTACTTATATCAAAATTTGATGTAAATCTTATACGCCAAACTTGGCAAGAAACAGGAGAAAAAATATAGTTTTCTTCATCAAGGTGATGTAAATGTTAGTGACAGAAAATATAGAAATTGGGAAATAAAAATGTTCATTTATATATGGAAAATATTAGTACTATGAGATTCTACGTTTCATTGTGAATTTTATTTGTTGTTTTGGTTTGTGCGTTCACCTACGAGATACGATATTGAATCGCATTGTTAACCCCCTTCGACACATCAGTTGAGGTTAAAACGTATCATTTTGTCTACACACACATCCTTCAGAGCAGTTGATAAGCTTAATGTTTCAATGAGCGTATATGTTACGGATTGTATTACATAAAACTGGTGAAATACAGCTGTCTATTCTGTCGCCATGTTTGTTATAAAAGTACATCGTTCTCTTTCCCATACACCCACACAGACGAACAATTACATGATCGACTATGTGCCTAAATATACAGCGCAAAATTCAAAGCATTAAATTGATCTAGCATCCATTAATTAGTTGCCAACAAAAACCAGCATATTTTGCCCTCAGAGTTCATTTAACTTTGAGGATAATTAGAACTTGTGTAAGCATTCAACTTTAAGCCGGTGCATTCGGGTCATTTAGTTTACCGAACGAAAAGTTATATGAGTCTGTGTGTTATAGTTTGCCGCTATTTCATCGTTTTAAGTAGACTATACATATTTCATTCCCGCATGCGGAATGAGACTGTTACAGCTCATCCGCCATATTGTATGTAATTCACATAGGTCCATAAACTAAGTTATAAGAACTGAAAACACCACCCTACTCATGCGCATACTTTTCAACCAATGGATATAACAAAATTGTATTGTTCTTCCATGGATACGATCAGAAGAAATGATATTGTTTGTCAACGGATATGAGCAAAGCATGGACTTTATCAACAGATATAATCGATATATGGATTTATCAATGTACGAATTTATCAACAAATACGATCAATGCATGGAATTATCAACAAATATGATCGATGTTTTCTTCACCAACCAGTATGATGGTGCATTAGATTATCACAAATACATTGGCATTGACTATTAGGTTCAAACCGTTACACACACACACACACACACACAAACACACACACACACACATATATATATATATATATATATATATATATATATATATATATATATATATAATACTAATAATAATAATAATACTTTATTTTCAGAGGGTACAGCTCATTTAGCCAAAATGTTAGCTAATCTTACATGAGGCCCTCAGGGGCATACAACATTTTATACATCTACATACTATTTTTAACAGAAAGAAAGAATGAACGTATTAATTACATATTAATGTCACACAAACAGTTCACTTAAGACTTGCAATGTTGATACAAACGCATCAGTGTAACATGTTTGTAGCTGATTTATAAATACTCATAAGAACAAAGAAGGAGCTGTTGTGAATATTTAGTGAGAGACATTATATGTTTAGGGAGCTGAACTGGCATGATTTATGCACGGCAACACTGTCAGCTTTCTTTAGTTCAAATAGTAGCTGATTCCATTCTGAAGATCCTGTATATGTAAAAGTCTTTTTCAATGCGTTAGTTCTTGGTCTTGGTAGTTTCAAGCACAGGTTTGATGCTGATCTTAAAGAGTACATAGAGGAAGTATTGCTGGCTTGGACAAGCATATCATTCAGCAGGTAAAGAGGTGTTAAATTATGAAGGGTTTTATAAACCATAATACATCTATGATACGAAATTCTTTTGTCAAAAGGGAGCCAGTTTAAAGACTTAACATGTCAGCAGATGGTGTTATTGGATCAACATCTAGGTCCTACAATTGAGCCATGAGGCACACCATATTGTGATAGAGTACTGTTTAGTTGCACTTGCTGGGTTCTGTCACTAAGATAAGATTGTATCCAGAAAATGATTTTTGCACTGAAATTGTAATAAACTTGTTTTCCAATAAGTATGTTATGGTCAACAAAGTAAAATACCTTCTTTAGATCTAAAAAGATAGATCCTATTATGTTACCTTTATCAATGTCCTCAAACCATTTAACAATTATCTTCATTAGCGCAGTATGACATGAATGGTTTGATTGAAAACCTGATTGGTGTTGATGTAGGAGGTCATTTGTTTGTACGAAAGTACTGATTTGTTTTGCAACATGTTTCTCAATAATTTTGGAAATGGTTGGTAGTACCGAAACAAGTCTGTAATTTTCTGGAATATCGTTCTCATTACCCTTATGAAGTGGTGTTATTCTTGCCCTCTTTAAGGTATAAGGAAATTAAAATTTTTTAGGCTTAAGTTTATAATGTGTGCTATAGACTTGTGTATTTTATTAGCACTTAGTTTTAACAATTTAGGACCTATACTATCTACCCCTGTAGCCTTTTGAGTATTAAGTATTTTGAGATAGTGCCATACATCTTCATTTGTTATTTACATTATTTCTAGTTTGTTTTCAAGGTTGTTCTGAAGTTTGGAGCCAACATATTCTTCTAATTTTGTATAGTCTGGTGTTGGGTCATTTATTTTGATATCATTAGCACAATTGCAGAGTTTAAATGAGTTTATCAGTAGTTGTACCCGTTGTATCTGGCATGCAAGAAATGGCAGGTACTTTCCCCATAAGGATCAGACCCCTAATTTATTTTTCGTAAACATCAATGCTAAAGTTTGTGAAAAATTAATGTTTTGTGCATTAGATGACCCAGTAAGCAACACGTGAACTTTTTGATTGAAGTAAGCACACATTTCTAAACACAGGAAGCATCTCCTTCGTTGCATTCTCTTGAGATACATGTTCCTAAAGCGGGGTACGTGCACATACAGAATATATGTAGAACTGAATGCGCGGATAAAAGTCTCAGAAAATTAAAAACTAAAAATTCTACGTTGATATTGCAACCAATGGCCCTATCTTCACGCATTAAGTGCGGTAGCAAATGTTCCCCACATCGAGACTGGTACACTGCTCAATTAATAATTATTGGTCTGATTCCTCTAGAGAATTTGATAGGACCTTAGAAACAGAGAGGGTTTAGGGCGTAAATCTTTCATACATTTTATGTTTCTACAATCTCCGTGGCAAATGCCTCTAATATTGTCCTGTTTCTTCGATTTCATGCACGGAAGTTTTATGGGAAACAATAAGATATGATTCATGCTGTGTTACCACTTATCCAGACAGTAGGTACCGCTGTATATAGAATCCCTTTCATTAAATAAAATTGCTACAAAATTCATTCTCATTTCGTTGTCACTATCTCCACAGGTTTGATTGCATACTTATGAATATTGTTTCACTTCAGGAGTCTGAAAATTTTTAATGCGATTTCCATGTGTTAAATGCTGACTGTGTCCACTCAAGTTTTAATTTCCGCTACCAATAAAAAATTAAAACAAAATGTCAGTTCATTGATTTAATTGAATATCTTCATTTATTTAAGTCGGTTCGAATATAAGTTCAGGAGAAAGTCTATTATCCAAGTTCATGAGCTTCGAGTATATATAATGGAGTTTTAGAACTCTATAATCGAGAAACGTTATATCCACATTCGTTTATTTTTCAAAATGTTTATGAACTTGTCCATATCGATAACGTTGGACATACATGTAATAATCAATTTATACTGGTATTACTAGCGGAACTTTTATGCAATGATAATACAATCACTTTGTTCACAAATTTAATGACTAAATTATTTGGATGTACATAAATTGTCAATTAAACAAGACAAAAAGTAATAATACTTACTCAAGTGTTTCTGCCAAAAATATTTTGTGATAGGTCTTTCCTTTTTATCTCACCTACGCAAAAACACGGCCGATTTTTTTTCAAAGACTCAAAAGCCATCATGGACCACATTTAATCACTTTGTGACTTATAACACCTTAACAAACACCCCTCATTTGCGCCAAACTCTCCAGATTACAACAATAAGCTAATCAATTAACAACTTGTTGTATACACATGCTAGCATTAATGCCATTACTTAGCCACGCATCGTTGCACCGGTTGCAATTACTACTGGAACAGTTCCTGTACCCAGTAGACAGATTCTGGCTGGTTTCTGTAATGCATGGATAGAACGCATAAAAACACCGGTTTTTTTTTCTTTTCAATTTAAAAAGAAATGTCCGTTAATTTTCAAAAGCTATAGATTTAAACTTTCAAATGATATGTGCGGTAGACAGTCTTAAAACAATTTTTATTTCCTTTTGTTTTTATTCTACCACCGGTAGAATCACATGTATGTTCAAGCCAATTTAGCATTGTTTATCTGGCTTCGGCGCGTCAGGTGATAAAAATGTTATAAGTGAGCTAAGTTTCTCAGGCGGACCACACAAAACAGACGCTATAACCAATTAAACGTTGCAACAAAGGAACGATATAACAAAGCCTTTGGAATACATATCAGTTAGGAATTTGGCTAGGTGTATGTAGTTTAATATTCTCCTCTCTTTTAAAGACATCAGCAGTAGCAGCGTTTTTGAAGGCAGTACAGTCACTATTGAAGTATATTGGTCCAATAGGCTGATCCCTGCCTCGTACTCAATAGACTTCACCTTTTTCGCCACATATTCAAGTAAGTACGCAAAAATAGTTTATATTAATTGGATAGAGAATCTGTTTCTTCATTTATTTTCAAACTGTATTAAAGTTTTAACAAATGATTATGAGATATGACTCCCATTTACCGTAATATTGCTGCTAACATTTATTATGTATTTATAGGTTACTGCATTTGTATGGGAAAATATGAACGAGTTTTCTGAGTTATACTGCACGACGTCAGGAGTGCAGTATAGCTCAGAAAAAAAAAGACTTCATATTTTCCCATACAAATGCAGTAACCTTTTTATTATATACTCATTTTGCTTTTCTACCTAATGCTGAATAAAAAAAGAAGACACTACAAGAAACAAAGTAACTGAATTTCTGATATATTCTAAAGTAAATACACAACAGAAGTTAAACCAATACACATTAAAAGTATTCATGCGCACATGGCACCGCCCAGTGACCTTTGAACTTGGTTGAGTACCGCGCGCTCAGTGATTTGTTTAAAAAAAGAAATCTCATTTTGGTCTACTTAAAATTGATGAAATTTTGAGTCATATTGTGAATGACTGCGCCTTGGAACAACTTTCCCAGTTGATCTGGAATGGAGGGATTTTGTTTTTATGTCGATTCAGCTAAATTCTGCTCTTTTAGTTTTTAGCTGGTTCTATTACGTACGATGTACATGTTGCTAGATGGACTGGCCTCGACAGCAAGCTAGCTTACACATCTGTTACTGTCCTGTCATTGATAGTTTGGAATCATAAGGTGGACAAAATATGAAATTCTTTAAAGTGAAATTCTCAAGAAGATGCAGGATTAAATTTTTTTTAGGGAATATTAAATTCATTTCGTTTTGGAGTGCAGTAGATTCTTCTTTGGAATGTGATTTATGTTGGAAATGTAGTCTAGATTGCAGTTCAATTTCGCGCCGTGGATCAGAAAGTACATTTTGAAGAAATTCAGGATGCAGAAAAGTAAGTACATTTATTGTCATTCTTATTACCAGCTATAGATGACATATTTATATGTACTGTCATAATAAATCCAAACAATTTCTCAAAAAAAAAAAAAAAAAAAAAAGGCAAAATTGCAAAGCGGCTGGGGTGTGAGAGCCCATTTCGTCAGCGGAAATAAGGCTTCTTCGTTATCGTGGCTTCTTGGCTCCGAAGCACTTGCTTTTATACCACAACCCGCCTTCTTTAGTTGTATTTGTTCAAAGTTAGTGCTTGGACTGACTTGTAAAATTAGCGGTCTCTGAGGAAACGGAATATCATTTGGTCATAATATGCCTTTTTATGCTATTTTTGTATAGACTCTAGAGAGCACGGTTCATAGTCTGAACCATCGGCTAAATAAGTGTTTAAATGATCAGAATGATATTTTAAATACTGCATGCCTCACGTTTGTTGTCATAAAGCCACCGCTGTACATTGTGAATATCACGTTCAGTCACTTGCTTGGTTGAAAGATTCTTTTGTGACTCAATGAATTCATCCACATCGTCAGCTTTATCATCTCTACTCTCAAACAGCTTGTTTAGTTCATCCACAGACAAATCTAATAAAGCAAAAGATCCGGTGTCTGCTACAATTGCGTACATAGTTTGTTTACAATAAAAAGTAGTTCCTAACACGCGATACTATTTTTAGACAAAACGTGTCTGCAGTATGAAGCCGTGCAGTATGGAGAAATACTGCACGATTCTGACAATGCAAAGTTAATGGAGAAAAAAATGAGTATATAATAATAAATGATGTTTATCGCATGATATATATATATAAATATATATATATATATATATATATATATATATATATATATATATATATCAACTGACGATATTAGAGTGCGTATACACCAATAACAATCTCACAATGCGTTCCTTTCTAGTCACATTCAAGGATAGCTTACATGATATGACAGGATAGCGCGTGCGCAAGCACTTGGTATCTCTTATTAGAAATTCATTAAAATGCTGGCAATCATTAATTATTTTCACCACCAAGCAGAGCATGTTATTCTTACCAATCCCAGTAATTAAAAAACCGTATAGCGTGTATTTATCATAGGCTTACACTGTCGTGGGGGGATTTGAAAATGGAAGAGGCTTGTGGATCACACGAATTTTGCAAATTCATAAAGTTACATTTTTGTGTGATATTGCATTGCCATATTTCGAACGTCAACCTTTAACGTTACTATTGCACCAATTATCTTTAAAAGCGTAAACTACGTTCGTAACCTAATGGCATATTTTCTGATTCTAAAATAAACCACTATATGGTTGTAATAAGATCTGTCATAGAATTCGGATATGTCGAACTCATCTGACTTTCTCAAAGATAATTTAGATACATGTACTATACATATAAACAATTTTCCACGACGTTTCATCTGTACAAACTGCATAAAAAGGTCTAAACTGTGAGACACAACGACATAGAAAATTCCAACATGACTATATTTTTAAACATAGACATCAAAGGACCGCAAATTGTTATCGTCCATACTGATATGTGCATCTCCAATAGTATTGTATGTATCTAGGTGACAAAAAATCGTTTGATCAACATTTATACAAATACACAGTATACATATAATGTAACCTATGTAACCTACTACTTGCACCCGAATAACTTGTGGCGTGATTTTCTTCTTCAGGTGTCCAAGGAACCTCGTGCAGTGGGAATGAAAATTTAACAGCATCAAGAATTGAATACAGAAATAGGACATCCCCCGGATATAGTTTAGGATGGTATTGGCACTCAAGGTATGTATTGTCTTTTGGACATTTCGTTTTTGCATACAATTCAATCCGTTCATAATGGAAAAAGCCTCTTTAATAATTAATTAAAAACTTTTTTTAAATTAACTATTAGATATATTTCACCTTGCAAGTTTACAATAGTTGCGGCTGCTGCGTAGATTTGTATAAATTTACGCATGTACATAAGCAAATTTCCAAAGACTTTACATAGATTTTTCAACAAGATTAGTAAATAAACGTAATTAATATGCGGTGAAATATTTTATGTTATAACTGGATAGTGTCTATGCTAAAAGAAGTGCTTCAATAATAATAATTATAATAATAATAGTAAAAATAATAAGGGTGATTTTGGTGGTGGTTGTAGTAGTAATGGTAATGGTGTTGGTGGTGATAGTTGTCGTAATGGCAATGGTGGTATTATTCGTAGTGGTAATTGTGTTGGTGTTGCTATTAGTGGGGTGGTGCTCATGGTTGTGGTCATGGTTCAGGTGGTGACGCAATTAGTAACAATGGTTATGGTGGTATTTGTGGTGCTATTAATATCAATGGTAATGTTGGTAATGGTGCTAAGTGTAGTAAAGGAAATAGGGGTGGTAGTGGTGCTAATAGATGTAGTGGTAATAAGTAGAGCCAGATCAGAATCAAATTCCTTGAATACAATAAGTTTATGTAGATAGATTTTATTGCGATATTTATTGAAACAGGTAAAGAAGCTGTTTAAGATATACAAATACAATATACCGACAGGCAGACCGATACATACATACATACATACATACATACATACATACATACATACATACATACATACATACATGCATACCTACATACATACATACATACATATATGCATACATACATGCATACATGCATACATACATGCATACATGCATACATACATACATGCATGCATGCATACACACATGCATACATACATACATACATACATACATACATACATACATACATACATACATACTAGTATGTCCTCTCAAAATCTTTCAGATATTGGTATTAGCTGTTATTTACGCACATATGCATAATGTTAATAACATCCATCGAATTATTTGCTTAGGAAGTTGTGATTTTTAAATAGCCCAAAGTTGAGTGTTCTCTAATCCTCTGTATGTTATGTTTCTTCTGAGGAAATGCAAGGCTTTATATTTCAAATGCATTTAACATTAATATACCATTACATCATAGTGACCCCTGTCTTCAGATATGCTTTTTATTTGGCAAACTAAGCATGACAATACATAGATAGATACATACATACATACATACATACATACATACATACATACATACATACATACATACATACATACATACATACAGTAACGAAAGGCACCATTAGGTTGACCAAAGTGACCCGGCAGGTTTTGGTCAAGGTGTTTATGAGGACATCATCATAGTGGAACTTACAATTGCACAGAGATAAAGTGCAGTGTATTATGCACTCACGATATGATGACAGAGCATGGGTTACTCATAGGCTGAAGACTTGTAGATTTCAGCATCCCATACCTGTTTGATATAGCATTTTTGTTCAAGTCTATCAGCTTACCCACAAATGACAAATTTCGCAATATCCGTATTTTGCTTGCATTTGTCTTGACTCTGAGATAATATCAGCATCATTTCTGCCAAACACTCTTTATTTACCGCAAATAGTATTCCATAATATCTGTGTGCATGGTAAATATTTCATGCCTGATATGGATAAATATCTAGTCAATATCTAGCATGTGAAATTCACATAGGATATTTACCAATTGGTCCAATGTGCGGTGGTATAGCAACCACTATTAATAGTATATAAAGTCCAGGTCCTCGGCTAATCACCTATTTATTTACCCTAAAGCCTAGGCTCCTGGGCTGTCACCTAATTGTTGACACATTTTTCTTGTTTTGGTCATATTTTGAAACATTTGAAGACTTTTCGACAGAAATTCTACTTTTTTACTTAAAATCTTAAATTTTTAGCCTATTTCTCATAAATATTTTTTTTTTCACAAGTGTTTTGACTGAAAGCCACATTAAAGCATTTTCTCCCAAATTTATAACTTTTAGTGTTTGAATCTTATTTTTTAACTAATAAAATCCACCCACCCTATGCTCCAATCTTCATGATTTCGTATTTTTAATTTTACCACATAAATTTCAGATATCATTATCTGAATCTAATATATTTAATTATTTACAACAAAAACGAAGGATAAAAAGCCAGTGAGCGAGTTGCCTACCCCTTCTGATCGTGAATAATGCGACAGGTCATGTAGGGTAGTTGTAGGCAGGAAAGGTCCCTTATCCACAGATTTATTCTTTTTAAATTCATTATGCAGTAAATATAAATTCTGTAATTTTCAAAAAATTAAACAATAGATGTTCGATACCTTAGAATTAATTTAAAAAAAAAACAACAACAAAAAGCAAGAATAAAAAGTCAGCGGTTTGCGTAGCGAGGCGTATCTCCCTCAAGAGAGCGCAGCGAAGAGAAAAGGGGAGTGGGTTTCCTTATATCCCCACTATGCAGTGAATACTAATTCACTATGCAATGAATACGCATTCTGTAAATTCATAAAGCAAAGCTAGTGATGATAAAGACCTAAAAAAGTAATATCCCCACCCCACCCCCCACCCCAATAACAAACAAACAAAAACTAAAGATAAAAATTCAGTGCGTTCCGTAGCGAGGTGAATGCGCACCCCTTCGAGCTAGCACAGCAAAGCGAGTAAGTGGGTGGGGTGTCTGTATCTTCCCGAATTGATTCCTTTCAAATTTACTATGCAGTGTTCACACATTCACTATGCAGTGAACACAAATTCAGTAAATTACAAAACAACAACAATAACAATAAAATATTTACAAAAAAAACCTAGAGATGAGTGAATATCTACAAGGGGTATATAAAATGTTTACTATTTTTTCTAATTTCATGTATAAAGACCTAGAACAATAAATAATTAAAAGACTTAACACCAAGGATGAAAGCCGGCAAATCGTGTAACGAGGCAAATCTCCCCCACTCCTAATCCCCTTGGGCGATCGCAGCGAAGCAGGAATATGGGTTTGTGTATCCCCCAATTTTTTAAACTCAAATTATGTAAATCCAAACGACTGTGTGATATTTTAATTCTCTTCTGCCACCTTCTGCTATTTTATACTTTTTAATGGATCAAAATCAACTTGGAAAATGATTAGCTTTCTCTGAAAGAAAGAACAGAAGACAATAAAACCCGATTTAAATAAAGACGTTATAAACAAAGTCTGTACAGAGGAATTAAAATTAGCATAGTAACTAGAACATACAAGGAAATAAGTGGTAAACATTTAACTAATAAAGATAAAAAAGTAAATAAAAATTGTTTAAATACTAGATCAGCTAAAATATCATCGTTAGATGTGATACTACTAGGGGTGACATCATTGTTTAGTACAATTCTTCCAAATGATAACTTAAAGAAAGAGTTGAAAGAACACTACTTAACAACAAACGGAATTACATACTTTTCAAGGGGTTTCAATTTTTAGGGTTGGATTACCAATTTCAGCATAACGTGCATAACTTGATCAACCAATATTACTTTCAAAAATAAAAAGGAAAACCAGGTCGTAATTTATAGTAACGGAGTTACGATAAGCTTTGAAGAGTCGTTCAAGCAGGAACCTAGAACATTAGAACTATTAATTTCAGATATATTCTAAGTTGATAAAAAGTTTACTTGAAACAGGACGTCTAGAGTCTTAAACAAGACTTGATTAACTTGAAACAAAATTAATAACTGTTTAGGAATAATGTAATTTAGTTCCAAATTAAAAGGAAGGTGGCCCAAATACAACTCAAGAATCCATGGAGTCTACAGTTCCTAAGTCATCAGAGTGTGAATGTTAATAAACCATAAACGATCCTTGAAGAGTTGAACTTGAAACACAACCTGGTAAACGTTTACAAGAATTTCTATAAGCCAAAGGAGAAAAGTTAAAAAAGAATAAGGCATAACGAGAGATAGAAATGACAGCAAATAGTCACGCAATTATGACTTACATGGTACTGCCTTGGTAGGCTACAAAATTTATTATTTGATAGAAAGTGTAGTTATTCCTATAGGAATATGTGCTATTTATATTTTTGTCTAAAAGCGACACCTAAAAAGGACAACAAAAAGCGTATTAACCCTACACCGGAACCAGAACGCAAAGTGTCATGCAAGCATGAATTAAATAAAGGGAATCATTTTTCAGAAATGTTGTAAATGAAATATACAGTTAATAGATTAATCAGCTAGTCAATAGACTAGCAAGAACAAAAATCACTAAAATGCAGATTAATAAACCGCAAGCGAAACGACAACATAATTAACACTATGTACCACGCAGTATTCATTTCAACACTTATAATTAATTGTAGTAAGATTTTTTTGAAGATATTTACTTTTAATATTATTTCGCCAACTAACATGGGTATAGAATAAGTGATAAATCTAGTTATTTCGTTCTTTGAATCAGTTTACGATTGACTAACTATTAACATAAAGGACTCTACCAGACGAAATAATTCAATAGTCAGTTAATACTTTTAAATCTTAGAGAAATTACATAACAACCATGCAATTATTTTTAGGCTGCTGAAAATAAATGAATGTTTTAGGCAAAGAGATAAAACATCAGAGAGGCCCAAGAAAAAATATAAAACAGCTTATAGTTTTTAACAGGGATGAAGTTGGTATGGCAAGTGTTTATGGTGGAATGTGTGTTGCGGCTGTTAGTTTAGAAGAAGCAGGCCTAGAGGGACATATTCCTTTAACTTTTGCAGGGTTTGATACAACCTCACTTAGGTTTGTTGAAAAGCATTTAATACACAAGCTAGTATACAATAAATATATGCTATAAATAAGTTGAATTGAGTCAACCAGAATGAGTGTGAAAGAAATTCAGTGCTGTGAAAAAGCGACAGAGAAACTGATCTTGAACAAATATTTCAATTCAGCAACAGAAATAATGATTACTGTTAAAGGATCATCAAATATGTTTAATTCACAGGGACATAAATTAAATCAGCAATTTACAGAAGTTACGAAATATTTGTTTAATGAACAACAAAAAGACGTTCCAATTAGTGATATTTAGTGTAACAATTTTCATACAGATCCACCATTATTTATGGCTTGATTCAAGAAACACACATGATAATAAAAAGTTTTTGGAACAGATAATAGATTATCCAATTTCAAGAAGAAACACACGTACATATAAACAGAAAAGAACACACAGATGAACACACAATGTATATTTATTTTGTTTCTGGTGCACAGGTAAATATTCAGAACAACTAATTAAAATATATCCTCTTCAGGAGATAGAGACGGCGACGCCCGATTAAACACTAAATAAATGTACCTATAAGAACCATTTAATATATTATACGTTTCTTTGCAAATTGTGGAAAGACAAAGTTTGCATTAGATTTCTTTAAAATAAAATATAAAAAACTGCTTTGATATTTTTGTAATTATCTGCACAACACTTATGTACAAAATGTCTTACAACTAAAGAGGCTTGATCCTGGTGAGAATAAATGACTGGAATTACTTGTTAATATATACCAGGAAACTAATATATTGTTTCTTATAAACGACTGTGTGAATCTAAAAAAGAAAGT
The DNA here is from genome assembly GCA_029931535.1 of Margaritifera margaritifera. NCBI lineage: Eukaryota > Metazoa > Mollusca > Bivalvia > Unionida > Margaritiferidae > Margaritifera > Margaritifera margaritifera. The sequence goes on from JAQPZY010001301.1 coordinate 1,214,234, forward strand.
ACGCAGAAAAAAGAGCTAGCATTCAGTGGTAGGCATTATGGAATTTCAATATGGGTGATACTTCAAAAAGATAATGCAATTGTTCGTAACTTTTGTGAGAACACGAGGTGTTTTATTATGTTTTACGGTCGATGCTAAACGCTGTAGAGTATTTGTGTGTGTGACGAGATTCACATATTAAATTAATAAATCACATATTTACATACGAAATTAAAGACGAAATTCTAGACACATTAAAAATAAGTAAACATACAACGTTATTGTTGCTTCTCGAGTATACCTTTGATTACAATCTGATTACTCTTTAACTCTTAAATTTATCATCTAAAATGTTTGCGCATCTATACCACTACATGTGATGTGTAAGATGTTTCCTTTTGCATCAAAAAGACGTACATTTCTCCAGTTACAATATTTTCTCTGTTCAGCAGAATCGGAAATATCAAAAGATGCACATGGTTTAAGATGATCTATGTGTGAATGTTTTTATTGCTACAACATTAGAAAATTATAAACATTGGTTTACAAACTGAATAGAAGGCGCATCCAGAAACTCAAAACTAGTAATGGTAATATAGTTGTTTGTAAGTGCTGTACAAATTCAATTACTAGATAAATTGTTGCGGGGGGGGGGGGGGGTAACTTTTCATCCTTCCCACACCTATCTTGAAAATGCTTTCTCACGTATGTATTCAGAATTACTTGTTTGTCATTCTCTTATATGTTCTATGTTGCTAATGTAGTTCATGGTTGCTTATATAGTATGCTTTATTGCATTCTTGTATACAATCTCTGTTCTATGGCATTTTTATTTTCGCATTCGTCTATCTGGCCGTTATTGTTTTGATAATATATTATATTGCACATGCTCTTACGGTCTTTTCATTGCTTTTAATTTTTGTAAAATGTTACTTTTGATATTTGTCTAGTACATCTGTTAGCATCTTTTTATCGACTATTATTTTTTAAAAAAATAGTTGCTATATGGAAACGTATTCATATTATCCACTAAATAACGTTGATCATCATATCATGAAAGAACAGCCTTATTTAGCCTGATATTTTATATCTCGTGATGGTAAGATCTAATTAAATTAATTTCTTGGTGATTTATAGCTTGGTAATTTACACAATTTTTACGCATATCTAATTATATTGTATGCAACTTTGTTGCTTAATACCCTTGCATACCCTATTTATTCTCCAATGTCAAAGCTTACTTCAAAGATCACAAAATTCTTGTTTGGGTACACCATTCATCTCATCTTTGAACAATCCAACAACGTCCTTGTCAGCTAACGGTATTCCATATATGTTATCATTTATGCAGTCACATGTATTGTAAAACTGTATATTGCATTTCATATAATTGTAAAAGTTGTCCGTTTTAACATTCATACGTTGAGAATTATATCCGAAAATAAAAGTTTTATTTTGTAACCATATTGATTGTTTACCTTGTTGTAGTAAAATTAATACATCAGCATCTTACTGACTTTCAAAACTGTAAAGCTGCCATAAATTGGTTTAGTTATTTTTTTATTATTTTTTTTTTCTTGTTATTTAAACTAACCGATACCAAAATCTTTAGCTAGTATTGTTCTCTTTGCAAAAGAAATATCGTGTTGAAGATTACAATATTTCTTTTCATCAGTACATATTTTTACACTAGTTCATTTTCTTAAATTTTTCATCTGTTTTCCAAAGAGAGACTTATTAGATAGTTTGAAAAAAATCTTTTTTAAAGTCATTTGTTAAGTATTGTCTCAAAGATGTATTCAGTTATTATTTTAGCCACTGCTCCTAATGGATTATAAGTGCTCTGTGAAATTTTGTCTTAGTTTTTATATGGTATTGTGCCAGTTTTATCTTCTATTAATTTCGTTTGTAATTGAGATAAATCAGCCTCTCTCGCAATTAGTTTTTCTGGTCCCAGAGGATAATGTTTATAATAATCCTGCTAATCTGCTGTAACGCCTAAATCAACCGCAAATAATTCCTCCAGTTTTAGAATCACCACTTCAAAATATTAAATTGTGTTCCATTTCTTTTATTACTTGTTTGTCTACCCCTTTATTGATTCTAACGGGCATTGGTTGGAACGTGGCCCAACCACACAAATGATTGAAATATAAGTCTATACTAAACTTGTTTGGGACTTAGTTTTTTCATAATAACAATTAGTTCTTATTTTATTGTTCTAATCAATATAATACTCATGGTTTGCTTTTGAGCATCTGCATGGTATCACAGTTATTCCTCATCTAATTGCAGATTCAATGATTAATAACATAATATGTTAGCAACTTTATTTCTGCCTTACTTATTATCACCCTAGCATCATGACCTGGTCCTGATGCAGTAACATAATGTGCTGAGTCCAGTTTGTGATTATTTATGTTACACAAATATAACATGCTATTAAAGTTTCTTTTTACGTGGTAATCGTGAAGAGCAGTAAATGAATGTTTTGGAACATCTCTTACATATTGGCAATCCTCCTCTTTAATTCCTGATCCAGTAAATTTTGAATAAAATGTCTCGATTGGTAACTCAGTTTCATTAAATCTTTCAAATGAATTCTTATATTGATATGGGTAAATATCTTTTTTCAAAACTCTGGGTTCCATTTTCTTAAAATGTTTAATTGTTTGTGTAAATTTATCATCATTTAGATTGTTAGCAGGTTGATCTAGTGACTGACCCATAAACCTAGCACTAACTAGATATCTTATTCTTCTTTATGCACAAACTTCGTAGTTCTTTTTTTCTCAAATCTATCGACTATAAGATCTTTTTGTTTTGAAACGAAAGATATTGTTTGATCAATATTTGGTATTATTAACACTTGTTGATCTGGGTCGTTTCCACTTAGTCGTTGATACCCAGATGAGAATCGTTTCCAGATTATGAATAAATATCGGAATAACATTTGTATATTTAACATTTTAATTACATTTTAGATGTACAGGACACCCTGTATTTTCAAGTTAAGTGATCATGATCTCTTGCTTTGTAGTTGTTAACGTCTCGATTTCGTTAGTAATCTCCTTTGCACTTTGAATGCTTTTTAGCTTATCTACTTATTATGTTTTTATCAGCAATTGTTAGTTTTAGTTCTTGATATACAGTTTTTAGTTTTTTAATTGACTTTAAATATTCATAAACTCTAATTATGAAATCTTCTCCTATGTAAACTATTCCTCGTGAGTTGATTTAAGTTAAAGGCAAAATCCTCATGGCATGTGTTCTGCTAATTTTATTACCCATGACGTATTTCGTTATAATCTCTAATTTTGTACTTATTAGTTCAATAAATATTGTTCAACGTCTTTAGAAAAGCAAATGTAAATCAATCACATGATGCCAATTACTTTCTACTTTTCGCCTATAAATCCATATTCATTTCGACGAGTCTTGTAACCTTCTTGTAATAATTCTTTCTTTTAGTTTCAATCAAAGTTCCCTTAATTTTCTTGGTCTTTGAGTTACTATTAAAGAAAGTTCTAATTTAGTTCGAATAGGTACTTCTAATCTGCTTCAGGTTATTACGTTGGCAAATATGCCAGACAATTCTAATTTTGGTTAAATTAAACAGATAGACGCCAATATTTTTAATACCTTTTTTAATCTATCTAAGAAGGAAACTGTGCTACCGCTACCGCCGCTGCCCCACTTACCTCTACCAGTTAGATGACGAAATACACTGTGTAGCATTTATATAGTTTTCCATTATTTAGAAACAATTTTTTCGTTATTTTAGTACTACTTTCCATTAATAAAACTTGTTTGAAAATTACTTTTTTATGACTCAACACTGAGACCCTTGTTACTCGTTTTCTTTCCCACATTCACCCGTAATTTGTTTTGTTTGGTTGCATTTCCTACACAATAGTAATTTGTCCTCAGTTCGTGCTAATTGTGTTCCTAATTTTACGCGGATTTGATAAGTCATACTTGCGACCTGCTCCTTTCCATGACCTTTCTGGCTGACCTGGGCTGCTGCATTTGTACACATGTTCGCTCATTTGACCTGTTTGTTTGTTTGTTTGTGTTACAAGGTTCCCATTTAAGGTACTTTGCGCAATATTAGCACCTTCCCAGTTCTTTTCTGGCTGACCCGGGCTGCTGCATGTAGTGTTTACATATCAATGTATATTTCTGTTTATGTTATTTTTTATTTTATGTTTTTATACTTATCATGTAATACTTTGGCCTGCTTTTTATGCGGCTAATTTTAGGTACTATGGTTGTGCTCTTTATATATGCACACTAGTTTTCTGCAGAAACGTGGTTTAGATTTACTTTGCTTTACAAATCGTATGCTTATATCGAATGTACCACTACAGTCAGTTATTAATACTCTAATTTTTAGTCTATAGGAGGATAGATTTACACTTCCCGGCATTTAACTAGCTGAGATAAGCAAACTTTTTAATGAATAATACTTTCGTACTTACGTACTATTAATAAATATCTCAGAGATTTTAACCATCCATGGCTATAAAATCTTACACTATAAACCAAAACAGGACATGCCAATCTATAATAGCTTTTGCAATTCCTATAAAACAACTATTCTTTCTGAATGACATATACGTACGTACTATCATAGACAATTTATATAATTTAATATCTAGGGTCAATTAGTATCTCGATTCAAGCTGAGTATAAACCTGTATTCACTATAGGCTTGAGAGACAACCACAAGTCGCGGTTACCTACGGTAGTTGTTTTAAGTATAGTCTCAGCAAACAACTTAAGGACATTCAGTCATGATAAGGCAGGCCAATCTATGAAAGTTTTTATTTTGTGCATTTATCAGGCATTATTATGTGGCAGTGGTAAGTTCGGCTGTTTTTTTTGTTGTAATTAATTGGCTTAAAATTAGTTTCATGTCAAATAATATCACTACTAATCTACTTTTTCATCCAAACAGACAGATAGATAGAACGAATGTTCTGCATTTCAACCGCAGACTAAACCGACCGATAAAGCTATGCTCTTAATACCGTATATAGCTATATAAGAGTAGATTCCCTGCACACGCAATTCGAAAAGAATAAACGAGGGGGATATGAAGAGTTAGTCGGTGATTGTCCTCACTACGTTTTTAGGTTTTTAACATTAATTTTTTAAAGTCTTTATCATCTCTAATTATGTTTTCGTATTTACATAATTTTATGTTCACTGCATAGTAACTTTCTATTCACTGCATAAGGAATTCGAGAAGCCAAACACTGGTGATATCAATGACCCCTCCTGCCAATTAGAATTTGATACATCAGGTTCAGAAAAGGATATTTGAAATTTAGGTGGTAAAATTTTAAATCATACTTTTTGTTAAAAGTGAGATATAAACACTAAAAGTTAGTAATTTGTTAGAAAATGTATTATAATATGCTGTTTATTCAAATTTTGAAAACCTCAATTAATACTTTTGATAAATTGGGTAAAATGTTAAGATTTTCGGTTGAAGGAATTTTAGTTGAAAAGCCTTTAAAACAGTGCTTTTTTGCCGAAGTTTTAAAATATCGACCAAAACAGCAAACAATATATCAAAAACTAGGTAACTGGCCCTGTGGTCTAAAGCATTAGGGTAATAAAATGTGATTATTCCAAGAAACTAAGCTGTCTATACTACTATCTTTGTAAGCAAAAATCCACTATTATAATAATACTATAGTAGGGGTTCCATTATTAAACTTTATTATAACAGTGTTTCATGATGTGCTTCTTTTCTAACAACCACTGCTGTAGTAAACTGACCAATTAAACAAATGCCTTTGTACGTACAGCTGCCATGAAAGGCATTAATATGTCATCATCTCATCTCGTTGTTTTGGTTTAGAAAATTGCATCACTAAACTTTATTACAATTCATGGTCTCAATCACACAGTGGATGGAACCACTATCAAACTATTATTACAATAGTGGTTACCTCACAGTGATTTATAATATTCTGATTAAAGGTCAAACCGCCAGATCATGTTGATCTAGATATCATTCACTATCCTCCATCAGTAACAAATTCCGAATTTTGTTTTATACAGTTACACCTGTATATTCACCGTGAATATAGACCCACTATACTTCAATGACACTATTGTTATCCGGATCGACGGAGTGGATACTAACTTCAAGAATAATTCCATGACGGTTTCACACAGTGGTTGGTCTCTCTCTCTCTCTCTCTCTCTCTCTCTCTCTCTCTCTCTCTCTCTCTCTCTCTCTCTCTCTCTCTCCAAAATATATCGAAAGGTGTTCAACCCTCTTCGACATTCATCTAGAAAATATGTATACCCCTAATACCTATAGTAAAATAAGGGAAGTGCAAGTGTATCAAAATGCCGCGTTTCAGGCTGTGCTTAAAAAAATAGATTAAATACATTGGCGACTACTATTATTTTACATCTAGCTTCTATAGCAATCAAGTATATAATATCTTGCAGAGATTAAGGTAAACAATTACAATTCGAACGATGACAAAACACACACGTATATATTATATAAATCGATTTTATGAACCATGATAGTTTTTTTGTCTTCTTTTCTTTTAGAATTCATAAAAAAATAAATGGAAACTGACACATTCTGACATTTTGACATACAGAAAAGGGTGCAAATTGAGATATGTATGTACTATGGTTTAATTCATAAATGTGTGGAAGTAGCGCAGACATATAGCAGTGCACATGTTGACATGCACAATTTTTGCAAAATTATAGAACAAATTGCACAATATGTAAGTCTGTCTTTATTTATCCTTTAAACAATAGGATTTAACAATTTACCTAATAATTGTTTGTGTATCCAATTTATAAACTGTTCTCACACTGCCAGTTTTCATAACTAGAAGAAATTAAAAGCGAATTTGAGGAACAATGGTTACAGGCAATAATATATTTAAGTGTGTTTATCCAAGGTTGTGATGGACTTCGTATCACTAAACTAAAATCAAGGTTATAACATACCTTTGTAACCATTTCCCTATTGAAATTTAGGAGGATCAACGTCGATCGACACCAGTCACGTGGCAAATCATTATTACCAATACCCTACTCTGACGTTCCAATATGATGGATCATACTATGACCGTTATGGAGGTTTCTTTGTGGCGTACTGGTCGGAACCAACAGGTAAATATAACATTCATAATTTACCAGCTGAATAAATTATTAATTTGTAATTTACTCGGCCTGTAAATTAGAGTCTGACACATCTGTCTAAGATAGTGCGAAAAGACTTTTATGTCAAAATATTCTGAAGAACAATATATATGAAACTCCTCACAACCAAAAGCCCTTGTGACTCCAATAAATTCGGTTTTGAGAGGTTTTCGGTTTACTGAGGTTTTCTCAGATGCGAAACAAATTATTTTTCCAAGCGTTTATGTGACGAGAGAGAGAGAGATAGTAAATATGAGAGAACATCAGTGTATGAGTGTGTCAGAGTGCACACAATTAAGAAAGCTGTTAGTTTTGTTTTTTAACAATTATTTAATTAAAACAAAAACTGAACAACATGCGTTCCTTCCGAAAATCACATAACTTTACTATAAGTCCATTAGAATTATGAGTGTTTAAATGCTCCATATTATCCATAATGTTCGCAGTTAAAGAGCCTGGTTTGAGGAAGGTGTGGAGTGTTGTCTGCTTTGGTCTTACATCTTTTTTAACTAATGTGGCTTGTGTTAATGACTACATATCTTTTTCCGTAGCCAAAAAACGTTCATCATTAGGCCTTGCGAAGATTTTCAATCTCTCGATAAGATCTAAAACTTCAGGGTTTGTCATATTACTGCCAGATGGTAAAGAACATACAGTATCATCATCATATTCATCGCTTTCATCATCGGCGTGATTGCTTTCACGAAAGCGCGACACAAGTTCACTCTCCCACGTATCGGAATTATCTTCAACAGGAACATCATTGGCAAATTTTTATAGGCGCTCAAGGTCAATGTCTAGTGGTAATTCATAAGCTAGTCAAGCCAAAGGAATATTGTCCTAATTGTCATCCTCATTGACGTCATAATTGTCCGCATTGATAGGGAAGCCGGAAACTTCAAAGCACTTGTTGATTGTAACAGGTGACGTCTCTGAACAGGCTTTTGATATCCAGTAGATATCATCCAACAGAGAGATTTGTTTACAAATTTCACTAATACTGTCCGCACAATCAATATTCGCCAGAATTGTTTTGGTCCTAGCTTGGCTAAACCATTACCACACAAGATCATTCAGTTTGTCAAATATACAGTCATGCATTGTTGAAACGACGCTATTTTGCAACACTGTTGTTTTCAAATTCTTTTTTGTCGAGTTCAGTTTTCTTTAAAATATCTGAAACAGTCGATGTTCCTATGCGGAATGTTTCCGTTAGTTTCTTTAGTGTAGGTTTTGGCACAGATTCATACTCATTGATCAGACTAATTTCATATTATAAGGATAGTTCAATTCTGGTCGTACTCACATCTTGGCATGCTAGTGAAGACACATGACAGTCATGTCTACTTAAATACATGTATCTAACGATTTTTCTCCATAGAAAATCAGTTGAGATGAGTGTGACGTTTTGAATAATGTTTTGTCGGTCTCTGTCTACAAAGCATCAAAAGTGAGGCCATATGCCTGGTTAATAAAGCCCTTATATTTATTTCAAAAAATGTTTAAAAAATGTTCTATTGATCGTGATTACAAATGAATAGCATCAATCACAATTAGAGATAATAAGCTGATAAGCATAATATTTCTTAAATGGCTTACCTGCAAGCATTTTGTTATTAATAATTTATCTTTAAAACTGGTTATTTTGCTATGGTGCAAGATTTCAGATGAGCCTATTATCAGCCCTAATCTGTGTCGGCGCTCGTGTCCGCAATTAACATGTTTCAGCGTGTCAGGAATGTAAGAGCTAATAATACATTTCCATGTTTGAAGTGAGTTTCGCTTTATAGTTTATTATTTTATTTTTTTATTTTTTTTTGCTTAAATTTTAGAATCGAAATTTTGTTTCAGTATTAGGAGTTGAGGGGTTTCGGTTTACTGGGGAAAATAATGCTATTAAATAAGAAAAGTTTAGGGACTCCGACAAAATTTTGGTCTCAAGAGGATTCCTGTTTTGAGGAGTTTCACCGTATATATATATATATATTAATAACATGACATTCTCTAAGTATCGTTTCTATCTTGTGGAATTATGTTGTGCATCGATCCGTCTTAAATGTTATTGCCTTTTTTGAAACTTCAGCCTACATGCACTTTTTTACACAAATAATGGTATAAATATTATTCTCATAATAAAGATGTTTTTACATTTGTTTAGAATGCATTCGTTACAACGACATGCTTTGTGTTTATTATATATTGAACAATTCCTAGAAACACGGTGAAAGAATATAAGTAAAAATTTCGTTGTAGTTTTTTCATGTATGCTTCAAACTATCCAGCAATTAAATTAATACATTCCAAAAGGTGCATGGAGTTTTCCAGACATCTGGTTATTACTTGTAACAAAATCTCTTTAGTAGAGTTCTGCAATCGGGCCATGAAAAAATAGGACCTTTTTGCTATGCTGCAGCTCAATACCATTGCTAGTCATAATGTAGCTTCTTACTTCCCTCATCTAAATACTGATGTCAAATGTTCGGGTAAAAGAGACCTTTCGATCGCCTGGCACACTAGTTTAACATAACATTCAGCACGATAGGAAAGAATTATATAAATCATTTTCTTCTTCTTCTCTCTCACCCTCCCTCTGTTCCTCTCTGTGTCCATCACGATAAACAGATCTCAAAACGTGACAATACTGTACCGAGCACATGCTTATAAGGAACGAGGAGGAGTCATCAGAAAAAGACTGAAAACAAACTCCATGCAACAACAAGACAAGGTTTCAAGTATTAACTTTTGTACAATGGTTTCCCAGATGAATCGTGCAAATGATCATCGGATGAACTTGTATGACCTGTTTCTATTCGATGTTCAATTTCACCGATATATGTCCACTCTATGACAAACAGTTAAAGTTTTCGCCTTTTATCACACTCATAATCATGTTTTAAAACGATTGAGAAATGGAGGATGAATGAGTGTTTTTTGCAAACCGTAATTAGGTGATTATCAACATTTGAGTGCAGCGTCTCTTACCGAACTAGATTGCCAGCTTGCTAAAGGGACATAATTCAATTTTGAATGCGGAAATAAACAAAACAAACAGGCAAAATTCAAATAGAAAAACTCACAATCAATAAAATCTTTAATATAAAGATGTCACGTTCTGAAGTCATACGGATCTGACCGCTCTGCGACGATTATATCCCCAGATGAATAATGTTAACCGTATCATTCCGCAAGAAATGTTTTTATCAAAATGAAAGTCGTGTAATTTTTCGTAGGAAAACAGTCATTGATTTGACAAAATACACAACCTAAAGCTGTACATGTAGAAGATAAAATTTATTAAAGGTCACTGTCCTAAATTATTGTAAAATATCTCAACATCTTATCAGCCATGTAATAATGCAGCAGTTTGCATCTAATGGGACAAATTCATGCAAGTCGACTATACTGCATTAAAATCTATATGGTAACAAAAGTCTACGCTTTTGAGAAGATATAGGAAGCTATTTCACTAGTGAAGTGAAACAATTTGTATTGTAACTTTCACACAGTTATTTGTCATTCTCTTCGCAGATGAATATTTTATTCAAGGATTTCAATAACGTATCCTTTCCCTCTAATGTATAGCACATATATGAGTTAAAGAAGCGGTTAGTTTACTTCAATAACCTGAACATTTCAAACCGTGAGATAGAAGTACAGACATTTAAATTTCAAATAAAATTATGATAGATGGTTGACCACCTTACTCTTGCACATTCCAACGCTATATACAGACCACATTCAGATGGTTCTGGATCTGTCTTTGTATACCAGTCTGAGCAAACATTTTGGCACTCTACTTCCGATTTCATCCTATTTTCGTAATGCGTCTCGATATTGCAGTCCGTTTTTAATAATAAATTACATTTGGAAAAGTGAAAGTATTAAGTTATATCTTTTAAATTTTGGATATAGAACGTGTATAAGCGAAATGGATATATCATTCGATAAATACCTTTCCATGTGCATTCATCTCGTTTTTCAAGCAAGAAATATCGGGCAACATAAAAAGATCATTCCTATTCATTAGTCCTTTTTCATGAAATGATTTGTGTTTTGATTCTTTGAATAGCATTGCACACAATTACGCATTATATTTTATCGTTATTAATCTACGCTTGTCGCCTTCTGTCATTCGCAGGCTTTTACGGAACAGACACTTTTACAGCCAAACATTATATCAAGCAATCATTTAGCCGAGGATTCTCATACTCAAAAGTTTTATCACCGTACTTGAACACCGAGTAAGTTGTTCTCATATACGAAGCTATAAAACTGCTGTACATCTTGGCTTGTCTCCCCTAATCTATCTGTCAATCCGTCGACCTTTCTGTTTACATTTTATCAAACAAATGACCAGCGTCGTGAACGTGTTACGAAAGAGTGTGTGAACTGCATTTGCAAACAAACTTCAGAGCCCTAGAAACTAAAAACCAAACCCGACATGTTTTTTTTTTTTTTTTTTTTTTTGCGATTCATCAGGGATGATAACCCAGTTGATTGCTTTTCACAATGTCCCATTGGAGGATAGTGACTCAGAGGAACTTAGTCTCGTCCAACCAGACTATCACATGACTCTGAGAGATCTACGGCGACTGAGTGTCCGGTTAAGGTCTGAACAACCGATTGTTACTCTTACGTGTCACTAATGTTTTTTTTTTTTGTCGATCATACAGTGTTCATCCTGACGGTGGCGGAACAGTCAGCGGCGTCAACAGTTTATTAAAATTTCATTAACGTTTCATGTTCATACATTTGGTAAACACTTTGATCGATTTCCATCATACTTGGGATGAATCATTATAAAGCTAAGACAATTCATTCCACGACATGCTGGCTAGCCCCAATTACCATGGGATCAAGTTCACAGCCATAGAACATTTGAGTTAAAGTTTTGTTTAAGTTGTTCATATCTTTTTTTTTCCTAAACCCCTTTGATAGATTTTATTTATACTTGGAATGAACCTTTATCCAACTCCTTCGAGATCGTGTTCATGGTCACAGTCAATAAATAGTTTCATTAGGATTTTGGTTATGTTACGACTCTATGGTCTAAGAAAAATGTAACAGAAAGAAAGTGAAACCAACAAATCAAGTAAAAATCAACAAGCAATTTATTACTAGATAATTAAAATGAAAAATCAAAAAGTCACTTACAGTAATGTGTTTATGTATCCTAATAATCCAATAAGAATGATTGTTCTAATCACAAGTCCTAAATATAGAATGTTCCGAATTCACGGCTGTGTCCTTGAATGTTATGATGTGCTAATGGTCTCCAAAGTCCTGATGTACTAGAAATCTTGATTTGCTGATGTCAAAATGAAGTATTCCAAAATCTCTGAATAAGTTCACATAAATTCCAAAATTGTCAATCAAAATTCCAAAATCCAAAAGTTTATGAGCACTGTTAATAATCCAATGAATAATTAAAATAATTCCTCTCTTAGAATTTGGAATGAATTTTCACAACTGTAATAGCTCTTTACAAGACTGATGGTAATGTCGAACTGAAAAAAATGTCTACCAAACATGTTATATATAAAGATTGGTCACTTGACAGAATGTTCTAGATTGGTCACATGACAGAATGTTCTAGAATATGAGTCATCTTAATGGAATTTTAACTGTAAACAAAATCAACCTTGACCTTCAAATTGAGAAAACATATTGATCAAAACAACCTAATTCAAGGACACTAGTTATACATGTTTTTCCTAACAAACATAAAGATTTAAGCAAATATTAAAGTGAAGAAACATTTATAATTTCCTAAAATATATATAATATTATATAAACATCATACATAACAGTTAAAACTTCTTTTCATTTGCCAACATTTGATAAATCCCTTGAGGGAGTCTAATAATTGTTTGTACTAATTATTATGAAGCTACGACAATTAATTATCTGACACACCACAAGTATAGAGCGCGTACACCTCGGCCCACACGACTATTCTGTTTTAAAATATATTTTTTGTAAAATCAGACTTTTAAGTTAGAAATTAAAATGTAGATTTTCAAAGTCCAAAAGTGTCAAGTTCTGAACTCAGAAATTAAAATATATATGTTAAACACTTGAATGAAACTACTGTAAATACAATAAATAAGCCAATAAAGTCCAATTGCAAATCATATAATGATTGATTAGCAAAACAGGATCAAATCATAGATTAAATAATAACTATTGATATAATCATGTTGCAGGGAAATTGTTAATTTGTTTATTAAATTAAAGTGTATCAAAAAGCCATTTTAAGTGTTGTTCAATTAATAACTGACGACATAAATACGTTTAAAATAGAGCAGACTGAGAACTTTAAAAGGTTACTAAATGGGGAAGCAATTGACAAATCGGGCAATGATGTTATTCATCTGCAACGTCTATACAAACACTAGGGTTTTAAAAGTATTTTTATAATTTGCGGTTAACCTCTATAACATCAAACGTTCGACAAACGCAAAACCCCTTCCTTTAGTAAACATATTTTCAAAACACAAATGGTTACATTAGACAATCAGCAATAGGGATAGAGATATTAAAAATATTTAAATAATAAATGGATAGCAGGTTCCAACTAGTAGATGTAAACATTGGACTGGAATCTATTGTTTATAAATCTTTTATTTTATGTTTCTACACATCATCTACTTCATCTTGCTTTCGTTCCTAATTTTTTTACTATACATTAGCAGGAGCTTATGTAATAGTTATTAATTTTCTAGTTACTGTATATGACCTCTCACCAGATTCAGTTAATATTATGTTAATGAAATCATTCTTGTAGGTATATTCAATTCCTCTAATGTTATATGGACTATATAATACTACAACTCCACATTTTCTGTTGCTATTAGTGTTCTTTCTTTAAAACTCTATGATTATAACAAGTATTTATTTTAACATCCATGAATACTACTTTAGTGATTGATGTGTCAATCCTTCCACTCCGTTTCTTTTAAAGCTCTATACAACCATAAGCATATCTGTCTATAAACTGCTTTGTAACAACAATTGTTTGTATTGAATCACATAATGGGCAGAAAGTAGTTAAACAATTGTATTTGCATATTTATTACATACATATTTTTGAAATAAAATTGAAAGGTTGTTTAATAATTTTGTTAATAGTTTTAAAACTTGTTCAGCAAGACATTCGCAACAAATTACAAGGAGATTTTACCATTCCTTGAATTTAACTTGCAACATAAGACAAGGAGATTTTACTATTTCTTTAAGGTACCTTGCTTATATCTTCATTTCCATCCGACACCAAAAACTTATGAAGTAAGCCAAAACAAAGTAGAGAATTGGTATTATGGGATTTATAATGTATATTGCTAAAAATAGGTTGTTTGTGTAAATATTATTGCATAGTAACAATTAATTGCTTTTATAGTGACAAAAAAAATAAGCAGTTTGGTTTTTCGTACACAACGCTTTTCAGAGCAAAATATTTCCCTCCCTCAGTACCCCACTTCCTCCGCCAAGCTCCAAAAAAAAAAAAAAAAAAATCCCAGAGAACCATGAACGGCACATTCTTTACCCGCTGTATCTAGACAACTAACATTTCAGTGCAGATATCAATTTTCTTCTTTCAGTCAAAGTGACCTTGACATATCACCCTTTGATAAAAAAATAGACTTTCTGATTTCTTTCTTACCCGAAACACAAGGCAGTCATAAAGCTTGGTTGTCCTGTACAACTAGCGTTACAGTGACATTGAGCCTTGACTCTCGAGTCGGAAATCAAGTGGTTCCTGCTTCACCCAAAGTGCAATCCATCTACAAAGTTGGATGATAGAAAACTCGAGTTGTTTTGGGGAAATCATTTTTCTGCTCTTAGGCACAATGATCTTAAACTTAAAATCTTTAATCCCAGCATCCCGGGATCAATAGGCATCCTTCCCACCCCAAGAACAAGCTATGCACAACGAGCTGTTGAAGGTACACAACTCCAGTTATTGTGCAGTGACCATATTATTATTTCCGTCACAGTGACCCTGATATTTAGACCTTTAATCGCGAAATCAATAGGGTTCTTCCAAACCTCAAGTACAATCCATCCACAAAGTTAGGTAACTGTAGATATTCACAACGTTAGTTATTCTGCGGAACAAAATTAGTAACGGACAGACATATGGGCGGACATCATACATAAAACGATCGAACTTTTAGCTGGGGTACAAAAAAGAAACGAAACATTTCCTCACAACAATAAGATACTTGTCATTCATTCAGCATGTAACCTCTTTAATATTAAACTATGAATCATTGCTAATAACCTGAGCAAAACAAAGTGGAGGTATATCAGATCCACTACCTTTGAATTTAAGTGAAATCTTATAAAAATGTTAGAGTATATTTTCACACAACTCGTTTGCTTCATTGTTTTAATCATTTTTCATTTTCTCGTAACAGATTTAAAGATAAATCTATATACAATGAGATCAATTACTCTCATAGGACTAATGCATTTATATGCATACATTTTCGTTTAACTTATGAGCGTCTTCCACATGATTGAGTATTGACCAACATGTATTCAAAAGTGTATTTAATATACGTATTATTTCGGATAGATGTAAATGTATTCTGATACCCGTACGTTAAAATAACTTCGTACGTTTTATCTCAGGGGCAGCTACACATATACAGTGAGTCCCGCCAGTGGCGAAGGCAATCAAGTAGTACTTTTTGTGGATTCTCAGATCTCCAGCAATCTCACTAACTTTAGGATTAACGGTGCAGGTAAGAATATACTGACAAATCGAGCATGATGATACAGATAAATAGGTTTATTCTCTATAAACGTCCCTAAAATTGCAGTTGGTAGAAGCGTTAAACATAACCGAAAAGCTGTTATTTTGTTAAATAATACATATTTTTTCATTATTTCTTATCAAGTATATTTTTACCTTGTCAAAATGTGATGTAACCGTTGTATGAAATATGAAATGCATAGTGTCGATACTTTGATACTGAATGAAAAATGTATCTCTAAATGCTTTCAAAATTGAATAAACATATATGAGTAACATGTATAGATATAGCACAAGTTTCATATTATAGTCGATTCTCTGTAGCTTTATATACAGGTCAAACTAATTTAATGTACATTAAGTCACGGATAATCTGAAGACAAAAAAAAAAAAAAAAAAAAATCACATCCCCTAAAATATAGCAATAACAATGACACCATAAAATAGCATTTATCATTTCAGCTTACAATAGTCGTTTCAGTCTCTTGCAAAAACATTGGATGATTGATTTAAAAATTTAAGTTTCACGCTTTAGCTTAACAAATGGATGCTGTTTGATGTAAACGTACTTCAAGTATTCCCTTCTGCTCCAGCATGGTTGTTGGGAATGTAGGGTGTGTGTAAATGTTTGCCGGAACACTCGGGAAAGACTCAGAAACATTGCACTCAATAGAAGTTCATGTTCTGGTGACTTTTTGAATTCCCCATCCATTTCATTTTAAAAGACTATCAAATAACGTGTTGTGCTTCGTGTTAGAAAGAGTTATAGATATGAACGATATGTTCCGAATGTCGTTTTGCATACAACACATTGTGTAAGATTCCAATATACGGGCTCCTGTTAACTAAAATATTCACCACATGTATGTACAGTCACCCGTCTTTTAGTTTTTAAAAATATGTAAAAAAAAAATGGTGTTATTTTTTGGTGTTAGTAATATTTGAAACTAATGGAACGCACAAGCTTTATTTTATGAAAACCTGGTAATAAAAAGGGTTTAATATTGGAACAGTTTTACTATAGTGAATAGTCAAGCAAGCAAGGTACTTTTTCTAGAAGGTATTTTTTTTACAATCAATAAGATAGGAAAGTCTTATGACAGTTTAATTCAACCTTATTCCATAGTTATTACAATACATCACCTTTGATGTAGTGTTGATCATATGACACTTGTTGTAACCATAAACTGTAAGGGAGTTCGATTAATTATGATATATCTAAATACACAACATCAGACTGAGACTGACGACAAGTCTTAAAATATTCATAAAAATATATTTGGATTCTTCCTCAAACATTGAAACACATTTTAATTGAGATATTGTTATCAGTAAGAAAAATCAAGACTGAATTCGGATATTCGCTATTTACAACTCAACGTAAACTTTTACATAGGTTTTATTATGCAAAAAAGAAAAACTAAATTTAATAGAAAACAAAGCAAACGAAATAAATACATATAATAACACCCAAAGTTTTTCAACAGCATACATCGATCTGTTCAAATGTTACGGTCAATCTATTGAAAATTAAGCTTCTAAGCCACAAAGGGGCCATTTTAAAGTTAAGCTCCTAAGAGCCTTTTTTCCTCTTTCTCTTGCATTGTTTTAAATGACGCCAACAGTTTTCGCCCCTTCTCAGGTCTGGATTGTGTTAGATCTCCTGTGAAACAAAGCCGCATCGATTTCGCAGGACGCGTAAGGCAAGAGCCCAGACTCTACTTTTCTCAAGCTGTTTATCTTACTTGCAAATACATTTTTGAATCATATTGGGGTTTAATCTCACTTCCAGCACATGTATTCTAATAAGTTTATATTTTTGTGTCCAATTCTTTTGATAATCTTAGATAAGGCCAGTAATATCTCACAAAATTAGCTTATATTGTATAGAAAGGAATGCCGGTAACATGTCAGCTATGTTTTACTCTTAACTTATAAAGCATATAAAACGACTTTGCATCACGTTCTTATCCTATCCCCAAATAACGTATTCGGTTCTTGAAAGGGTTTCAGTTTCTCATGATGTAATAAATTCGCAAAGAGTTTCGACGCATACTTCACAATTTTGCCTTGATATAAATCAAGCAAATCCTTGCTTAGCAGTTTCCGCGATTTATCTGAAGTCTCTTTGTAAATGTCTACTTTATTTTATTTATTTTTTCTCGATCGTGTTGATTATCAACTGTTAAATTGCAACAAGTGCAATACATCACTTAAACCCATGGCTTGTAAATAGTTTATGTTTTCTATTGTGTCTTTTTCCTTTTTAGCTAAGGCCAAGTGATTTTATAATATTGCCCTACGTCCGTCGACTATCTGTCTGTCAACTGTCGTTTGTGAACACTCTAGAGGTTTTACACTTTTGATTTGATTTACAACAGGCTTAAGCGTTAATACCATACCAATCTCAGATGAGTTTTATTAATACTGAGATGATCTTGCAGCTGATTGCTTGCGTTTGTGGACACCTATAGACCATATTTGTGATCAGATTTGGTATGGAGGGTGATATCATCAACATATCAGATGAGTACGGATGTTAATCACGCATCTGATTGGCCAAGCGTATGAATACTATAAGGCCTTATATCTGATCAGATTTTGATCAGACCTTGTACGTCATCTTCTAGGATAAAGATCTCGGTTGGGTTTGATTGTAAGCAACATCCACGTATATTAATTAGGTGATATTACATATGACTGGTTGAACTTTTAACCGCTCTAGGCTTTATTTCTGATGCGAGTTTTATAGGATATGGTAAGTTAGATAATTGTTTATAGCACTTGTGGAATGTCAAGAGATTACATTCTAGTACATTTAATTTCATCATTAAACCGTATATAAACCATGTATAAACATACTACAGTTCTTGCAATCATTTTTGTTTTTAATTGCTATTATTGCTTTAATATTAAAAAGCAAAGGTAGTAACCTATGATCAGGACTATTTAGAATCAGAGACTAGAAATGATTTGTTCCCCTTGCAAAAAATATTTATTAAAAAATAAAAAATAAAATAATTTTACAATACCAGATGCGTACATTTCAATAATTGTTTTAAAAATATAACAATATATGCAAGTAAATGAAAGATGATATGGATTATAATGAATGGTTGGTAATTTTAACTGAAGAAAAAGAAACAATATAGCAAGTAGCACACTAAGTTTTTAATAAATTCATAATAAACGTGACGTCATTGAAAATTATTTAATAATTTTACTCAAGGTTGATATGTTTGATTAAATACAGGTTACCATTTGCTACTAATGTCATATTGAAGTGATTGAAATAGTTGTCGTTTATATGTCACACAGGCATTGAGCATTATTTTAAGGCATTTCATATATTCATTGCCGTTACTCAACATAACCCAATATGCGTTCCTCCTAAAACACGTCCAATTCAATACCTCGTAGCAAAGAAACACATGACCTTAAAACATCCTGACAAATTATATAGTCGAATAAACTGGGTTGTTGGTGGGAATCGAATCTACAATCTTGTTGGCACCAGTCCAATGCTTTAAAACCTGAGCCAGCGAAGATATATTGGGTGGGTATCCCAGTGACTTCCACGTAATGACTCCAAGCGCGGGCCACATTGGGGGGGGGGGCGGGGAGAAGATAGGGAAGGACCAAGGCATCCACTCTGCTTGCTCAGATTAACACATTTTTCAATCCCTCGTAAGTGCATGCGCTTTAAGGATGAGGCTATAAACAGTTTTTAAATTATGAATATGGGTCTAGTTCCCAGGAGTTATAAAAATTACTTGATCTATGTATGCTGAGAAAGTGATCACAGAGTCAGGTAAAGAATATAAATAACGCCAGCAATAGTAGCTCCACTTGGGCCTCTTGTTTAAATTAAATACTAAAACTTACCTTTTCTGACAATGTTAATATCTTGCTGGGGAAAAGTTTCGTCGGCCGCAGAAAATAATACATCTTTACACACGTACGCAGTTGCAGGACGGACCAATGCAGTTTTTAGAAGAAACAAAAACTGTATTTATCTTAACCTACCAGACTATAATTATGGGTTAAAAGCCCCAATGCGCAAAATGGTTTCACTACAACGCATCTATCGGGTGTTGGATAGGAACTTTAAAATAGAGAGTTTATAGGACGGAACCTTTTCATACATTGCATACGTTGATGCAACCTCGTTGTCAAGTGCCTCTGATATTGTGCTATTTCTTCTATTTCATCATTTGCAAACAATATGCACGTCTTTATAGGAAAACATAAGCTATGATTTATGCTCGCTGTTTTACTGCTCTTCTCAAAATATGTTCAGATTTATATTGATAAAGTCCATCTGGAGTTACAAATGCTGAAATTTCTTTTGCCCTTTCCGTCAGTGGAATTTGCCAGAATCCTTTTAAAAGGTCAAACTTGGTGACATATTTCGCATTTCCAATTTTATCAATGCAATAGTCCATTCTTGGGATTGGAAATGAATCAGTTTTGGTGACACTGTTGACTTTTCTATAGTCAGTACACATACGGAATGTATTATCTGGCTTGGGAACAAGAATACATGGTGAACTCCAGTTACTATTACTTGGTTCTATGAAATCATTCTCCAGTAAATACTGAATTTCTTTCTTCAAATAGTTCTGTTTGAGAGGATTCATCCTATAAGGATGCTGTTTCACAGGCGCAGAATCTACAATGTCAACGTCATGATAAATTTTACTTATTCGTGTTGGAACATCAGGAAACAAGTGCTCATAGTCATGTAATAGCTGTTTTAGTTCATTTATTTCCTGTTGTTGTAGATGTGAAAGTTTCTGGTCTAGATTGTTCAAGTTTTCTGAATTCCGAAGATTGGTTATACCGGAGTCACTACAGTCTGATTGTACTCCATCACTGATATCTTCACTGTGTGGGACAGGTACAACTAAATTAAATGAATAATTAGCTGGGCTATCTCTGTAATAATATTCCTGTAACATATTTATATGACAAAGTTGTTTCTGTTTCCGTCTCCCAGGAGTGGTAATGATATAATTTAAGTCATTTACTTTCTTTTCAACGGTATAAGCACCATAAAAAAATTTAGCCTGAAGAGGATTCTGAGGTATGGGAAAGAGAGCCAGAACTTTGTCACCAGGTTTAAAACTCCTTTCCTGTGTATTTCTGTCATACCTTAATTTCATTTTTGACTGGGTAGTGTGAAGATTAGTTCTTGCTACTTCACCGGCCTTTGACAACTTGTATTTGAAATCAGAAACATAATCCAGAAGACTAATCTTTGAATCTTCGTTTGAAAGAAGTTTCTCTTTCAATAATTTCAATGGTCCACGCACAGTATGACCAAAAACTAGTTCAAAGGGACTAAAACCCAACGACTCTTGAACTGATTCCCTAACAGCAAACAACAATAAACGAACACCCTCATCCCAATCCTTTTCTGTATCAAAGCAATATGATCGAATCATATTCTTTAAAGTTTGATGAAATCTTTCCAAAGCACCTTGACTTTCAGGGTGATAGGCAGAAGATTTAAACTGTTGTATGCCTAATTCATGCATAACTTGTTGGAAAATTCCAGACATAAAATTTGACCCTTGATCCGACTGGACAGATTTGGGAAGGCCAACAAGTGTAAAAAAAATTCACCAAAGCTTTCACAATAGTTTTAGTTTTCATATTTCTCAGAGGAATTGCCTCTGGAAATCTTGTAGATGCACACATGATGGTCAACAAGTATTGGTTGCCTGACTTGGTTTTAGGTAAAGGATCAACACAGTCTACCATTATTCTACTAAATGGTTCATCAAATGCAGGAATAGGTTGCAAATGAGACTTAGGTATTTTCTGATTGGGTTTTCCTACCATTTGACAAGTGTGACAAGATCTGCAGTATTTAGAAACATCACTTTTGAGTTTCGGCCAATAAAAATGATTCAAGATCTTGTAATAAGTCTTACGGACTCCTAAATGACCAGCTAAAGGACATTCATGAGCTAAATTAAGAATTTCCTGTCGATATGACTTAGGAACAACAATTTGATAGCTCACTGACCACTCGTCACCAGCAAGTACCTCAGGTAGTCTCCATTTCCTCATAAGGACCCCATTTTTCACAAAGTAACAAACTGGAACTTGTGTGGCTTCAGTTTCACTAACAGCCCTCTGAAACAACCAAGATATCTCGGGATCTTGCTCCTGTTCAACGACAAGGGATTGTTGTTTGTCACCCTGATTAGAACAAAGAGAATGAGTTGCCAAAAGAGGATCACTGTGATCAATACCTTTTGATTGACCAATACCTGAGGAAAAAGTGACCTCATCAAAAGACTGACCAATACATGTGTCAGCTAAAGGAATTATATCCTGATCAACATCACTCTCAAGAGCTCTTTTTGCCATAGCTCTAGGAACTGCACAAGCAGGGTACAAATCAGGGATTTCAATTTCGACAGGATCAACTTTCTGATCCAAACAAGGCTTGTCAGTTACAAGTGGATTAACCACAACCTTTATCTCCAGCTAGGTCATTGCCTAGTAATAAATGAACACCCTCTATGGGTAAAGAAGTCACTGCCCCAACAGTCACAGGTCCGGAAACTAAGTCTGATGCCAAATTTACACAATAAAGAGGAACATTTATAAAGCCGCACTCTACTCCCTGAACAAGAACACTTTCACTTGAAGAAGACTCCTCAGACAAAGGCAAAGTACCTGATAATAAAAGACTCTGAGAAGCTCCAGTGTCCCTTAATATTTTAATTGGGATAGTCTTGGCAGAATAACCAATAAGTGATATAGAACCTTCTGACATGAATGGTTCATAAGCCTCCAAAATAGAATCAGACTGGGGTTTGTTCGACCCAACAAATGTATTGCTTTCAATACAAGACCATGACCTTGACCTCTTTGAAATAAGAGCATTCGGAAAAGCTCTGTCTTTACTCTGTTGTTTATTTTTCAACTTGAAGCAATCAGACATAACGTGCCCTTTCATTTTACAATAAGTGCACGTAGGAAGAGATAAGGATTTCTGATCAGTCTTATCAGATGTTTGATTCCTAACAGTTGTGCTGTTGTGAAATTTGGAAGTACTCATATGAGATTTAAATGGTTTTTTACCAGTTAACTGCTGAGAGGACGACTTATTGCCCAATACAATTTTGTGAGTCAAGGAATAATCATCAGCCATACAAGCAGCATTTTCCAAAGTTTCCACATTCTGCTCGTCAAGATAGGTTTTAACATCACTATGGATGCACCTCTTGAACTCTTCAATTAATACGAGCTGTCTGAGGTTATCATAATCTTGATCAACTTTCTTGGCTGAGCACCACCTATCAAATAGTTGTTCTTTTTACCTTGCAAATTCGACATGAGTTTGTCCAGTTTCTTTTCTACAATTCCTAAACTCATAAGCTTTCAAGATGTACTCCTTAACCACATCATAATCAGTGCAGACTTCACGAGCTTTGCCAATAAGTACACTTTGTAATAACAAAGTCCAATGCTCTCTGGGCCATTTCAAGTTTCAGCAATTTTCTCGAAATGAAGAAAGTATTTATCTACTTCTTTTTCCTGAAAAGGGAGTATTAACCTAATTTATCTAGTAACATCAAAACCTGGACTTGTGTTTAAAAGAGTGGAGTGTGCTCTGTTTGCCAGTTCTAATTCTCTTAATTTAAATTGCATTTCCCTTTCTTCTCTTTGCATCTGGATTTGTATTTGCCTCTCTTCTTTCTCTCTCTCCATCTGTATCCGCCTCTCTTCTTTCTCTCTCTCCATCTGTATCTGCCTCTCTTCATTCTCTTTCCATATGCATCCGCCTCTCTTCTTTCTCTCTCTCTCCATCTGCATATGCCTCTCTTCTTTCTCTCTCTCTCTCTCTCTGAATCGGAAGCTTTGCAAATTCTAAATCCATCTGGTTCTTTAACTCTAATTCCCTTAATTTCCTGTCAGAACCAGATGCAGGCTTTCTCTTCAAACTTAAAGCACTATTATCCGAAATTCCCTTTCCTACTAAATAATGAATTAAAATAATCTTTATTTCCTGTTTTGTCAATGATGCTTTCGCCTCAGACAGACTGTATTTTCTGGCAAGTTCGAGCAACTCATTCTTTCTCATATACTCTAACCCCTCCTGGGTATGTTTTGAAATGAAATTCTGAACATTAGCTGCCATTGTGAATGCTTGTTGGGTCCACATAAAAAATGTCTCTATTTAAAATCTTTGCCAAAGACAAAAAAAAAAAAAAATTCCGAGACAAAATCAATATGAATTTCAAGGATAACATTAATATCTCTAATATGCTTTAACGAAATTCTATCCCGGATGACGAGCCCCCAATTTCTGTTTCGACTCTATGGTCTAAAATAAATGTAACAGAAAGAAAGTGAAACGAACAAATCAAGTAAAAATCAACAAGCAAATTTATATCTAGATAATTAAAATGAAAAATCAAAAAGACACTTACAGTAATGTGTATTAAAATCCAAATAATCCAATAAGAATTAGTGTTCTAGTCACAAGTCCTAAATATATAATGTTCCAAATGCACGGGTATCCTTGAATGTTATGATGTGCCACTTGTCTTTAAAGTTCTGATGTACTAGTAGTCCTTAACGTGCTGATGTCAAAATGAAGTACTCCAAAATATCTCTAAATAAGTTCACATAAATTCCAAAATCATCAATTAAAAATCCAAAATTCAAAAGTTTATGAGCACTGTTATAATCCAATGAATATTTTAAATAATTCCTCTCTTATAATTTGGAATGACTTTCCACAACTGTAATAGCTCTTTACAAGACTGATAGTAATGTCGAAACTGAAACACTGTCCACTAAACATGGTATATATAAAGATTGGTCACCTGACAGAATGTTCTAGAATATGTATCATCTTAATGGAATTTTACTTGTATGGACATGACTTTTGACACATAACTCTAAGGAGTTTCCAGTTTTATCTGTAAACAAAATCAACCTTGACCTCAAATTGATAATCATTTTTTTATCAAAACTATCCTTTAGCTCAAATCTGAAGTAAACAACCTAATTCAAGGACACTAGTTAAACATATTTTCCTGATAAACAAAATTAAGATTTAAGCAAACATTAAAGTCAAGAAACATTTATAATTTCCTAAAATATCTATAATATTATATTAACTCATACATAACAATATATATATATATATATATATATATATATATATATATATATATATATATATATATATAGTAAGAATCAGAATTCCCTGCATTAAACACTGATTCAGATCATTTGATTTGTATTTTATTTTCCCAATAAAGTATATCAGGTTTTTCATTTAATTACATGTATTTGTATATTCATTTCAGATAGCATATAAGATCCACCGAAAGCATTCATTTCTGTAAGTGTATGAGTTCAAAGTTTGAAACATATATATATATATATATATATATATATATATATATATATATATATATATATACATATTCTCTTTTCTGTTAAAGACATCAGCAGTAGCAACTTTTTCCAAGGCAGTACAGTCACTATTGAAGTATACTGGTCCGTCAAGTCGGTAGCGGCCTCATTCTCCATCGCCGTGACTTATTTTTCTACCTATTCAGGTAAGAACGCAAAAATTGTTCTCACTAATTGGATAGAAAATCAATGTGTTCGGGACTTTCAATTTGTAAGGAAGTCTCAACAGAAGATTGTGAGACATGATTCTTATTGATCGTATTATTGCTACAAATAGTTTTAATGTATCATAAGCATTTTTATTGCATTACTGATTTTGGGGAACAGACAATATTGGAGTGCGTATACCTTAAAAACCATCCAATTATCGGTCGCTTTATTGTGTACATGACATGACACGATAGTTTGTACGCAATTAGCATCTTTCAGTAAAGAATCATCAAAATTATGACAACCTTAACCATTTTAACCAGTAGCCAGCGGATGTTATTCTTACCAAACCCAGCTATCAAAACACCGCGTTTCGATGTTTTTCGTGGTCTCATTTTGTTTTACTTTTAGTTGGTGTGGTGGGACGGGGGAATGCGGATTTTGAAAACTCATGAAGTTAAATTTTTCGGGATGTTGCGTTGCTAAATATTGAGAGCCAACCTTTACTTTTGCAATTGTACCAGTGATCGTCAACAGGAGAAACTACTTTCAAATATTAAAAAAGAACAAAAACAGGTAAAGAAAGTAGACTGAGATACCATTTTTTGGGGTGGGTGTGTATACCTTTTAATTAAACTAGGATTTTATATATGTTCCTTTCCGAAATGTATTTATCGCTTTTTTTCCCTGCGGTATTTTACTCACAAACGGTTCTCTTAGGATTATAGTGTTCATATATCAATAGAACATTCTTGATCAAGTGCTTACATATTATTTTTTTTATCGTTAATCAAAGAGGCAAGATACAAAATCTACACACTCTCAATCACCTAAAATAAAAATATGTATACGTACAAATACAAAATTTGTCTGATTTATATTAGTTATATATTCGTGATAGCTGTTCGATATAAGATCAGCCATATTTTGCTGCTGCTACAACAATCAGCTACACCGTTGTAGTAAGATATGTGTCATATAATTTGGTAATATTTTTGCTATTTGACTTTTTTCAAAGATAATTCCAGTAGATATACTATATCTATATATATCTAAATATATTTCTACTATGTTTCTTCTGTACAAGCTGTATAAAAAAATAACATAAAAATTAAAGACACAAATACACAGAAAATTTCAATGTGTCTATATTTTGGAAAATACAAATCAAAGGCCTGTACATCTATATCTGTCCTACTGTTATTACGGTTTTCTGTAGTATTGTTTGTGTCCATATCACACAAAAATCTGTTGATGAAAATTTATACTAATGTATCAATAATGTAATCTACCTTCTTGCACAATTCATAGGTTTGTTCGTTTGTTTGTTTGTTGTGGGTTTTTTTCTTTCTTTTTTTTTTAGTTCCCCAAGGAACTCCGTGCTATGTGACTGAAACTTTAACTGCGTCAAGAATTGAATACAGAAATAGGTCCTCACCTGGATATACGTTGGGATGGTATTGGCACTCAAAGTATGTATTATTTCTTTTCATATTTCGTTTTCGCATAAATTCAATATTTTATATTGTCCCAGTGAAAATTGCTTCTTTCGTAATTATTAAATCTTGTCTTATTAACTATCTGATATATTGCACCTTGTAAGTTCCCACCTGGTGCACCTGTTGTGTATAATGGTATAAATTACATATGTACTTCCAAATCTTTTCAACAGATTTTACGGAAGATTAGTAAATAAGCGTAATAATATGTACATGATTTCGCAGGTAAAATATTTTATGTTATAGGTGGATAGCATCTAAATAATAATAATTATAATAATAGTAGTAGTTACTAAAAATAGTAATTATAATAATTGTAACGATGGTGGTGATGGTTGCAGTAGTAATGGTATTGGTGTTGGCAGTAGTAGTAATTGTAATAGTTCTTGTGGCGGTAGTAGTAGTGATCATATTTACATATCTATGTACAATGTAACATTGCGCCATCCGATGATTTACTTATGAAGTTGTGATATTTTTGGTAGTGCTTGTTAGGTGCGTCCGATGGTGGTAGTAATAATGCTGATGATGACTGTGCTATTAGTAGCAATGGTAATGATGACAGTGGCGGTGCTACTGGTAGTAATAGTAATCGTAGTGCTGGTACTATTAGTATTAAAGGTAATGGAGGTAATACCAGTAGTCAGAATCAGACTCGTTATCATCCCTATCAGTACCTGATTTCTTCAATAAAATACGTTTATGTGCATAGATTTAAAGAAATATGGTCGTACAAATATAGAGATATGTAAAGAAATGGTTCAAAATATACAAACGCAATATATAGAGAGACAGACAGATCGACATATAGACCGATACCCACATAAATGAATACGTACATACATGCAAGTATCTCCTTTCAACATCCTTCAAATGTTGTTATAAGTTGCTATTTATATATCTATACACAATGTAACATTCCGCCATCCAATGATTTACTTATGAAGTTGTGATATTTTCAAATAGGAAAAAATATATTTCTTTTATTTCCTTGCTTTCCTTCTTCTGTTTTTTTCAGGGGAATAAAAGGCTTTAAAAACCAAGCGCGGATAATATTCAGCTCCTATTAAGTCAGATATAATTGTGTCTTAAAATATGCTTTTTGCTTTGGCTTTCCAAGCATGACATACATACATACATACATACATACATACATACATACATACATACATACATACATACATACATACATACAGCGACCAAAGTTACCATTTGGTCGACCGAAGTGACCCTACAGTTTCCTATAATAAATGCGTATAACGGCATCCTTATAATCACATTATGAGGGCATCACCATAATGCAAGTGATAAGTGCGCAGAGAAGAAGTGCACTGATGAATGTGTATAGAAAATGTTCAATGTAAAATGCCTCACAATATGTTGAAAGAACATGGGTTGTTCATAGGGATGGGACATTTCTTGATTTCAGCATTCCATACCAGCTACTAAGCGATACATTACAAGATTGGGAATATCCATATTTAGCTCATAATTATTTAGACTCAGAGAGGATATCGTCACCATTCCAGCAAACAGACTCTCCCTTGACTGCAAACAGTGTGCCATAATATCTTGTATCTCTCATATGGACAATCATCTCCTCAATATCAAGCACATGAAATGCAAGTAGCATATTACTCGTTGATCTAGTTTGGGACGGTGCAGCAACTAGTATTGTAATAATATTTAGAATTGTGGTTCCATTAATAAACATTATTACAATGGTGATTCGTGATGTACTTCTTTCATACTTACTACTATTGTAGTAAACGGACCAATTAAACAAATGACTTTGTATGAACAGCTGCCTTAACGATCATTTATATATCATGTCGTTATTTTTGTTAAAAAGATTGCATCTCTAGACAAACCACTATCGACATAGTATTACAATAGTGGTTACTTTACAGTGATCTATAATAATGTGATAAACGGTAGACCGCCAAATCATGTTGATGAAGCTATATAGCATGTGAAACGCATTTGATGATCCATGGTCCTCCATCAGTAACAGTTTCTAAATTTTGCTTTATATAGTTACAGCTGTACATTCACAGTGATTATAGACCCACAATATGCCAATGACACTATTGTTATCCGGATCGACGGGGTGGATACTGGCTTCACGAATAATTCCATGACTGTTTCTCACAGTGGTTAGTCTCTCTCTCTCTCTCTCTCTCTCTCTCTCTCTCTCTCTCTCTCTCTCTCTCTCTCCGAATTATAAAAGAAGCAAACTTCAAGTTTCTATCTAAAACTGGTGCTCAGGCTGAGCTTAAATTAGGTTAAGTACATTGACTACGACAATTATTGTACATCCAGCTTTTAAAAAAGTCACGTTGTACAGATCAGAGACTAGAATGTACGATTACAATTCCTTGAAAGAAACCCAAAAATGACAAAAACGTATGTATTTATTGTAAAGACCCAATTTCATGATTAAGGATAGTTCTTTCAGGTTCTTTAACATTTCTGAATAAAAGGGTATATATATATATATATATATATATATATATATATATATATATATATATATATATATGTGTGTGTGCTTGTGTGTGTGTGCGTGTGTGTGCGTGCATGTGTATACATTATCCATTGTTTAATCCCTCAATATGTGGAGGTATTTTAGAATTATAATAGTGCACATATTAAAATTTACAAGATATGCACATTATATAACAAAATGTACAATATGCAAGACTGTTTTTGTTTTTCATTCAGTCAGCATGATTAACATAATCAACGAGTAATTGCTGTATATACTGCCCAGTGTCTAAACTGCTCTGACACTGGGAGTGTTGTTCATAAAGAAGAGAGAAAGGAAATTGATACAGAATAGGTATAACAAAAAATATATTTAAATGTGTTTGCTTACGTTTGTAATTGTATGTTGATGTTTTTGGAATTTTGAGAGTGTAAATGTGTTACTGCAGCAAACACTTGTATCTCTATACTAAAATCAAGGTAATAACGTACCTTTCGAATCATTCCGTATTGGAATTTAGGCGGATCTACGTCGATCGGCACCAGTCACCTGACAACCCACTACTACAAGTACCCTTCTCTGACGTTCCAATATGATGGATCATACTATGACCGATATGGAGGGTTTTATATGGCGTACTGGTCGGAACCAACAGGTAAATATAACTTTACTGATTTACAAATAAAATAAATGATCGCGTATAATATTTTTGGCCTGTCAATCCAACAAACTGTGAATAGACTCGTGTCAGAAAATATTCAAAAAATAATATTATTTTGTCATGAAAGGAAAATAGCTTAATAATATTACATCTTTTGGATGTCATTTTTATCCCGTAGAATTCTTTTGTGTATCGGTATATTTGAATTTTGATTAGATTTTTTAAAACATCAGCCTACATGCATTTTTCAATAACAATAATGGGTGGAAAATTGTGCTTATAATAAACGATGTTTGTAATTTTATAGAATGCTTTCATTAAAGCGACGCGTTTTTTGTATCGGACATATTGAAAGATTTGAGGAAACACAGTTGTTTGTCATTAACTTCATGGATGAATATCATATTTATGGCGGGGAATAATTCATCCTTTGTCGATAATGTATAGGACACATTAAGCGGTTAGTTTACTTCTATAATCTGAACATGTAATAAGGTGTGATAGCATATGATACACAATGTATAAAAATATCACTTTAAAATGCCTCCGTTAGATGGTTGAACACCTACCCTTCCTCATCCTGACGCGCTATCCATACCACAGTTGGATGATTCTGGGTCTGTTTTTTTATCTCAGTCTGAGTATAAAAAGTTTCTTGCGTCACTCAACTTCTAATTTACTACTATTTACATAATGCTTTTGAATATTGCAATTCATTTCTAATCTTAAATTACAATTAGAAAAGTGTAAGTATTAACTTACACATTTGCAAATGTTGGACATAGAACGTTTATCAGATAAATGCATATGTCATTCGATTAATATCTTTCCATGAGCATTCCTTCGCTTATGAAGCAAGATAACTTGTGTTTCCAGATATCGGGCAACAGCGGAGACCATTTTTATTTATCGGGCCTTTTTCCTTACATGCTTTGTGTTTCACTTATTTCATTTACAATGCAGACCTCTGCGTTTGATAATTTATCGTAATCTGACCTTGTCATTCACAGGATTTTATGTACCAGAAGACTTTACCGCCTACCATTATTCGAAAATGACGTTTACCCGAGCATTTTCATACGCAAAAGTTTCATCACCGTACTTAGACACCGAGTAAGTTTTTAAAATATACACACCTCTAAAACTGTCTGTATTTCTTAATTGTTTCACCGATCTATTGATCGTTATGTTTCCATTTTTTCCTGCATAAAACTGACCAGCGTCGTCCATGTGTTTCGTAAGAGTTTGTGAACTGCATTTGCAAGCAAACTTCAGAGAGCTCGAAACTCAAAAATAAACCTGAGAGTTTTGAGTACGAACCACCCTGTTGATCGCTTTTTGCAACGTCCCTTTGGGAGCTAGTAACTCAGAGAAACCTAATCTTGTTTACCCAGGCTCTTGTGTGACTCTACGAGATCTACACCGACTGAGGGTCTGTTCAAGATCTGTTCAATTGGTTGTTGCACATACGTGTTGCTCATATTTTTGTCGATCTCTCATTAGTGGGAAGCCAGGTATAGCATTCACTTTCCTGACTGGGGGGGGGGGGGGGGGGGGACAGGCGGCAGCTTCAACATGTTGTTAAGGTTTTAGATAAAATTTTCCATTTGCACATATTTCCTCAACGCCTAGGTAGATTCCCATCATACTTGGGATGAATCATTATGAAGCTAAGACAGTTTGAAAAAATTTGCGTTAATGTTTTGATTAAAGTTGTTCATTTTGCTTTTATTTCCTACAACCCTTGATAGATTTCTTTATACTTGGGATGAACCGTTAGAAAGCAAAAAGGAATTATTCTTCGTAGGGTCCTTGTCAAGATCATAGAAAATGTGCGTGAAAGTAATTGCTCAATTTTTTTTTTTTTTTTTCGTTTGCCAATATTTTTTAAACCCCTTGAAAGATACGTATAATTCTGTGCATAATTATTATGAGGCTATGATAAAAATTAATTTTACCACATGGCAGTAGTATGTAAATGGTAGCATCAGGTCGACCCTAAGCTTGATTTGTTCTTGTACTGTTTTAATGCTATCATCATTATATTTGATAGCAATATTAATAGCGTCTACTTTTTGTGTGTTTGTTTTTTTTTTTGGTTGTAATGACACTTTTTAGTATCACATTTAGAATTAATAACAATTATTGCATTTAGATATCCAAGCATTGTTCTCTTTTCCTGAAGATAAAAGTTTTTATTAAATAGCTTTCTACCTTATCAATCAGATCAATAATTGGGAGTCTAGTATCTTTAGTTTATAAATCTTCTACTTTAATTTTCTGCACTTTAACTACTTCAACTTGTTTCATATCCCCACTTTTTACCATTCCATTAGATCAGTTGGGTAATTAAAAGCGGTTTCTGCAATAGTTTATAATATTTTCCCTCTCCAGATCTGATGAATATTATATTAGCCAAATCAGTTTTGTACATATACTCTTTTACTCTAATGCTGGATTAACTATGTAATTTCATAACTCCTCTGTCATCTCTTTCTTTAATTGATAGACCTTTATATATTAAAACTCTCTGATAACAATAAGTATCTAATGAAACATCCATGATTGTTATTTTAATGATAGATAGGTCAATCTTTGAGCTACTGTTCTTAAACGCTTATGTATAGTCATACACATAGCTGGCTTTAAACTGCTTATTAACACGAGCTGATCTAACTGAATCGACTTATTGATATAATGGAGTTTCTACAATCTCATTTGCATATTTATTAAACAAGTCTTTTTAAAATACGACTGGAAGTTTTATTTATCTTGTTTATATCTTTTTAAAAATCATTCACCAACTAACTTGCAACATACGATTTTAAGATTTATGTAGGGTAACTTGCAATATAAGGCAAAGCGATTGTAATATTAGCGCAAGGTACCTTGATTTGTCTTCGTTTCTCTTTGAGAACAAGGACTTAAAAAGAAAGCCACAATAAAGTAGAGTATTGGCATTATTGGGGATATAATGCATATCGCTAATAATGGGTATATTTATACATATTATTGCATATTAATGCCAGAATTATTTTGATCGTAAATGTATTTATACACAATAATTGCTGTATAGTGACAAACACTAAAAGCAGTTTAATTTTTCAAACAAACCTGTTATAGCACCAATCTATTAAGAGATATAAGCTTCTTTAACTCTACTTCCCTATTAAAAACCAGCAAACCAATTCAAATTATCGAACCGATTTTTGATCATATAATTGTAATCAAATGTTTTTTTGTTGTTTTTATTCTTAAGGGTAGTGCATAGTACCTAAACATAATCTTGTATACTGATTCTGAATCTGCTAATTGTACTGTATGTGATTGCTTGCAAGGAGCACCCACATTTCAGGAAACAAAGTCTCTGTGAAAAACACATGCGATAGACAGAAACGCTAGCAGACAAGAATAATAACGATTAGAGAAATATTGGTGTTATTTGTGTGATCAGTGCTGATTGAGGTAATGCTAACTTGAATAACTCATACAATCCATGAAGCAATCAATTGCATATAAAGTTATATAAATATCTTCAGATTTATTCTGCACTTATTCTCAATTAACTACCAGAAGATTTATGATAATTGATGATATCACTTTGTAGACTGGCGGATCTGATAATGATTTAAACATTTTAGCAGTTCTAACATTGAAAAGGATTACATATCTTTTTCTGCTTTGTTTCTCTGTCATTTTTGTACAACTCTTTTTTCAGTTCAGTGTTTTCTACATTATTTCTTTATGAGTTCTAATTGAAATAGTTATGTTCAATATTTGTTTACACTATTCAAATTCAGTAGATGGTTTAATTGTTACTTAGTAGTTAAGGTTCTTTGAAACATCCACAAATCCATCAATCTTTTCAAACTGACTCTTATCCGATCAACAAGACGATATTCAAAATTTGTATAACGGAAAGATGGCTGAGAGTGGTGGTTACGATTTTGATCGTTCAAATTAAAATCTTTATTCTGAAGATGGCTAATATGAGGTAGATACATAAGTTCATACAGAATATGATGACATCGCAAATCTCGCAAATTTTTTTATTCAAAACCACAGCACATGTTGCCAAAACCATACCAGATGTTCAAAACATGTTTCACTGGAATCTATGACGCGTTTAAGGAGCAAATTAAAAGGACTTTACATTGATGAAGAACAATACAAATTAGAAAGAAATAACGTTATAACTAAACACAAAACACTTTATTATGAAGAAAAAAAACGAAAACCTGTTGCTAATACAATTGTTATCTCGAAGAAAGGCAGAATCAAGATTATGTTAGTATGTAGCACTGTGGCAGGTCAGACTGTAAATTAAATTTTGGAAACATTAGGTTGAATGAAAAAAGCGACAAATCAAAATGTCTACTTCATATGAAGAATACATAACCTAAATATCCACTTGAATCAACTATTGTACAAAGGTCAACAATACAATTACCCGAGAAAATAGAAATGCAAATAATTCCCACAAATAAACCATTTGATAACAGGTAAAATAAGCAGAAGATGTAATGATTTCCACAAAGAAGAAACAAGGTCGAGGACTTTCATTTTCACTTGCAGTAAAACGATAATCTCTGCACAAGAGGAAAGAGATATAATATTTACCTAGCTTTTGCAAAAGTTCCAACACCAAGAAGAAGAAAATAGAATCTATTAAAGTTGGATGTATATATCTATATCTATATCTGTCTATATATATATATATATATATATATATATATATATATATATATATATATATATATATATATATATATACAGTAAAGATTGTTTAAAACGTTTCGGAGGGGACATAGATTATAGAACGTTATAACCGGGAAAAGTTGGATCCAAATTCGTTTATTTTTCAAAATGGTTATGCACTTGTCCATGTCGATGACGTTGGACATATATGTGGTAAACAATTTATATTGGTATGATTACTGTCAGAAATCATATATAATGATAATAAAAGTTTCAAGAAACAAGTATAAATACATGCTATCATGACGACAAAAAAATGATAAACCAGTAAGTTTTACCATATGATGAAAGTGTCAACCTACATGTACATGTATAAGCTGGTGAATCATAAAAATCACTTTTATTTGAAAACGTCGTTGTTCAATAACTTAACGACTTGTAAATTAGTCCTTTATTTATTTGGTTGGAAAAGAAATTGTCAATAGTCACCTGTTTTATAATAATCTGAGATTTTTGTTGATATGTTTTTCACTGTCATGCAAATGCCTATATAGCTTTGTGTCTAAAGAGCCATATTTTTCTTTTATAGCTATTTTCACGAGAGTCAGAATCCAAATGAACACGAGAGAGATTTATTTAGAGCTGTACTCAGTTAGTCAACGCACAAATAGAGAATGATAGTTAAAGGCTATTTCTAAATTATATTGTCAAAGAAGTACAAAGCATAATAATTTCTGTTCATGCTTTAATTTCATTGAACCAGCAACCCATGACTCTAAAATACCAATAATTGATGACGTGTGATTATCAAGTCTTTGTTACCTTTCGCCTTTGTTAGGCCTTTGTTGTTTTTCTGAT
This sequence comes from Margaritifera margaritifera, assembly GCA_029931535.1. Lineage (NCBI taxonomy): Eukaryota > Metazoa > Mollusca > Bivalvia > Unionida > Margaritiferidae > Margaritifera > Margaritifera margaritifera. Next base: position 1,249,969 of record JAQPZY010001301.1, read on the forward strand.
TATAAATGACGTGTGATTATAGCGCTTTTGTTATCCGACGCCTTTGTTGTTTAAATGACCGCCATTGTTTATATGACTTCGTAGCGTCAACAAATGTTATACTTGAGGTAATTTTCTCAGGCGGAACACACAAATCAAACGCTATAACCAATTACACATTGTAACAAAGCCTTTGCCGGGGAATTTAAACTAAAACGCAAATAACTGTCGAAACGTTGTATCCAGGAACGTAATAAACAATCTTTACTATATATATATATATATATATATATATATATATATATATATATATATATATATATATATATATATATATATATATATATATCTGTGTGTGTGAAGATTTCAAAAGAAAAAACCAAACACAAAAGCCGCATTGCAATAACAGGTGAAACAATGTGATGAAAGGAAACGACCACAGATAACTGGAAACATAGCAGATTAGATAACATATTTTTAGATGATTTACAATTTGGTGAAATAACGTTTTTTTAGAAAGGTGTGTAACAATAATTGCTTTAGATGCTTCAGTATAGATATGTATCTGTATTACAATCGTTGGTTCATAAATATCTTTCGAAGAAGAGAAGAAAATTTGTGCTGATTTAAAAAAGAATTTGATTCAGTTCATAGATCAGACTGTAGTAATCTTTATTTCCAACTAATGTTCATGGTACGATGCTTTTTATATTACGAAATATTTATCCAGGTATAAATCAACTGTAAATGTCTCTTGATAAACGAATATTTTGATTGCAAATTTGAAGTACTGCAAGGGATATCTACGTCTCTTAGCTTTGTCTTGTGAAGTTATGTACGAAAAAGGTTGAAAATAATTTAGTTGATGTAGAATTAAAATAAATTCGTGTACTTGCTTCGGCAGATGATTTGAACATATCTGATGACACTATTTTAGAATAATAACAAAAGATTAGCACATGTGGTGCGTTCATAAATAAATGTTTCAACTTATTACGACTATAATTGACAACAATGTTTAATGGCTTATTGGTGAGGAATTGAATTTCATTATAGTATATTAATCTCTCGAACTTCATTTCGTATTTTGAACTTGGTTAAGTTGAGATAAGAAATCGATTGTATTAATATAGTATCAGGACAAGTATAAGGTGATGTACTTGTTATTTTCTCAATCTGAAGTCAATTATTTCTGAACCATAGCCCATAATTTAAGGATTAGAGCATTAATATTAACATTGAGTCCTCAAATCGTGTTCCCGAGCATTGTGCGTGTCCCTTAAGCTCTCCTAAACGCCATGGTTGTTTTTTCTCTATGAGTTCCACAACAGCTGTATTGTAGCTATGTTTGTACCTAAAGTCTATTAATTATATGTAAACAAATCATTTGAAATTGGCATTGCGTGTGTAAATTACATTGAACCTCTCTTTACGATTTTTCCACACTTGCGTGTAATTCTTCGACGATTTCTCTCTCTTCTTCTCTCCAAACATTTTAATTCTGTAATTTAATTTTAATCTTGTTGATTTTACACTATATTCACATCTCTGCTACATACCTTTTCGTTTTCTAATTTCCTGTATAAAGTTTTTCTTTCTGAAATCTGTAACATTTTGCAATATACGATTTATTAGCATTGTCTAATTTCAATTATTTCAAATGAAAATATTGTATATATATATATATATATATATAGATATATATATATATATATACATATGTGTGTGTACATAATATAATATATAATATATACACATACAAACTTTGAAATGTGTACAGGAAATTAGTTCATCAATATGTTCTAAAGTCTTTTCCTTCATCAACCGATTTTGTTTAGTTTTGTGGTAATTCCTACATTCTCCAAGCATTACGGAGATTACAATCAAAACATTACGGAGATCAATTTTTACCACTAAAAAAAATGTATTTAATATACCTAGTAATTTGGATAGATGTAAATTTATTGTGATACCCATAAATTAAATAACTTCCATCATTTTATCTTAGGGGCAGGTATACATACACAGTGAGTCCGGGCAGTGGCAATGGCGACCAAGTGGTAGTTTTCGTGGATTCTCACAACAGGAATAATCTCACTTCCTTTATGATTAATGGTGCAGGTAAGCATATACTAAGAAATTTGTTATGATGAGAGAGATGAATAGGTTAATTATTTATAAACGTATCTGAGATTATACTTGGAAGAAGTGTTAAATATATCTGAATTAGCGAATATTTTAAATAATGCATAACTTCTTATTCCTTGTCAAAACAGATTTGTACTTTTCCAGAATTTGATGTAAAAATTAAATTAAAATTAACAATACCCATAATATGCTGGTCTCTTATTAACAGCCTCTCTCTCTCTCTCTTTCTCTCTCTCTCTCTCTCTCTCTCTCTCTCTCTCTCTCTCTCTCTCTCTCTCTCTCTCTCTCTCTCTCTCTCTCTCTCAGCGGTGAAATGACTAGGAAATTGTACAATGATTGGGCCTTGCCACAATTATCCATCTTCTGTTAGAACTAAGAAAAGGCATCACAGAATGCAGAGTTCCTCAGAATATTGCCAGAATTATCTAAGCTGAGACTGGGTAATATTTCTTTTTCATCAGCAGCTCGCTTTTTCAATACATAATATGGAAATAAATTCTTGCATTATTAGAACAATAAGAGACAGTTTGGCGCGTGGGACTTTGTCCCGCCAAATATATTCTTATGTATATAGTATTTAGAATGACAATCCGGCCTTCAAACTTGTTAATACAATAATATTAATACTTAAATTAATTCTCTCATTTTTCCGCATTTTCGAAGATTATGCTTACAAGCTAATCAAGATAGAACCCAAAATTTAATTAACACTGGACCGCGGGTATTTGCCCTTTTCAGATACTTATAGAAGAGCCGAGTTATCTCCCTTTCTCATCCTGTGAGATCACACTGTCAAATCTCGCTCTGATACTGGTTGGAATGTATAAGTTTTCATTGGAATGTACATTCCGGAGTTTACGTTAATATTTTTACAGCTACTCACTTTTTATCAGACTCATAAATATTAGGAATGATATCAATTAAATATGAATGCATAAACGATTCTTCAATTTTAAAGCATTATATCGGTTTGTCGTAAGACATAATTTGGAACGAATCACCAGAAAACAATCAACAACTTTTCTCCATCAAGGCGTTGTAAAAGTCGGCAACAGAAGCATATAGAAATTAGGAAATAAATATATTAGATTAGACATGGAAAATATGTAAATAAATATAAATAGTACATTTCTTTGTGAATTTCATTTGCTGTATTGGTTTATTTAGGTTGACTTATTAGCAACGATACTGAATCGCGTTTTCAATCCTGGTCAAGAGATTGACTGAGAATAGAAAGTAATTTTTCAACGACTGCAGATGGATTACATTTGATAAAACTCGCGAAGAAAGCTGTTTCTCTAGCCATGTTTGGTATGCAAATACAACGTATACTTTCTCATAAATCCACACAGATTCAGTTATATGGAGCTCAATACAATTGAGAGCTCTAATGCAGTAATAAACTGTAGAGCCGGTTACACAACACTGGCACAGCGTCTTCGATGAGAATATGGCGAACCCTCTTTGTGCCCACAATTAAGAATTTAAAGTCGATTTCGCTTGAATTGATCTATGTCCTGTTCTCAGATTCTACAGGTATATTAAGCAAACCTTTATGGGATTAGCATTGTACGGATTTTCCTTTTAAGGATTTATTACAGTTTGTGTTTCTGCCCAAAAGTTTGAATTCCCAAATCCTACCTTGATGGTGTGTCCACACACACACACACACACACACACACACACACACACACACACACACACACACATATATATATATATATATATATATATATATATATATATATATATATATATATATATATATATATACATACCTTGTTTATACACTTACACACGCTGAATGTTAACCAAAACACCACCAGTCAAATATCAGATATAGGCTTTCAAAGTGTTTGTGTTTTTGGAGTGGCGGGTCCTCATATGCTTATGATCTATATACTACATTACTTTTAAGTCGCATATAAACACTAAGGATGTTTTTTTTTATTTCGTGCGTACTATGTAAAAGAAAATCTCTGATTGCTTCTCTTTTCTTGGGGGGTGAGTGGGGTGGGTGGCGGGGGTAGTATGATATAAACTCATGTTACCATATTTTCTGAGGTACTTTTCATCAGGAAATAAAACAGCAAAAAACATTTGAACATATCAAGAAAGAGATGCCATCATCAAATGATAATGCTTTATATGAGGCATTCAACCATGACATGTTCCACTACCTGTATCAATATACAGCTAAAGCATTCAAACCTTTTATTCCACATACCACTAACAAAAACCAGCATATTTTGCACCTCATAGTTCATTTAACTATGCGGATAATTGATACTTGTGTATGTGTTCAACTTTATGCTTGTGCGTTTGTGACATTACCAAACTAACAGGTATATGATCATATGTTTTATAGTTTGCCCCTGTTTCATGGGTCGCATTTTTAAACATACAATCATACCATATGAACACAAATGTATATCAGAAGAAACAAAATGAGGCAGAGAAAAAAAAGCGTGTGATAGTTTTAATTATTGTATTTCTTTTTACCAATTATGGTATCTATATCGATACCAGTCTGATCATAATCGACATTTCCAACATAATGGAAATCTGAATGAAAGGAAACTATCTCAGTTCATGTTCGGGTGATCGTTGGAACTACCGATCCACTTACTTTAAGTAGTCTATCGGAAAATGCGTTGCATTTGGCGTTAAGACAAGTTTTTGCGACGATATGTACAGAACATAATGTTTTTAGTAGATTATACATATCTCATTCTCGCCGACGGAATGAGACTATTACGGCCCATCTGCCATATTACATGCAATTCAATATAAATTTGTAGTCTAGTACCCTGCTTTTCGTCACTACGTTCGTAACGTAAGAACGAAGCCATGGTACCAGACTACTGATAAGGTCAATAAGGCGACTTACTGGATGTGACCAGTTTTCAGCATACACAGACGACGTTTTCAGAAATCTGTGATTTGATTTTTTCATAAGAAAAAAATCAAGAGACTTTAGTTTAATATCCAGAGGCTGTTTGAAGTCTACCTATCTGAAAGCTTTTTCTCTCTTCCTCTAGCATGGTTGTTGTAAAAACAAAAAGTACAGCTCTATCTAGAATAATTGTAATTACATGAAAGTGCTGCAAAATCATTCTTATTTTGTTGTTACTATCTCCAAAGGTTTGATTAAATACTTATAAATTTTGTTTTTGAAGATTTGACTTAAAGAGTCTGAAAAAATATCGACAGCTTGAATGTGAACTCCATACATTAAATGCTGATTTTGACCACTTTATTTTTATTTGCCTTTACCAGTAAAGTATATCAGTTTATTCATTTATTTGGATTGTATTTATTTATTACGGATTGAATATATGTTCCATGTTCCATCGGAAGCATTCCTAATCTTTAAGTTTATGAGCTTCAACTATATATTTTTATATATATATATATATATATATATATATATATATATATATATATATAGAGAGAGAGAGAGAGAGAGAGAGAGAGAGAGAGAGAGAGAGAGAGAGAGAGAGAGAGAGAGAGAGAGTGAGAGAGAGAGAGAGAGAGAGAGAGAGAGAGAGATATGTGTGTGTATTTCCATATTGTTGTTTATTTTAAAGACATCAGCAGTAGCTACTTTTTCCAAGGCAGTACAGTCACTATTGAAGCATATTGGTTGCTCAAGTCGGTCGCGGCCTCATTCTCCATAAACGTCGTATATTTTGCTACCTATTCAGGTAAGTAATCAAAAATGATTAACACTAATTGGATAGATCATCAATTACTTCATCTTTTAAAATTGCATGGAAGTCTTAATATAAGATTGTTAAAGATGATTTCCTATTTACTATAATATTGATACTTACATTTCTAATGTAGTGTATGCATTTGTGTCGCATTATATGTTTATTTTGGTGAACTAGCATTATTAAAATGAGTATACCTTAATAACAATCACACTATCGGTACATGTCATGACAGGATAGTGTTTGTGCAAGCATTTGGCATTCGTGCAGGAAAGAATCGTCAAAATCCTGGCAAACATTAACAATTTTAACCTCTAAGCAACAGGATGTTATTCTTACCAAAACCAGTAATTAAACTACCGCACATCGGGTATTTTTCGTGGGCTCACATTTCTTTTTTCGACGCATTGTGAAAACTCGGAAAGTTAAATTCTGCGTACTATTACATTGCCAAATTTCGAACGCCAACCTTTAATTTTACGATTGCACTAATTATCTTCAACACTGTCAATTACTTCAGTGACCTAATTTCAAATATTCAATTCAGAGAACAGTTAAATAGACTTGAATGAGATACGAATGGTTGCTTTAGCTAGCATTTCATAGTTGTACGTTTCCAAAATTTATTTACCGCTTTGTCCCGTGTTGTATTTTCCTCATAAGCGGTTCCTTTCGAATTGTACTGTCCCTTTTAAACAGATTCTTATATCAATATGATATTTTGTTGATGAAGTGCTTGACATTATTTCTTATCTTGATGTAAAGAGCCAAAATAGAAAATATGCGCACAGTAAATCCGTTAAAATATAACTATGGAATCGCACAAATGAAACATTTGACATATATATAATCGTGAAATATCTGTGAGAGCTGTTCGATGTAAACTCTAAAACATTTAGCTTCCCCTAAAATAAACTACATTATGGTTGTAATAATATATCTGTTATGGGATTAGATAATACGTCAGAGACATTAGACTTTTTAGTAAGATAATTTCAGTATATATACTAATACACAAAAGATGTTTCTTCTCTACAAGCTGTATAAAAAATGCTAAATTGCGAGCCACAAAGATAGATAATTTCAGCATGTATTTTCGAACGTAAAAATCAAAGGTCTGCCTGTCTCTTTCTGCTATTAGTGTCTGAGGTAGTTTTGTATGTATCTATATCCCATACAAATCTTTATATCAATATTTCTACAAATATAACTATAATGTAACCTGCCTACATGCACAATCGACAAGTTGTTGATGTGTTTTTTTTATTTTTTCCTTAGTTCCCCAAGGGTCATGGTGCAATGGGAACTACAGTTTAAATGCGTCAAGGACTGAATACAGATATCAGCCGTCGGCTGGATATGGTTTGGGATGGTATTGGCAAACGGCGTATGTATTGTCTTCTGGACATTTAGTTTTTGCATAACATGATGATAATAATAAGCATAATAATCAGTAGAATGGTGGTGGTGTTGGTATAAGTAGTAGTAATGGTGATGGTGGTGGTTTTGGTGTTAGTAGCAGCAATAGTAATAGTGATGGTGGTGCTGCTAGTAGTAATGGTAATGGTGGTGGCAATGGTGCTAGTTGTAATGGTGCTTGTGTTGCTAGTAGTAATAGGGGTGTTGGTGGCACTAGTAGTAATGTTAATGATGGTTGTGGTGGTGCTAGTAGTAGTAATGGTAATGGGGATGCTAGTATTAGTAGTCGTCAGAATCAAATTCATTATCATCCCAGTCCGAATGTAGATGGATTGTTTTTAGAGATATTTATGTTGCATATACATACTATTATCTCCTTTCAACATCTTTCAGAAATTGTTGCACTTATAAGCTGTTATTTGCATATATATACACAATGTAACTAACAGACATCGAATAATTTGCTTAGGATATTTAGCTTTTTTAAATAACTCAAATAGCTTCTTTTCTTTTAAATTCTTTCTTCCTTGTTGCTTCAAGAAATAAAAGGTTTCATATTGAAATTACAGACCAATATTCATCTACCATTACATCATATCACATTATGTCATTAAACATTTCTTTCTTCAACATACTAAGCATGACATACATACATACATACTGTAACACGCACAGGGGTTCCTCTACCGAGCGAATCAAACACCTGCGTGATGTTGGGCTTTCACCTATTTCAAAGGACTTCCCGACAACATTCGTTGACAACTGGAAGTTCTCGTAACGCGCCAAGACTAGAAACAATTTTTCTCTAATCAATAATTAAATGACCACAATGTCACAACTATAACTTCACAATTTCATGACTTTTCCTTGTTAGAACGCCGTGACATGAATTACATAACAAAATTCAAACACCCAATGCAGGGAACTACTTTCCGACTCCACCCCTGGGTCAATAAAAGCAACAGTCTTAACCACATTTCGCACGTGCACTTACACCAATTGCTACAATGAAAGGCATCTCGAAACAAAGGGATGACCTCTACCCAATTATTCCATGGCACAAAACAGTAGTTCTTATCACAAATATCTCCCGCCAAAGGCAAAATCAATCAACACCTCTGAATTAAGATAGGAACTACTTTTGGCTCCATGCCCACTTATGCTAGTCTGACCCCATCTAAAACTACGAAACCAATCGATGTCATTGCAAAGTCTCTTAAAAACTCTAAGTATGACGTCTGTTCCTAGAAATTGGCTAATTACTCGGGCTGGGAGATATTTTCCCAACATCGAATTCACACAATCAAACCACTAATCACTAAAATATAACGAAACTTCAAATGGAGACGTAAATACAAATGGAACATACCCACATTTATTACAATACATACATACATACATACATACATACATACATACATACATACATACATACATACATACATACATACATACATACATACATACATACATACATACATACATACATACATACATACATACATACATATATACATACATACATACATCCATACATACATACATACATACATACATACATACATACATACCATTTGGCGACCAAAGTGACCATGTAGTTTGAACTTTCGTTAAAAGCACTTATGGCGGCATCATCATAATGCAACAGATAGTTGCACATACATATAAAAAAGGAGTGTAATGTAAAATGCGCGCAAGATATGACGGCAGAACATGGGTTATTCATAGATGTGGGAGATTTATTGATATCAGCATTCCAGAACGGGCAAATGTAGCATTCTTACTAAAGTCTATCAGCTATTTGCCCATAAATTACAAATTCGGGAATATCAATATTTAGCTTGGAAATGTTTAGACTCAGACAGTATATCAGCATCATCTCCGTCAGACAGACTCGTCTTTGTTGATCCAGCTAAATATCCTGTGAAACACACCTTACCCTTCCAAGTCATCCATCAGTAACAATTTCCCAATTGTGCTTTATATAGTTACAGCTGTATATTTACCGTGACTACGGAACCACAATATTCAAATGACACGATTGTTATCCGGATCGACGTGGTGGAACCTAGCTACATCAATAATTCCATGACGGTTTATCACAGTGGTTAGTCTCTCTAACTCTCTCTCTCTCTCTCTCTCTCTCTAACGATATCAAAAGGTGCTCAATACACGTCGACACGCACCTAGAAAATAAGTATTTACCCAATCATTTAAATGAAAGAAACAGCAATTTTTTTATATAAAACAGGTACTCAGCTTGACCTTAAAATAGGCAAAATACATTGGCTGCTACTATTATTGCATCCAGCTATTATGAGACTCTTATCTTGAAGAACATGCACATATCAAAGTAGATGATTGCAATTCTAGCAATTAAACCCAAAATGACAAAAGTGTAATGCATTTTTGCAGAAACTCAATTTCGTCAACCAGGATATGTTTATGTTTCTTTTTCAATTCTCTCCCCATCCCCTCCGACCCCCCCCCCCACAAAAAACCCATAATGGAACGACATATCTTGAAATAGAAAAGGGTTTACACTGAAATCAGTATCACAATTATATCAATGGATAAACCCACCAAGTAGAGTGCAGAATTATGGTAGTACACATATTTAAATTTACAAGGTATGCAAAAGTAAATAACAAATGGCACAGTATGCAAGTCTGTCTTTATTTATCCTTCATTTAGTAGGATTAAAAATCTACCTAATAATTGTTTTCTCTATTGGGCGGATTCTAAACTGGTCTGACTCTGTCAGCATTCATTCAAAGGGAAAAGAGAAAAGTGAATTTCAGAAAGAATGGGTGTAACAAAGAATATATTTAAGTGTGCTTCCCTACAGTTGCAATGGTATGTTAATGTATCCGGAGTGTTGTGTCAATTGGATACTGCACCAAGGCTTTGTATCACTATTCTAAAATCAAGGCAATATTGTACCTTTGTAAATATTTCCCTATTGGAATTTAGGTGGAACAACGCAGATCGATACAAGTCACGTGACAAACCACTACTTTAAATACCCTACTCTGACTTTCCAATATGATGGATCAAACTATGACCGTTATGGAGGTTTTTATGTGGCGTACTGGTCGGAACCAACAGGTAAATATAACTTCCATAAATTACCAATTGAATAAATGATAACCTTTAATGTGCTTGGACTATCAATCACAGCCCAACAAAGTGTGAAATAGAGCGAAAATAAAACTTTTATCAGAAAATATTTTTAAAAACAAATACATTTTTCTATAAAAAAAAAACACGACTTAATACTATTACGTCCTTTCGGTATAATGTTTCTCTTGAATAATTCTTTTGTGCATCGGTCTGTTTAAAATTTGAATACCTTTAATGAAACATCATCTAATGTTTTTTTCAATGCAAATAAGGGTATAAATAGTGCGCTCATAAGTAGAATGTTTCTAAACTTTTTTTTCTGGAATGCATTGTTAAAACTTCACACTTTGTGCTTAGGATATACTAAAAGATTTGGAGAAACACACTGAAAAGAATTTGATTAAAGATGGTGTCGTCTTGTTTTCATACGTGCTTCAAACTATACAAAAATTTAATTAATACATTCCAAGAAGTATAAGGACCTCTCAATCGACTTATTTTTTTTTTCTCAGTAAGTTGACTTGATAGCTGCTGTGCCTTTTACAGAAAAGAACCGCGTTCGAGGCGATGAAAAAATAAGACCTTCTTGTTATGAACGTTATGGAAGCTTTTATGTATATTCCGAATATTGATGCCAATGTTTGGGTTAAAAAGAATTTTTGATTGAAGTGATAAATATTCCACAGGCAGTTTAGTTTTCTCTGATATACTTTCTGACAGGGAAAAAAGAATGTATTATGCATGTTGAAATGTATCTGAGTGAGAAAAATTAATATGGCCACAGAGGCGAAAAAAAAAGTGGTATATCACTGTGGTGGTATCACATCTGGAACTACTTTCTTTCTCATTTAGAAAATATATTAGCCGTTATATATATTATATTTCCATAATTGGATCTAATTTTTTTCTTCTTCTACTCTACCCCCTCCCCTCCCACTCACCATTAGGATGAATAGATCTTAAAAGTTGCCAACACTGTACTGAGCACATTTATGTAAACAAGGGTGTGCCATCCACAAATTCCTAAAAACAGAACTAGAAGTATCAAGACGTAGGTTTCAAGTATTAAATTATTTACAACAATTTTCCACATGAATCATGCAAAATTGCCATTGATTGAACTTTTTTGACCTCTTTCGATTCGATGTTCATCATCACCCATACCTGTTACGCGCTATCACAAATGGAAAAATATTTTATAGCAAAACTCTGAATTAAATATAAGAACTAAAGATTGCTTATAAAATGATTTTGCTTTTCATCACGCTTACAATCATATATGAAAATGATGGAAAAATCGAGGTTAGATGAGCACTGATTGCAAGCCGAAATTATGTGATTATCGAAATTAGAGTTCCGCGTGTTTTACCGAACTAGACTTCAAGCTCTCCAAGACAACATAATTCATGTTTGAGTGCATACATTAACAAATTAAAATAACCAAATCCTTATAGGTTAACTCGCAATCATTAAAAGTTTGGATTAAAAATGGAACGCCCTGAAGTCTGCCGGATCTGACCGTTCTGTGATGATTCAAACAATGTTCACTGTATCAGTTCGAACAACAAAATATTTTAATGAAACTAATCTTTATTTTTATGAAAACAGTCATTAATTTGACAAAACACACAACTTGAAGCATTATATGTAGGACATATATTTGTCAAAGGTCGCTATCCTAAATTATTGTAAAATTTCAGAACTTCTTTTTATTGACGTAATAATGCAGCTGTTACCCTCAGTGGAACAAAATGGAAAAAGTCCATGCACGTCAACGGTTTTTGTCTTCGAAAGTATATAAGAAAAAACAGATCAACGTTTTTATTTTGTGTTTGTTTGTTAGTAACTATAAGGAAATATTTCATAAGAGGAATGGAAACATTTCTTAACAATCCTCTTCACGTGAAATATGTTCTTATTTCTACTAACAAAGGCAGATATTATGTATATATATATATATATATATATATATATATATATATATATATATATATATATATATATATATATGTGTGTGTGTGTGTGTGTGTGTTAAGCTGAGATGTTTTTCCTTACTGTACATCCACAAATAGACCAAATGCTGCACTCATCATGCATTATGTGTATTATAATGAAAATGAAGATGATAATATTCAGGATAATACTAATAATAATGTGTTCGGTCACGTAGAATCTTTTGTTTCGCTGGGTCTTGGGTACTATTTCAAAGCGAAGACTTTTCAGGCAAGAACACTATTCTGTTGCAAATTTTTTTCTCTATCTCTCTCTCTCTCTCGTTACTATGTTTAAGATATAAAATAACCGAAATCGAATTTTATTCAAATAATGTATGAGTTGTTCTCCTTGGTTGTAACTTAGGAAAGTCTACATAATACTGAGGTACATCACACCATATTTTATGTTCCTATCCTGTCTTTGTATCCATACTAAGTAGTAAATAATTATAGAGTCCACATGTCAGGATTAGTGAATATGTCAGCATTAATTCTTAAGAACACTTATGAAACTCTGAACAGCGTCTGCGCGAATAATTGTATAATCCATATTATTCTCAATTATAGCTGTTCATGCAAAAAATTATTTTCCATACTTGTCTGTTTAGTTCTTTGCACTATATAACACAATGACTTGTTGCAGTTTTGTTAGACTACCAAGTATTGGCACTAAAACTCTCTGAACAGTTTTGCTGCTATTTATCTCTTGGCTTTCTGTGAATGCTATTGGTTTACAATGCTGGTGCCATTACCCGTATACATTTAAACACATTACGAAACACTTTGTCTCTCAACGTTTTTGGTTATGGTCGTGTGACATCCTTGTTTCTGAATAAATTAAAACCGATGCTTGTCTCGGTTCGATACAAATTAGATAGTGGACTCAGGTGGCCTCGGTATTAGCTATAGCCTATGAACTAAAAGCATATTCCCGGAACAGATGTCATGATTTTGTTCAAACACTAACGTTTTGTTGTTGTTTTTTGCGGTTTTTTTTATCCATGTTTGTGTCTGACTAATTCTACGGCTCTAACAACTCATATTGGTCTTAGCTGACTGTCTTGGAATCATTTAAATTGCATTAATGTTTTTTGTAATTATGATCCAAACGAACTGAACCATATTCCAGAGTTGACTGTTTAAGAGACAAGTCAGCTAAACCTTTGAAGTTCCCGGAGCGGTATTTCAAAGTAAACCTTAAGTCTTAATGTTCACTACCTTAAAAAAAATTGACCTCGTGTATTGCCCATGTGAAATCTTCCGAGATTGTGACTCCTAGATATGAAATAGATTCAAGTTGTATTGCCTCGTGTATTGCCCATGTGAAATCTTCTGAGATTGCTTCTCCTATATATGAAATAGATTAAAGCTGTATTGCCTCGTGTATTGCCTATGTGAAATCTTCCGAGATTGTGACTCCTAGATACGAAATAGATTCAAATTGTTGCAGGATTTTATTGCTAAGCTGGTATATGAATAAAAGATTAAAATATTTTTAATGTAACAGTTCATGTTAAATAATATCTCCAATTTCTTTGCACGATCTTAAATTGCATACATGTCCGTACGGAGAGTTGTATGGTCCTGTTTCAATTTCGCTTAACAATGTGACCGATTTTACAATTAGAAATAACACCTGTGCTTTTTCATGTACCTATATATGCATACTTTTTACGATCATTATCTGATTTGAAAGAGACATCTGTACAACGACAGTATAATCGTTTGACATGATATTATTTGGAACACATTTCATTATTGAAAAAGTTTCACCACAGAAACGAATCACAAAGATTAAAAAAACACACACACAAAATTAAAAAAAAATACATAAAAATATCAGTAAAATTTCGAATGGTGACGCGTGACAAACTTTTACAATTAACATTTGTTAAGATTTGTACTTTGTTGGATATTTTTTATTTCCTTATTCATGTCAGGGGCGAGTTACAAGATAAAATGCAGAGCAACCGTGACAGGGATACTAAATCATATTTAGTTTTGTATTGTTGTCGTATTCACTCAACAAACATATCAATACACAAATATTAAAAACCTGAATTGCATTATCAGAATTGTTTTCTTTTTGTCATTCTACTTCTGATTTCCAAATTAGCCACACGCATTTAGTAACTTTATAAACCATTCAGCATAGTATCTAACTGTTTAAAGACTGAATAGTGCACGTTCATCAAGAAAGTTGATTTATCACACTACTCCGTCATTATGTTTATAAACCCATTCGGTCATTTTTCAATATTAAAATGCACCTGAATATGTTACAATGACGACATCACGGATGTGACGTAAAAAACTTAATGACGGAAGCATCCGAATATATTGCAAAGTCAATTCACTCCGCTGCTTTGGCTATTTTGTCAAAAAACAAATCACGTTTGTAATTTTACATTCACGCTCATTTCAATTTAGAATTAGGAAACTTGTCTCATGACTTCAAGCTTTATCTTCATAAGGCTAGCAATACAATAAAATAGATTCGACTTGTTTCATGGATTTTGTTTTTAAAATGGGTAGTGGCGGCGCGAGAGTTCGAGGCTCAAACGGGCAATGTTCTGTAGATGCGTCCACACCGAATCGTCCAGGGCAATGTTCTTTGGTGGCGCCCCTACTTTGGTATTGAAAACAGTTTCTATCTCAGTTGCCAACCTCCTTGCTCCCCTCCCCCCCCCCCCCCCCAGCTCCTAAATATAAGTTTTTGAAAGAATTGTCCCCGTTACACTAAGGTGACGGTGAAATAATACGCAAGAAAAATAAGAGCTCCCGACGGCGCCCTATTCGCCTGGCGCCTGGGAAACAATTGCTCCCTCGCAACCCCCAACCACCCCCTCCTGCCGCCACAGAAAATAGGCATCTAATTACATCATCAATATCATATTTGTTTAAGATCCAGTTGTCATCTTCTTAAATGTCTTTACTATATATTGCAATACCAAAGTTTTTACCTGCCCATGAATCATCTACATATGAAATGTTTGCTACTTTGCAGAGTTTTCTGGATCCGCCTCGTATATAGCGTATTATACTTATAAGCAAAATGGTTCTCAAGAATTCTTCTACCATAAAGTTCCAGTCCCGTATTTATACACCACGTAAGTTTTCATCAGGTGCATAAGTAAAATGTTGTATACATCTTCATATCAATCTATGCATCTGCTTTCCTAAAGTCTTAATCTTTCAAAATCAACTAAAAAGTTTTAATTACTGATTTTAGAACTAATAAACTATTTTCTTTCCATAAATTACAATGATCAACCTTCCAAGTCTATTGTAAGCGCGTATTCTTTCTTCTTATTCAGAGCATACATGCTCTCTCTCTCTCTCTCTCTCTCTCTCTCTCTATATATATATATATATATATATATATATATATATATATATATATATTGCATAAGAACGTAACGTCTCAGTTGCAAAACAGTTTTCCACTATTTTGAACTTATCAAGCGCTTCGTCAGGAAGAAAAGAAAAAGCAACAACTTGCAAAACCAAACCAAATACGTAATCCAAAAACTGAAGCATTTGCATATTTGATGAAAGCGGAGGGAAATATAGAATCAATGTTTACAAAGAATAAAAAGAATCAGATGATAAACAATATAAAACTGTATACTATACATGCGTATTTTTCAATGGGGTCTGAAATGCAAAGGTATATAAAAATACTCAACAGTGGGGTTATCTGCGTAAATGCATGTTTTTCGTACGCAGAACCAAATTCATTGGATATATATATATATATTTTTATTTATTTATTTATTTCATTTTTGTATCTTCTTAATATTATCTTGCCCGTTTCATTTCAGAGGCAATTTTACATACACCGTGAGTGCAGGTACCGGCGACCAGGTGATACTTCTTGCACATGATCGGTACTGTAATAATCTCACTTCCTTCACGATCAACAACCTAGGTAAGCTTACAGTTGAAAATCTGTTAAAATCATGGAAATGAAATTGATTTTTTGCTAGTCAAAATATACAAATGTGATATTTTGAGAATTTAAGCATATGAAAAACTTTGGTATTGTTACGGACTTATTCATGTAATCATTCTACTACACCTTTTCTTTATATTATGCTATATTTTTCATTTTCTTAGTGGTAACGTATTCACTCATTTTATATTATGAATGATTTTGTATTGCTCTTATTTTACACGAAAGATTGTAGGTCTATTGGCACATACAGTTTTTTTTGGAAAGTTGTTTTTTCCTTTCATAATTTCGTCAGAAGATGAAACAGACACGTTAAATCTAACTTCTTTGATGATTATGATCTTAATGATGATGCAACTGATGATCGCGATGATGGTGGCGATGATGATGATGATGATGATGATGATAATAATAATAATAATAATAATACTACAACTACTACTACTACTACTACTAATAATAATAATAATAATGTTTATTTCAATATTTGCTAATCCATGACAAACAATACAATTAGTATCTTCTGTTGTTATCCTCCTTGTAGTATCTCATAGATAGACTTATTACACGAATGAGTATTTACGAAACGTAAAAATGATTAATATATCCAAGGACAGAGTGGAATTTCAGTTTCTTCTGAAACATGAGGTTAAAAAGACCAGAATCTAAAATTAACAACGGTCCACATTGTCTTTATGAGTGCGGATATCTTGAAACTGAGAGTTTTGTGGCATAATATTTAATATCTGTTCACTTTGCTATCATTTCGTATTCGATACTTCAGATTTCTTCGATTTTTTTTTCACATTTTGTCTTGAATTCTCAGATGGAAAATACTAAATCTGATTAAATTTGATCTGATTATTCCTCGCCAACATCTTTTGCAGAACCTTTTTACAAATTTTTGTTTAGAACTAACGCTTACAAATATTAAGATTATGCCGCGAGTTTTTATAACATATTCAGAACAGAAAATAAAAATCTTTTGAGCTCTGATCAAAGTTTCTCATAATTTTAACTTATATATGAAGCTTCTTTTATGTGTCAGCGTTGATCACAATTTTAGCGCAACCCTGTTTATTTGCGGAATATTCCGGACTCTATACACTTGAGATGATTTTTTTGTATTCAGTCTTGTTGGAAGATGAAATTAAGTTTCTTATTCTTTTAGACATCTGCAATGGAGGTTATATAAAGTTCCACCAATCCAGTGCAATTACTATTCAAATATATTGGTACCAGGTGTATCCCATCCACTTCAGCATCACCTTCTACTATTTTTCAACAATTTCAAGTAAGTAAATAAGGAGACAGGCTTCATACAATTATTATATATTACGGAATATACTAGAATGCTGAGACATCTGGACCTTAGAGGTCTTCTCCAAGTATACGGCATTTCATTGCTTTTACGCTATATTAGTATACAAAGAAGGTCAATTTTGTTAGTACATAAGTCACGAACTTCTACCGCATGGAGGAAAAACAATGTTGGTGAACTTTACTAGATTTCTGTTGGGTCATATTTGATTACACATTCTGCTTTATATTTGTGTAGACACGCTCGCCACCGTGACCTCCTATTCATTTTCATGTTCTTGTATGGAAGTGATCCCAAGGACTGGTACTGATCTTCCTTCTGTGGCAATAACTAGTCTATTTTATCTCCCTTGGAAGGACTCGTTCATCTTCCATACAGAAAGTTTTCGTATCGTATCAGTTTATATTTTCACTCAGATACTGCGCTGATTCATTGATGTCAGTGTCAGTTAAGAAAAAAGTTTTAGATATAAAATCAATGAATTTTCTGTTTTGTAAATATTTAAATCACATGCTGTTGGTACAACAATTTGTGTTTACTGAACGTTTGCTGACTTTATACAGCATTTTCATAGTAGAGATCTTAAGAGAAGCGGATCAGCCTGTTTGCGCATAGTGCTGAAATATGTTATTCAGATTTTAAAAAATATTTGCCTACTTGGAGGATGACGGGTTAGCTTGGGTAGACATTTAATTTCCTATTGGTTCAACAGTAGTTTGAAGCGAAGCTATCGCATTTTCAAAGATGCACACATACAAATTCATGTAAAAACAACTTCAGGAAAGTTCCAGCAAAGGTTAAAAAGTTCGCTATAACACCAAATTCGCACGAGTATTGTTTAAATAAACTAGAGCTCGGGTCTGCTTTAATTCATAAAGATTCTTGCTCAAACCAGCCAAAACTGTTGCCAACTTTGTGTACAATAATAATGATAGCATAAGTACTAGTGTGTTCCAGCTAAATCGGAGGAAAATAACTGATGGGAAAATTGGAGACAAAATAACTGAGCTTAAAAAAACATTATAGAAGTTAAATTTTAAAACTTGGGGAAGAATAATATACAATTTAACATTCCGAATGAGGTTGAAACGAGACTAGTATACCCTTTTAACTTTAACAGTGTTTAAAACTAAACTTTAAATGCCTTTTACATTATTACTGATATGAGAAACGGCATAATGCAACCTTTTTCCAACTTACTTTCAATGTTAAACTTGCTATCGCAAATAAATAGAATGCGTCAGTCTATCCGTCTGTCCACGTGTTCTTTTGTCAATCAGCGAGGTGTTTTCCACACAATGAGCTTATTGCAACTGGATTTGCAATGAACCCTGTTGAGTTTTTTTGGTCAAAAGGTAAAGAGGCTCTAATTAAGATTGTCCTTTCCGCATGTTAAATCTATTTTCCTGCATTCGATCTGCGTTATCAAATCTGATAGGTAAACTATAAAATCTTATTTTGGGGATATAAAAAAGAAATGGTCCATCATTCAAGAGCCCAGATTACGATTTTGCTGTCCTCATTGTGAATGAAGTTTCTTTTACACACAGTTCACATCATCTTCGTATGTAAACGGCACTGGGATATAAGTATCTCCTGATAATTTAGGTATAAAAGTAGATTAGAAAGGTCATTGAAGCGCTTTTTTAGTTAGACAGCGTCTTGATTTGAAGGGTCAAAAAGGCTCATGGGTATGTTTGTTGGACTTTGTCATTCCTAATTTATGCAGAAAACTTCAATTTCTTGCATCTCATCATACATATTTTGCCCTTATTTATGGAGTAGGTCTTGTATTTCTCCTGATGTTTGTATAATAAGCTTAGTGTTTTGCAAGACATTTTTCTTTAACCTTCCATGCTGAGTAGAATCAGCTCCATTTTAATCTGGATGTCACTGTGGAAGTAGTAAGAGTGAAACAGTGATTTGAATTATTATAACTATAGAAGTTACGGTTGCTCAGAGAAAGCAACCACTCTATATTGAGATTAAAGACATCGTTTGAATAACCGGGGAAATACTTTCCCTTCCTGGTTATAAAGGCCTTTTTCAGCTTATTAAGTTTTCTCAACATTCCTTAACCATGAATATGTTGACAACTATTTTCTCAACATTCCTCAACCATGAATATGTTGACAACTATTTAAGCACATATACAATATCGTACACGTCTTTACTCGTAAAAGAAAATCTTTATTCGTAAAAGTACAAGACAAAACTGTTTTTGTTTATAAGTTAAAACATATTAATGAACGCTGAGTGAAATGTATACTTACATTTACAGCAGCTTACGTATCGGCATGCCAAAGTCCGTTTGTTTCTCTTCCATCATCTGAGACTGCTGTAGACTTTATACATTCGCCACATTATCCAGCTACATTCTTCAAAGCGTAAGTATATAATTCGCATGGTATTAAATTTACAAACACTAAGTTATTATAGAGCATGTTATTTTCTTATGCCAATGTTTGACACTTCACATCTGACAACGTTTTTGCAATGTTACAATTTTATCGCTGCATTCCGTCAGACATTATTCTCTGGGTTTTAACATACAGGGAAATTTGTAAAAGAGAGTCACTTTTTGGGACTGTCTAAATTGGGCTGCAATATAGACATAGCTGTCATGTTGATGTTAATTTTACATGGAATGTATTATTTTGTGTCTCGCAAAATGTGGCTGTATTTCAGAGGTGACTGTCATATATAGGTGCATGTCACAGTAGGTTTGAAGGCATTATATTCAACTTTTTATTAGATGTATACCTGATATAATTTTGCGGACGACTGATTGACAGGGAAAATAGTTCCCGCAAAACAGCCCTCTATACAGTACTAAAGCTGCTTATCACAAAGATAAGATGTCAATTAGAACTCTTTTTTTCTTCTAATTTTTTCTTTCATTTTCCTACGTTTTATTTCTTGTCCTTATCAATTTAGAATTATAGGGCCATACTTTGAAGTTTTCAACCTTTAATAATAGAAGAAGAAGACGAAGAAGAAGAAGAAGAAGAAATGGCGGTGATGATGACTACAATGACAAGGATGACTGCATGAAATCAACTTGATTTCAAAAATCTTTTTAAATTAAATGCAAGGAAAATGACAAAGTGTACAGACATGTATGGTAAAAAATAATACATCGGATTGAGATTATAAAGAAGTAACAGTTAACGAGGGTTTCGTCGTCACTTTTTTCTCGACCTCTGGACAGAGTTATTCTAAGTTTTCCCAGGCCTTGATAACTCCTCCAGACCATAGGCCTGATTAACTTAACACAGTACATAAGTGGCGTCATTTAGATGACATTCCTCAAAGTTTAACGCAAAATTTGCACACACACTCTTTATTTTCTGCAAAGCTTTTGCCGAGAAGTATTGCATGTGGTGATCAAGAAAATAATATTTCGCACATGCATTGGCATAATAGGCAAGTAAAACCCTAAAATCTAACTCTACAAACTGAGTCCGTGTTACACATATTGTCCCCTTCAGCTAATTTCCTCTATCCTATCTGTATTCAAGAAGAAATTATATATATCTCGACTACGAACTGTGTTCTCGATTTGCTTTTTCTTTTCCTGTTATGTCTGTGTCACGGTTGATACTTTGAGTTAGCTTCAAAATATTGAATATAGTAGATACACCGAGAATCGCAAATACTATATAGAATCTTCGTATATCTTTTATTTTTCCAAATATTGCCCGATATGAGTCATATACATTAAACTAACGTTGGTTTCTCTAATGCCTCAACAGTAACTCATATAGCAATCGTTGATCAGACAGAAGGAAACCCCACACATACAGGTACGCGCACACACTGTATAATATATTTTACTTAAGCCCAACCTATCTCCGTTCGCTTTCCGTGGTATGCAAAAGAGTTGATAACAAACTTTTCTGCTTGGTCTGGATCTTACATACTACACAGATAATGTTCATTAATATTTTACCACTTTCACATTTACAAGGCAATCAATCGTAATGAAAAATACTTGCATTTCTGTCTTTGTTGGATATATACAAAAGTGGAAAAAGTTGGGACTTCTTTCGAACATCTTAGTAGCATCAAGTTGCAGATTGCCGTTAAATAACAATAAACATGAACAATCAACTACGATGGACCAATTGGGTCTGTACTTGATTTTGTGCAGATGTAAGCATGGTGACTACATTCATTTTTCCTGGCTCCATTTCATCTGATATACCCTATCCCACCGTACAGCTTAAGTATGGTTCTTATTAAATACATTATTACAGTGTATGCTTTATTATTATTGGGTCTTGATATTCAATCATTGATAATATGTTTACATTTTTTATATTAATTTTTGCAAGTATTTAAGAAAATCCTGTGGTAGATTATATGCTATTTGTTATTGTTAGTAGGCTAATGATAGAGCCGAATGAAATCTTCTGTATCATAACCGTTTAAATGACAGCATTTGTAGCAAAATGCTGCAAATTATTAAAGCAAGTTACAATGATGTGAAGGCACGTGTCAAGTCAAAATAATTGTCTAAGAAATGTATTCAATATTGCCTTGTTGGAGTACGCCCAGGATGTGTTTCGTCACCGTTACTTTATGTTTTATGCTTCTCTTTAAATGACCGTCAGGTTTCATGGCAGTGTAAGCTAGTGGAATATCATTAGAAACAATGGTGTAATTATTATTGTTGCATGCAGATGATCTAATACTTTTTGTAGACACAGCGGCATATGAACTGCAGAAGGTGTTTTAAACATTGTAAAAGAGTATGGCATTCAATGGAAACTATCAGATAATCTTAATAACAAAATCAACAACAGAACAATTGTATTTGGTATGGACGGTTATCTCAGCAGCTATGAAAATGGGTCTTAACTGAATCATATTACAAGTATTTAGGTTGTGTATTTTCTTGCAAAAACTAATGGTACATATGTTAAAAAATACAAGCCGCTCAGGCTTCAAACGCATTCTTTGAAAAGTACATGATCTGCATTTATTTTATTTATTTATTATCTGCATGCATTTGTTGGTGATGAAATTGGTAAAAATAGAGAAATATTAGATACATTCGGATTTTGAAATATTTGTTTCGAATTATGAAAATGCCAGATAACAGATTTCCAAAACAATGTTACAATTTGCAGTTGAAATGAGGTGAAAAACGTGATAGCTGAGTAAATAGAGTCAGAAAATTACTTTTTAAATATAGATTTGGTGATGTATGGTTAAAACAAAGCGTTGGCGTTGAACGAGTGTCTATAGAAAGGTCTAGACAACAATGTGAAGTTACTTTTAAATTGTGAAATAGATGATATAGATCAATTTCGTTTTAAAAAGTGCAAAAACTGTGATTTTACACGTCACAGATATTAGATGCTTTAGGGGTGATACATATTTAGGAAATATGACAACTATGTTAAGAGCAGGTAATTTACCGCTTAGAGTAAATATAGGAAGATGCGAGCATATTTGTTATGAAGATAGATTATGCCAGTTTTGTAACGCTGAAATAGAAAGAAATGATTATCACTTTATTATCACTTGTCCTATTTTTGTACATACACGTCCAAATATAGAATTTGTTTTCAAATATGTGTGTATTAATGATTCAAGTCTGTTTCCGTCAAATTTAACAATCATTATTAGTAGGGTCTTGCAGATTAGAGAAATGTAATTGGGATTATGTAAAGTATTCCCAGTTAGTATTAATACTATTCTATATACAAGAGTGATATTATATTTCGGCACTATGTGTGCTTAATAATATATAAATTTATAACCAGTTATGACAATGTCTTTTAAATGTTACTATTAATGATCAGAAACCACACTGCATTTATATTACATTATTGTTCTAACTTGCTGTCCATATTAGGTATGCTTTCCTCTATTTTTCTACTGTATGCTACTTTTTATCTATTTTAAATTATTTTATTATTATTATTATTATTATTATTATTATTATTATTGGCAGCAGCAACAGCATAATAGTCTTCATCATCAACATCGTGAGAAGTAATAATTGTAGTAGCAGTAGTAGTTAGTTGTAATAGAAGTAGTAGTCGCAGTAAATCGGGCAGATACAATGGTACGTGTCGAAACAAAAAATTCATCTAGGTTTTGTTTAGTAATGTCTTAAAATTTGTATTAGCAAGCATTATCAAGGCATTAAATACAGTGTTTACAAAATACGACCACTTATTGATATATTATTTCTCAAGAAAATATGAAAGGTATAAACAATTGTATTCTAAATATATGTATATCACATACTCTATAGCTTGTGGGAAAGCAAATACCTATGATTATTATAATTATAATTATAATAATTATTATTATTATTATTAATATAACCAGCATAAGTATTAGTAACAACATTTTCATAATCTTCATCATCATTATAATTTATTACAACTAGTACTTGTAGTAATGGTTGTATCAGTAATTGCAGCGGCATCAGTATCAGTATGCCAGTAAATAAATAAGTAGGCTAAAAAAAATCAATATTTGCAATTGTATCCAGCTTCTAGATCAGACAATAATACATTATGAGACAAGATTATCATGGTTGTTTTATTCTATGCATCAAAGAGAACTTTTCTGAATGTATGTAGTTATCATTTTAAGCTTAGTGTTTCACCTTGATGGTGAGTAAAAAAATATATTGATAAGGAATCAGCTTTTTGGACAAAGTAGTAAAGTTTTGCTTTTGACCTACTTAAGGATACGCTTTACAATGGGTACAAGTCAAAACTGACGAGGAAGAATCTTTTCGATTGGGCAAGACTATCGTAATCAAAGGGGATCGAATGAGATTGAAATCGAACGAAAGCACAAACTAATTTCCGACTTTAGCATCTAATTGTAGATCCTTTGAATTCAGTAATAGAATATGAAACTACTTCTATATTGAAAGAATACATATTGATAACCGTTACAATCTGTGTATATGTATGACTCTCTGGCTTTGTGTGGCAATATTAACACCGAATCATTGGCTATAGGGGCTGACGTGTTTACATGCCCAGAGACCAGTCTGAAGCAGATTGCATAATGACCGTTGCGTACGCTAGAGATGGATTTGGCTTTCCCATATGATATGCGGAAAATGCCATGACTGCAAAAGGGAATCATTGCTTGGATTATGAACACGGTAGCACTCAGAATTCTTTATTCCGTTGCAGCGTAATGCTTTGTGCAATTTTCCTGACGTTTGGTATTAAAGGCAAACTAAAATGAACATGGCTACTATTATAAACTCCAGAAAAGATTCTTTCCTCCATTCTTGCCTTTTTATGTTTTTGTCCTCCTTGCTTTCTGCGTTTTTCTTCATTTTTAAAAGAAGTTTTGAAGTTTGAAAGAGGACACAGCATTGACATGAATACTGTCATAAACCGCGAACAAAATGACCATATTTCTCGTAACAAACATCCCGTGTAATTGTAAATTCTGAAAAGATGCGCGTGTCTTATAATATCAACTTAAACCAAACTTTACATTAAGAAACAGGCGGTACACTGACTTTTAAAATATGTTGGCTATACATGTTATAACAATCTTACCTGCTTATCCAAAGTGTTGACCTGTCTTCAACTGCCAACGATTTTCTTGACTTTCATTTCACTCGATATCTCGTTTCTAGACATGATTGTTTCCTAATTGAACTTTAACAAAACTATTAGTGAATGCAAACTTTGCGAGGCTGACAATTCTTTTATATGTCTTAACGGTATAATTTCAGTTTTTATTTTTTCTTGAATATCATATTCTGCAATATTCTTACTGCCAGCACGTAATTAGATTTTTCAGTTTCATTTTTCTTGCGGAGAAAAGATGAAGTGGCGTTTAGTAGAGAGACAAAATTTATTCGAACTATGGTATGTCATTAGCAGGTTGACCTTAAATATTCTAAATGCGTGCATAAGTTTGTACCCTAACGTTATGGGGATGGTAAATTAAAGTTGACTTCCAGAGTCTTCTTAAGCGACAAAAAGTCCTTTTTGTTTTTGAACTCAAAAAGTGGCAAAACTGTTTGACTCCTGATTTTAACACACATTTATTGGAGTAATACAGTTGTTTCTGAGATGAGGTTCATAGCAACCATCTGAAAACCTTCTTCTAACTTCTCAAAGAGGCTTTAAAAAAATATAATCTCATTTGGTTAAAACGTATTTATGGAACATAAGTCAAGTTTGTGTCCAAGGCGGCTTCACTAGCAACAACATAACGTCTGAAGAAGCCGTGTTCGGAATTTACATTTCATTTAGTTATAGCAATATCAAAAATAACAACAACAACACACATACATACACTGTATATTTGGCATAATGTACAAGATGTGCATAGGACTACTTATGACATTAGTACTACTCATCTACTTATACCTTCGTCACACATCTTTTTTTTAAAACAGGAATACTAACTACGATTGTCGTTACATAATATCTGCTGATATGTCCAAGAACCTGGTCGGACTTTTGGTTCAGTATTCCTATTTGGAAGGAGATGATTATCTAAACATATATGATGGAAACGTTGGTAACTATAGCTCTCTCTCTGCTTCTCTTCAGTTTCTTCTCACTGTCTTTCTACGTCTCTCTCTCTCTCTCTCTCTCTCTATATATATATATATATATATATATATATGATTGTGTGTGTGTCAAACGTACAGTACACAAGGTCACTATATCGTACACATCTTACTTAATTAGCTTTAGGTAGATTTGGTTTACAAAGTCATTTCTCCAGGACTGATCGTGCAGCAATAAACGTAAGTCCTGGAGAAATTACTTTTTAAAACAAATCTACCTAAAGCTAATTAAGCAACTTTTAAAGGCATTGACTATGGAACTATACTCGATTCATCACACTTGCTTTGAGCATGATCGATGTCGACAAATCAGCGAGCTTCCTATCTCTACCGACAATATCATTTATTAAGCTTAAGCTGCCACGAACCAACAATGGTGACAATTAAAATCTAATTTTACCTATATAAAACCACTGCACAATTCGATTTGGAAATTAATTTTCAGGAGCCTGACCAAACTATTTAAGACCTTGGCTTCAAAATGGATTACACTATGTATGAACAGCCTTTGCTTCGTTTGGGATGTTCATGCAGTTTGTAGTTGATTTTCAAACTTCATGACTTCATGATTCCGTAAAATATGAAGTTCAATTCTTATAATTAAAAATACTTATAAAATAATAATTAACCTAAAGAAAGAAGTAACAGCTCTATATTTTAACCATTGTTGACAAATATTGCGAAAGTGCATGAATACATAAGTAGTTCCTTTCTGGTGTATATAAACTTTTTTTTTCTACGCCACATGATGAGATTTCAACCAATCTCGATGTTTTTTTTACCAAGGCTTGGTAAATATTAGCAATTATATGGAAGGTGCTTATTTTAACTCCAGCGTGAGCAGACTAAAAATTAGGGAACTTTGGAGCTTTGCTTTTAGGGACAGATGAAAAAGCGAAGACGGAATAATAACTTGGCAACTTAAAATGGTAACTTGAGAAGTAGAGACATTAAATTAATACTTGTGTTAGTGACCTTTCCATGATAATATGAGTCTTATATTCGCTTGCAATTGGAACATTATAATATCAGTATCCAGAACAGAAATGTAGTTCGTATGAAAGCTTCCTAGAGTCTTTGGAAAAAAGTCACAATTTGCAAAGGGTATATCATTGTATACCAGGAATTCTCACAGCAATTCTTTGACAAAAGAATATTGATTAATATGAGCGAGATAGAACATGGCTTTACTTATATCATTTCACATCCAAAAATGTTTTCCTAAACGCTTTGGAATAACTATAAAGAAAGCTTTTGCGTTTATATTATTCTTGGTATGCTTTGATATAATTTCATAACAATATTTATTTGTTTAAAAAGTGAATAAAACAAATTATCTCATATGGTCTTTTATACTGTATTTTTCAGGTGGAACTCTACTTTTCTACTCCAATGGATCTAATTCTGGTTTTGTCGTCAGTACCCAAAGCTACGTTAACGTACAGCTTAAAACCGATGATGCATCAGATACATTGATTGATAGTGTTAAAATTGATACCGTAAATGGCTTCAATGGATTCATCATTCGATATCTCACAGTAGCAGGAAATAATTGTATGTACAATATATCCTCAGTTTTTACATCTTTGTTATCCTAGTCCTTTAGTAAGGCAGGTTTTGCTTAAATTTTAATTTTGTTAAGGTGTGTGTTTGTATCAATGTTTGTGGCCGGTGTGTATTAGTTGTGGTATATGTGCATATAACCCTCATACACTTCTGCAGACAAAGACATAATTCTATGGAAAAGAACAATGTTGTTGATTGAAGATTTTGATTAAACTTGTTGAGCGGGTAATTACAAGAGAAACATATTTACATGAGCAGTTCTCTATCCTCTTCGGTTAAAAATAAGTGCTCACAATATGTATTTCCCTATTACTTCAGCTGTAAGGCAATATAAATAAAACAAGGTACCTCAGTCTGAATATGCATTGGATGTTTTGTCTTATATGTTTTTTTTAATATCTTGTATTAGTTCAATACTAAACATGCATGATCAACTCAGGGACTTTAGTTATTTTTATGGTTGTTGCATAATAATAACTTCTAAAGACATACATGATCTTCATTTAGTTTTTAAAAAATATTGTCAAACTATAGAATATCTGACCTCCCGTTCAATTATGTGCTGTCCTTGACCTTAATCATTGAAGTTTATGAGAATGAATGGCAGTTAAAAAGTACCATAATAACGTTATTATACGTATTTAGATTTGATACAACTAATACATGTATTGCAACAAGATCAGAGATGAGACGGACAGGCCATTTTCCAGACTGAAACAATTTATAAACCAAGTTACTGTTGGTACAAAATCTGCAAGGATTAAAAGAAACTGTAAATTGATCAGCTGTCCTTTTGTTGAACTCTTTTTGTCGAGCCCGCCTCAGGGGAAGCTCAAAATAGCGCTCAATTTGGCATTATGTTCGTGTTTGTCCGTATGTTGGTCGTTATGTCCGTAAAATAAGTTCAATGTTAAGGTTTTTAGATTAGGCTCAAGGTTTAAAAAGTTGTTCCCCTTCTTTTAATATATGTAGTTGAAACTCAAAAGGCTGGTGCAATAAGGGGGAGGGGATATCTTGTTTATATTACACACATGATACCTTTGATTGTTAACAAGAGGAAAAAATCGTGGTTTGAAAATGATAGATACATTACAACAAGTGTTTTTGAAGAATGTGTGGATTATTTGGGACAAAGGACTACTAAGAATTAACAGATGTATTTTCAGATATACGTCATGTAAGAATGATTACTTTGGACAAGTTCGTAATACAACGGAGTTCAACTTCTGATTAATCTGTTGGATGAAACAAGCTTGGATTTATCCCTAATTTGTATTACAGCCGTTACAACGATGCACTCATTTTAGACCTATGTTGGTACAATTTCTTTTAATATTTTAGTTCTTTTGAATTCGATGCAAAGTAAGTAGGTATACATATTTCACAATATTAAAATTACAGTTGCTTTCTGTTAAATTTTTCTTTACAGTATCTGAACCTGCCTTCACGCTCAATTCCGTCCCGGATGCTTATACCTTCATCACAACGGATAATAATTCGGCAATTTCTGCCCTTCATCCTCCTTTCTCTAGCACCTACAATACTTACGTGTATGTATTCTGAAAATGCATCCTTAGAAACGATAAGCAAAAATATATCATAATAGTCTATCTAATCTTAAGAGAAATCCTAGTATTTTCTATTTTGCTTATGATTTTGTTCTGACTCTTAACTTTGTATGTTGTTTAATCTTGGATTAATATAAAATCTGTGTGAGAATTTTGACACCTTTTATTTCAAAAGCATTTGAAAGACTAATTATTTAATTAATAGCTCTTCTGCCCAACAGAATTATAAGTTATACTCATCCTGCCTCATGTACATTAAATATACAATATTACATGATTTACTAATGTTTACAGCAAGACTGTAGCATATTTTCCTGTCCTTCTCTCTCAACAGGGGCCAAACGCTGTACTGGATGATTCGAGCTCCCTGCAAGTCCTACAAGAACTATATCAACGTCTTATTCCTCGATTTAGATGGTGGCAATGATTACCTGACCATATTTGACGGTATACGTCAGAAATCACTGTTATTCAATATTTTACATCTTATACATATTTTCTTAGATTAAGAAGATAGTTCCTATTATACATATATAATATACATACATATATATATATATATATATATATATATATATATATATATATATATATATGAAGACAAATTTCATAAATTACCCTAACACTGACTTAATGAAATGAGATACATATGTTGGAAATTGACCAAATATTATTTGCAAGTTGCTGGATAGAGTAAACGTTTCATGCAAGTTTGACTGTACGGCGGATAATGTATGTCCTGCTTGGATTTCAATTGACTATACGAAACATACGTGAGTGACACAAGACCCAGACTCAATTGGCACAATAAATTCCAATGTCCATTTAACCCTCGATAACTTTGCATCAATCGCTCAAATATTAGACATCACAATCAATCAACTGAATTAAGTCAAACATTATCGTTCCACAGGCTACAAATCAATCAACTGAATTAAGTCAAACATTATCGTTCCACAGGCTACAAGTTGTCGAAATTCGACTGTATGCGAAACCAACTCACACAGCAAAATTACATGTGTTAATTATCTGTAACTAGCATAAAAACTGGATCCTCATAATTTTTGTTAAGATAAAAATGGCACTTAATTAGATTAAATTCAGTATACAAGCTAAGAGCCTTCTTTCAATTGTCGTTGCCATTGATATTTTTAAAAGTTCTTACAGGTCGCAATATTTATGATGATTATATTTCAGGTAACATGGAATCATCACCGGTACTTCTGAGTTATAACAAGGCACGCAATACATATGGATATTTGACCTATAATACTATGACATCTGGTCAGTACGCTCTCGTACGCCTCTTCATCGATGTCATCAACAATAACAACCATGGCTGGCTACTCACGTACAACAAAGTTGAATGTATGTATATGGGACCATCTCTTTTCTTATTGTCCTCATTCGTCAGAGGTCATCATGATTTGCCGCCTTAATGCAAAACTAAGAATGTGTACAATTCAGTTACACACACACATTCACACACACACACACACACACACACATATATATATATATATATATATATATATATGTGTGTGTATATATATATATATATATATATATATATATAACCTTTTTCTCAAAATGAACTATTGAGCAGCTACGTCAAAACACACAACATGCACACAGACAATTATATCTAAAACTAGTTTTGTAATGAATTGACAAGTATGTATAATAATTGTGTGCACAAAGAATGTAATTAATTAAAGACCAAATAATAAATTAAACTTTAAATGAGTTCTGCAGAGTATACACAATTTCGGCTGTACTGCTGTATTTATTTATATATTTAATTATTCATCTTTTTATTACAGTTTCAACTACCTCATGGTATGGTATAACGAACGTTACAGGGTTTCCACCAAGCACTGTTGCTGATTCAGTGTGTAGCAGTATAGGTCGAACATTAATTGGCTACTGCCCCTGGTCTTATCATAGAGTAACCTTCCCCAGTATTCCCAATGTCTATGACAAGTAAGCTCTTCTTTAATTTCTTGCTCTATGACATATTACTGATGAAGAAAATCTATTGTAAGATCTGTGAGGTGTTTGACCAGTAATTGATACCTAAACAGCACCGGAATGAGTATTATGTCCGAATTGATTGTTTTGCGTTATATATATATATATATATATATATATATATATATATATATATATATATATATATATATATATATATATATATATATATATATATATATAAATTACAGAATCAACAATATGATGATCCTTCGATTATCAACCACCCACGCAGAATGGTATCCGAAAAGATTCTATTGTTTCCAGAATTGTATGTTCTCATATGCAAATATCCCTATTTTACATGATGCCGAGCAATGTTTAAAATGCGGTTTTGACCACCTCATATATCCCTCAAATGATAGACATGCAATTATTCTGATACCAATTAATTTTAACTTTACAAGATTACCTTTACTTCCGTGGAATGTATCATGATTTAATTACTTATTATTTAGCAAAAGTCACCTAATGGAGGCAGGTGCCTCCTTCTTTTAAGAACGATACTGCAATACGAGAATCACTATGCCTATGCAATTTCTGTATTTATTATTTTTACACGTTTTACATTGATATAACGATTGGGTTAATTTCTTCTTCTGTCAGAGGAAAAAAATGTGATATAGTACAAATATTTATGATTGAAATTTCTCGTTCTTTCTCTTTATTAAATTGGCAATAACGAAATAATCAGATACGTACTATTTGATTGTCTTGTGCCCAGAAGTTCAATTGTAATTTTTCTTTTTATATTTTGCTGAACATCTTCAGCAGGCGCATACTATTGAACAAACCCGTTTGTTTTAATTTATTTTATGGATCACTGTCACAAAATGTTCTGCACGTATGATTATAGGGAAAACGCAAAAGCCTTAGTTTAATTTATAAATTAAACTTCAATGCTTATGATGTACGTTTGTATTATACTATTTTTAAAAAATTAAAAGCAAAGAAAAACAAACGAAACTAACTGAAATTGTATATGTCTATGTTTCGTTGCACATGCGATAAATAATATTATAAACAGACTAACTATAATAAATAAGTTCTATTGTACGTTTCATTAAGGACTTGGGCGGTTTATATTGGCTATATTTAATATAAATCGTACTTAATGGAACATTTCTGTTTTTATCGTCCATTTTGTCAGCTGACGTAAGTAAGTCACTCATTCCTATTTATTTCAACCAAATTTTAGACGTTCTCTTTTCATATCTCTCACCATTATCAAAGTGCAATAATTAAACATACAGGCTTTAACCTTGCTTTCAGCAATATGGATTGTGAATGGCTACTTGAAGCTGAAGACAGATACTACGTTATTCGGATTGTTTTCGATTACTTGGATGTGGAAAACAATACCTACTGCGTATATGACTACCTTCGTGTGTATGACGGTAAATATATATTTTCGTTTAATTTATATACCTTTTGATTGTTACTGCATTGATTAGAAAAACTAGATATATCAAATGCATATGCTCACCAATAATCACATGATTGTACATTTATTTATCATATTTCTATTTTATTTGCGGATGTGGTGTTTGAAAAACCACTTTGTGACTATGATGGCAATTGCCGATTAGGAAAAGTGTATGTACTAATGGAAAGCCACCAAAATTAATGTCAAGACGTTGTTAAAATAATGGGGCTCACAAGTTGATTTAAGAAAGATATATGAAGCGCGAAGAGCATGGAATTTCAGATATGAACAAACCGTGCTTTGTTGTGAGTTGGGTCATGATAAACAAAAGGGCTTAAACGGGGTCTAAAGGTTTTTATTTGTGACTTGCCAAACATTCATAAAAGATGTTATACTAAGCGTATTGACATGAAATGATTTTGCACCTAAATTGCCTTAAGCCTTAGATTTTCAAAGTTGTAGGTGTTCCTTAAACTGCTTGTCACAGGACTTGTTCGTAAACAAAAACCATTTGACAGCCAGGATAGTTCCACACAGCTTAAATAGCATCCATTCAAGAGAAGAGTGCTTAAAATCGCTTCCAAATAAACTGAACATACTAGTAACTATTATTGTATACATATACTAGCAGATTCATGTACATATTATTATGTAGAATAAAATAGATGTTATAGATGTTAACAACACCATTACCAAATTTAATCTAGCTATTTGCATGCGGATAAGAGGTAAGAAATTACACACCTTTAGTGTATCATAAACAATATAGTTCGCTATCGCAGCAACAATGACTGCATCTGTTGACAATATGATTATATTATGTTTTTCTCTCCCTACGCACACACTCGCTCAATTATTTATTCTCTCTCTCTCTCGCTCTCTCTCTCTCTCTCTCTCTCTCGCTCAGGAGCATATTTATATAACAAAAGTAGAAATGTGAAATACACATGGATTGAGGTGAGATAATTTGAATACAACGAGGTTACATGCTTGTACAACATCACTGAATATCCAAAGGAAAAATCAGAGCATGACTTTCTCCCTTGACAAGTACAGACAAACTGGACCCGTGCTAGGTCAATCAGATTATCACATAACCCATCAATGGCAGGCTTTAGTGCGCGTGTCAAAGAAGTTGCGAAACGTCCAACAGTCAGGTAAACAAAGCACAGCAAAATTATAAATCTAAGACAACGACATGAAAAGAACAGGCATAATTAAATAATAGAAAAGCAATACAATAATAACTTAGACGGGTACAAAAGGGTAAAGAAAAACAAAGGTTTATGCCAGATAACATGAACTCATAGGATACTGAAAGAAAATGAATTTTAATCCTGTGACATACTTCCTCTGTATTATCAAAGCAGCTTAGTAGATATAAATATACAAATTTTGCCCCTACACTCCCTCCCCTCCCCCGCTCCCTCCGGGTCCAAAACTCCCAGGAATCCTTAAACTGTTGCTTTGTGGACCAGCTCCACGCGCTAGGGGCTGGTGAAAAACTTCTGCAGGTGTCTGCGACCAGCCCCTGGCGCAGACTGTGGATACACTATATAATTAGTTTGTTTACAGGGAGAGGCTAATTACTTTTATTTGAAATAGAAATGTGATGGAATATATACCGGTGTTTAGTCCGACACAACAATGTATGGCAATATGATTGCAGGTGGCTTTTACGTCGCAGGCGTTATGAGTGCGGGGCTTCATGCATAAATGAGTACTATAAATTTCACAGACAATTGAGAAGAATGGGCAGAATTCCGTTAGTGCCATGCAATGGCTGTTGGTTTGACCAAAAATTCGAAAGCACGGAGGCAAGCGACAAGTTGCGAAGCATACAAATCATACCAAAATGACTTTCAAGCTAGTAGTAGAGAAGCTGAAATGGCAAACTCTGCGCCTGGGAGAGTACATGCCACCACAACTAGAATACGGTTAGATTCTCAACATGTTTGGGCCCCATTTGCAGGCGCGCACCAATTTATTTTTGTTTCGCGATTGTTTCGGGCGTATACATACCGATGCTATATTCGAGTCAGCCGGGTGAGGATATATGTTTGGGCCCTACTTGCAGCGCGCACCAATTTACACAGGGTGGTAAAAGGCATAGCGGTTAATGGTTGATCGGTTATAATCCTTAAGCAAAGTTAACGAGCTGCTGCGGAGAGGACTGTTAACTCGGGGTGAATATGATGACGCACTAGATACACTGCTGGCAAGCGAGGATGAACAGCCAGCCCCACAACCATTTCCGGCCCAAAAGCCAGCTCCAGCTCCTAGGCGAATGGTTGAGCCTTCTGTTCCAGCCCCACGGCCAGTTCCAGCCCCTAGGCACAAGGTTGAGATTGCCGTTCCGGCTCCAAGGCGGCGGGTCTGACAGCCAGAAGAGAAGTTTGTACCCTGGACGGAGGAGTACCTAAACGAACTGGCTAACAGCATTGAGCCTCTTGTTCCAGCCAAATGGCCAGTTCCTGCTCCCAGGTGCAGGGTTGAGCCTACTGATTTGTAGGGTGACATGGCAAAGCCCACGAAATTGTGAAAGACTACCGTTCCACCGTGACAGAAAACCTCTGGCCTGAAGCAGATTCTATGGCATTTGTTAATGCCATGTCGCATTGTTCGCAGGACGTCATTGGCAGCTAGCTCAGGAAACGTGGCGGCCTGAAGTTTAGCCTATTGCTGACTGCACAGTCGGAGAAAAAAGACTCTACGATAAAAAAGCCAGAATTAATGTTACAGCTTATATGAGAAGCTGTGCCACCGCACCATGCACATTAACGCGATCGAACAGCTGGTCTCTGAAGCCAGTTTCGAAGTACATGCGCGAAGGATCTGGATGGCATTTCGTGCGGTGCGGTGCAAAGCACTCGATATAGGTATATGGCAATACCGTCCCTTTTTAAGGCCGCTGCTAAATTCCAACGCCAAAGTGCATTCAGCCTTGATCCATTATTAATGTGAAAAAGCAGACAAACGCTGTTTCCAGTGGGCTATTCTGTCGGCCCTATACCCAGCAGACGATAAACACGTTGTCCGGCCAGGCAAGAACCGGCAGCACCTGAAAGAGCTCAATTTGGAGGGGATCGACTTTTCAGTCAAGGTGAGAGACATTAGAAAGTCTGAGCGCCGCAACCCGTCAATCGCAGTTAGTGTCTTTGGCTGGGAAAATGGCCTCTACTCGCTACACATCAGCGAGGAGGTAAGGCCACACCGTGTGGACCTACTTTTGGTCGCATGCATCAAAGGTTTAAGTGAAAAGACCCACTACGTCTGGATCAAAGACCAACATTATATGGTATACAAGCAAACATAATGCAGGGATAAGACGCACCTTTGCCGCTGGTGTATCCACGTCTTTGACCGGGCCGACCTATTGCAATGCCACATTAAAGACTGCTGTGGTTCGGGCGAACAACCACTGCGCGTGTCCTTGCCACAGCCAGGAAGAAACCCACCGCCAAACACGTTTTCCATACAGAAAATCGCTGACCAGGTCCCATGTAGCTTATTCTATCTGGTCGTCTGCTGCGACGGAGTCTACATGGATGCCTTGGCGACCTTCATCCAGTAAATGGCAACGGAGCTTGAAGAGATCCACGAAAAACACGAAGTCGTTTGGAACCCTGCATCAATGATCATGGACGGGGACGATCAGAGTAACTTCCAGGAAGCGAAGCGAAGGACTGCTACATCTGTGGTGAATAGTTGGGGGTCGACCTTGGTGCGTGGCCACTGTCACATAACCGGCAAATACAGCGGCGCGGCTCACAAAGCATGTAACCTCAAGCTGTGCATGTACCCAGAAAAATGAAGGTGCTGTTTGTGTTTTATGAGCGTTTACGACGGTCACCTCATCACGCAGGCCACCGGAACAATCTCGACCGAAAATATCAGCGCCATTCAGAATAGCACGGAAACATACATGGCGTTCTCACTGGGGCAGTTGCAATTTGTTGACAGTCTCCAGTTTATAAACAACAGCCTCGACAAGCTGGCTGTCAACATGCCTAAGAAGGCATTTAGCGCCGCAGCACAGTACACGGGACACAATGTTGACCTTCTTACCAAATAGGGCGTCTATCCGTACGAATACACGAACAGCCGGGAGAGGTTTGAAGAAACTCAGCTTCCGCCGATGGAGGCATTCTATAGCCAACTGACCAGAAAAGAAATCAAAGCGAAAGAGTACAAATATGCAAAGAGTGTGTGGAAGGCATTTAAACACCAGAACCTTGGAGACTACCATGATATCCACCTATATACTAATGTGGGTTTGCTGGCTGACGTGATTGAGGTGTTTCGGGACACTTGGCTGAAAAAATAAGGCCTCGACCTGGCCCATTACTAAAGCTCTCCGAGAATGAGCTGGAACGTCCTCCCGAAGAAGACTTAAGACATAACCCGATGTGCCCAGACAACTACAGCAAAAAGCCAAGGAAATGGATAACATGCCTGTACCAAAATAGCTTATATTGATGGGCCACGATGCAGAGTTTGCCAACTGGCGGTTTTAAAGGGGTCGACCCACCAGATCTCAAAACAATAGCGGTGGACGTACCCAAGGACTACATTCTTAAGATTGACCTGGAGTATCCTGAGGAGCCCCATGACGTTCACAGCAACTACCCGCTGGACCCAGAGGCACATTGCGTCCTGGTGAGCTGGCTGAACTACTATCTGCGTGCTTCAGTGAATGAATTGAGCAGTACTTTCATGAAGCTAGTTTCCAGCCTGAGAACAAAGGAGCGCTGTGTAATTCGATGTCTCGGGATGTGCGTCACCAATTTCCACCGGTCAATGGAGTTCGACCAAAACGTGTGGATGGCTCCGTACATCCAGCTCTACACTGATCTCAGGACCAAGGCAAAGTCTGACTTTGAGAAAGACTTCTTCAAGATGATGAACAACTCAGTATTTCAAAAACCATGGAAAACCGGAGAAAGCGGATCCGGATGGACATGGTTAGGCTCGAAGGTGAGGAAGAAAAGCTGCATCGCCTGGTTGCCGACCGGGAGTTTAAAACGCGGAAAATCTTCAGCGGCAACCTTGTTGCTGTTCATTCAACGAAGGCCTATCTTAAGCTCAACCGGACGATGTATACGGGGATGACGATCGTACACCTGAGCAAGCACCTGATGTAATGGCTTTTATTACAATCAGGTGAAAGCGCGCTAAGGGGTCAAGGCGTAGTTGTATACACGGACACGGATAGCCTGCTGCTGAAATTCGAGACCCCATAGTCTGCCGAGATATGCCGGGGGCCCTAGCCCTGTATGACGCCTGCGAATACCCAGCCAACCATCCACAGCAGCACCAATAAGAAGATCGCAGAATTCGCTGAGCTCCGTCCGAAGATGTGCAGCATTAAGATTGAGAGCTGGAAGCAGATTGGCGTACATGGAGTGTTCGGTTTTTACCAGAAGGCAATCACAAAGCACACCGAGAAGGAGAAAAAGGAGATACAGAAGAATACCAAAGGTGTTTCAAAGACTGTTGTTAAACACGACCTTGCGGCACGAATTGCATCTAGAAGGAATTTGTTTACCCAATGGTGGTATACAGCATAAACAAGACGAGCATAAGCACTGTGGACACAAAACAGTGGACCGCGCTAGACGGAGGTCTCCCGCGGGCATACGACCACTACCGCACTGCTTAAGAGAAGGACGCCTAGGTGGAGGAGTACTTCAGCGAGCTCTTTGGCCTTGGATGCAAATGCGCTTAGGTGGTAGATTGGCTGATATACTCCGAAAGATCGAGGAACTTGTGGGCTGAAAGTCGAGGAGCTTGAAGTCGTGCGTATGCTGCGGAAGCATATGGAATTGGTATTTATGCCGGCCGCAAAGAACGCCGTTGGCAAATTTTGTGAAAAGCTTCCCGACAGTTCTCAAGGCATCTGCTAACAATGATGCCAAGATTTCGCAGCGGCCCTTTCACTTTATCGGTGGTGGCGGCTAAGGCAACGTCATACAAAGCATTCCACACTTCGATTGTCATTCCTAGATAGCTAGCTAGCTGACTATACCAGGTCTGCAAAACGTTTTGCCATAAATATTTATATGGCACACAATCCAAGGATGTGGTTGAACGGGCTATTATTGCCAAGCACCAACCCACTGTAGCCATCCTTTTTCGCTCATGACAAAGAGGAGTAGTTCGTAAGTGGGCCCTTTGTCCTAGGCGAAAACTGCCCTAGGTTGTAGCTGAGTGTCTTCGAGAGCAATCTGCAGTTCCTGGCGAACGAGGCTTTTACGCAAGAACCACTCGCAGAAAGATGCTATATAGATGGCTAGCCTGAATTGTCAAACCGGTCAATCAGGGTGAACACCCCAAGAGCAACACGGATCGGTGACGTTGCGTTGCCCGTCTTCCAGCTCTCCCCGCTCATATAGGCATCGCACCAGGGTATTTGAACTCAGGCGTGGATCATTCATACCAACGGGTTGCGTCACAGCTCTCCTTTCTTGCCGACGTCGCTGACCGCGCAGACATAGCACAAATAGCAGCCATCGGTTTTGTACCTGCCAGCCGTGTTACCTCGCCGTTACGGCATCCACAATGACAGAGAGCCGTTGCACCCACTTAGTGCTACGTCTTGCAGTCTCGATCTCAGAAAGCAATATCCACAGGGGGTAGTAGTACCCAAATATCCGCTCGGCTAGAATACGGTTGAAACTCTCAACAAGGTCCTGCGCCCGGTGGACGCCGGCCTCGCCGCACTTATATGCACGCTGTGCTTAGCTAAGAGCTGGGACACGGCACCAATAAACTCATGTCCGGAGTAAATCTGCAGCAGTTTGGGCAACTTCAGCTGCCCCCGCTGTAGATAAGTGCCAACGTTGGAATCCTCGTTTGTGGTCAATGGCCCGGCCTCCTTGAAACGACTGGCGACATCAACCACGGTCAGCATACTTGTACCTATATCGCCCGACCTTGTCGTGCGGCAGAAGCAAGTTAGGGTGAAACATTAAACCGCAGCCTGAAAATTTTGTCCGGTGCGTTTAGTTAAATCTGCCAATGGCTTGTTTCATGAGCATTCCATGGCAACATATTGTGAAACTTTGGCGGCTTCTGCCAACCTTTTGTATACCTACCTCTCCCTTTAAGTGACCTCGCAGGCCGGTGTATATTGCCACAAGCTTAGAATCCGTAGCGTTTTCACGATTGTTTTGTCAGCTATTTGTCAGCTACCGCTCCAATTTTTCGGCGCAATAATAGCACTGTACTTGCCACATAAGAAATATTTGTAGACCATATTGCCCACGGCGGCGAGCTCTTCGACGGATCTGTCGTGGCGAATTCGTTCTCCTTTACTATCGACCTGACAGAAGAGATAGTCTGAATCAGAGAATACTTTGGCGGTAACGATCGCTCCTCCGATCATGACAGCAGAAAAGGCCATTAGGCAGCTGGGATAATAATAGAAGGAATGATGCCTTATTCAAAAAGAATGTCCTGTGTCCAAATGTTCAGTACTGTGATGGTCATGGCCTTTGCTGCGTCTTCGAAGTCTAGGCCGCCAAGGTCTGCAGGTTTCATTCTTATCAAGCGTTTGTCAATCATCATATATATGCTCAACCTCAAGGCCGCCGAGTACAGGGGTCGTTGACAACTGCGGCGTTTGTCGTTCCGACTAACCCGCCGCTTTTAGCTTCCAGTGTGTGGCAAGCTCCACGCCCCACCGTCCTTCGGGCTGGGGCGGTGAGCCGCGGAATAAGCCGTTGGCAAGACCAGCCACCAAAGCTAGGCTGACCTAGGGAACATAAGACGGCAGTGCGCTATATTGCACTCGTGCAGCCATTGCTGCCTGTACTGGAGCGGAGTGAGTGTCATTTTGTTTCTCAGCCCGGCGTTGTTTCATCATCGAAGCAAAGCTGACGTTGACGTCATATTGATTACAAGGGCAAACCGGTTTTGGTAGAATAGCTCTGACATCGATTTCAGGCAGGTCCGCGTCTTTGATAGGCTCCCTCGACATTATTTTTAGGGCTTCTTCCTACTGCTGGTATCGCACCTACCCATGGGCATTTATCTTGTTTGGACGCCTTCTATCGTCACCGACACCTTGTCGATAAGAAAGTTGAATAAATACTCAGAATCGCGTGCGAAATCAGCGCTGCGTGCCACATCCTCGACGAGCGTAACTATTGCCTTCGTGCTGTCGCTGGCGTGTTTAGGATGATGCTCAACGTAGTATCGCTCTTGTTTAGCACCTTCCTGTGATGGTGCAGCACTCGTGTGTACACGATCTCCACGTGGGTCACGACGTCGAACTCGCAAGAGATACCGCTGATGGAGTAGCTCGCCTTTCTATTAGTGCTCTGGATCACCATGCCGTAGTCGTTAAACGTCAACACAAATGTAAGGCGGGCTGAATGGCCACACCGGTAGTATTACATGTGATCATTTAGCAGATCGAAGTTGAGCGGCACAAAGAAGCAATTCCCAAACGAGGCAATGATATAAGCGTCGGGCTGGTGACGACAACGGCATTGTCAATGCTGACACGACGCGGCAGTGTTTGCGTTCTGGATGCCCTGGTACACCACGTTGGTCCTCTCTTTTTAAGTTAGCCTGAAAACTCAAGGAAAAGAAGCGGAAACGGCGGCTCTGCGCGGATGTTTTCGGTCAATTGTGTCGTTCTTGATGAGGACCTCTGACAACGCCATATGCTTGCTGGCCGGAAACCTTGTTGTGCATCTCGTAAATAGCGGTCGTCCTTTATTGTTCTCTGATCTCATATGAGTAAAGAACAATAGGCGTTCAGCGGAGAAACCATATCTCCACATGCCCCATTGCGATCCCACCTAAGAGTAGCGCTGTTCTGTTGGAATCCTGGTCTTCGGGTTTCTTTGATGACCGCACTTTTTGCATGGTGAGGTTTGGAGATGCTGCCGCGGCTTGCGCGTGTGTGTCTAAGACAACATCTAATCAGTTCATTGGCTGCGGTTATTTGGGAGTACCTTGGTCTTGTGCCGACAGTTGTGAGGGCATCCTTATTGAATTAACACCGACACTGGTGCCCATCGTTATGTTGTCGTCCGCTAAAAGAAGTTTAGGTGCCCACATTACGCTCCATGTCACTTGGGATCATGTAGACGACGTTATCTAGCTTTCTTTGGCGTGTCTGAGCAATGACTGGTACTTGCTTAACATATTTCATTTTTCTTCTTTTTTTGCTAGGGGTGGGGTGGCAGTCTCTGCTTGGCCGTTCATCTTTATACTTTTGCAAGAACCTGTTTTTATACAGAGGTCTTTCCTTCCTGGCCCCACTATCGAGGTAAGTAATACGGCTTGTGAGCTCAGAATTGCACATACGTACACAATACGCTTTCATTAAGACGCTATACCTCGTCAAATCCCTTGCGACTTGCCCAGTATAGAATACACAAAACCGTGGTAAACATCGCTGCCCTGTGGGAAGTAGTCAAGTTTGTGTTTCCTTAAATGATCAAACGCATACACGCTGTGGTCACACGGATTGGCTGGTAACCGTTGTTGACACTATACTTGTACATCGTACCCAGACCTTTGTTTTCTCCGTGTTTCTGCCGCCAGTCCATTTGTTGCCCCACATTAAACTCGTCGTAAAAGCACTCAAAGGCAACCATATCGATGTTGTTTTCAAACGCTTTCCACCTTGTTTTGGCTGAAAAGACACATCACAGCTGAGTTAGAATCCATCTCACGTGGTAGTATACATGTAACGGATAAAAGCTCCGTGCCATCAAAGACAGTTTTTCAGTTTCAGCAGATAACAGGTGTTCTCGAACGCTGATAACACAACCAGTGGTCGCGCACCAAACGGCAAAGTTCAATTGATTTTACCAAAACTTAATCTCGCCTTCCGCGATTCCGGAGCACTATTTGTACACAGTATTCTTCCACTCGATGAAAGGTAGCACGTACGTATCGGCTATATCAATAAATCTGGTCCAGAACGAAACGCCATCCCGCACATACACGTCGAGGTTGAGCAACAGTTCGTGAAGCTATTTAAGCGAATTACTTGTGGCAATACCATCCTCCCACACTAGTGCTGGATTGACAATGGATATTGTATTGACCTACTCTCTAATTGGGCCCGTGGCTCGAGAAAAAGTGATATGAACCGACTCAAATATGCGCGTGGAGCTCCGGGATATTTCGTACAGACCAGGGTGGTTCAACGTTTCGGCTGAGCTTGGTAGCAACGAATTTCATGTGAAGTAAGGTTTGAACACCCCGGCTAAAACCACTACCATTCCGGATGGATATTGTAACACACATATGTTCGGAAAAGTGCAGGCCGTCATTCCTAGAAAGTCTGACGACTAGAACTCGGCGACCGGGCGGGTGAGCATCTGGCTCCCTTCCACATCCATCTCTACTCTATGGACCCCCACCCCGTTCGCCTGCATATGTGGGCACGGTTCAGATATCACCGAGATTTTCGTATCAGGGTCCGGCCAATCCCCCAGCGTTTATTAACGTCCCGTGGCTTTATGTCTACACTATCCTGCTACTTGTTATTCCTGTGCGTGGTGAGTCCAACTAAGACACGCGTACTTTCACCTATGGAAAACCATATTGATGCAGACTACATGAAGACAGCATCCATGAACTCTCGATACGTATTTTAGATGAAGAAAAAAAAAAAACGAAAAAAAAAACCAACAAACAAAACAACACCAGTAAATATACTGCTGTACACAATCTCCCTTTAGTTTAGGCATTAGTGCAAACATCAAGCATACTAGGAGTCTGCATGGTCCTGGCGCGGCGCTATCTTCCACGCCATCGCCCCGTTTGCATGAGATGCCGAAATCACCGATTGCGAGGTTGTTACCACGGCCAGCACAGGCACCAGTGGGACTACCCAGTGTACCCTAAGCCAACCCGCGGTCAAATAGGTATACTTGCGCTTTCGCTGTCGGAACTAAACCTCAAAGTAAGTATTGCCTTCAGAGGTGGGGGGGGGGCGGGGGGAGGGAGGATTGTGAGGTCACGGGCGCAATTGCTACTACACTGCTGACGTGGTATTTGACAAAACTGATTTAACGTCAGTAACCTTTCTTTCCGGATTTTGCAGTGCCATCTATCACTCGGCTCACCACACTGTAAAAAACCGTCACGGCAATCGGTCAAAAAAAATAAATAAAAAAAATAAACCAACTACAATACTTGCTAAAACTGTGGATAGAATGGACGCTGTTTGTTACTCTAGGTGAACGTACTGTCGGACGATGCTGAAGACCGAGTCATTTCCAGATCTAATGATATCAAGGAAACATTTGTTTTAACCTCATCGTAGTCGTGCCAGTACACAAACGCGACAGGTTAGAAGTGGATTTTGGCAGAGGAGCTATCCCCACACACCTCCAGATAAACTAAAATTTTATATTGCGCTCCTCATATAGGACTTATAATGTCGCTATACTCAAAACGCCAAGATCCACAAAGATTTTCGCCTGAAAAAGATTTTTGAGGCTGAAACTTCCTTACGAGCTGAGGCTGAACAGGGCGCACGCTGTATAAGTTGTACAAGCGCGCGGTAAATGCGGTGGATGTCGTTGTCACTACACTTACAGCTGTATCTGCTGTGTCTGTGGGCATCGACGAAATCTGCGTCCTCTCCGATACATAACTCAGCACAATTTCGGACCAAATATCCAAGGAGCCATTTCCGAAAGAGAGTTTAAACTTATCCTCGACGAAGTCGACAAATAACAGAACCATGAAAATTGAAATACGGGCTGCAACGCATAAGGCATACACTTCAGTTGTATCAAAAATGGGCAAGGCGAAGTATTAGCCCGCGGAAAAGCCAAAGCACGCAAGGAGATCATGAAAAATCACATCAGAAATATTTAGTAAGCTGTGCTTTGGCCGTTGAAACGACGAAAATGACAGAAACGTCGGAACAACAGCCTCCTGACTCGAGGCCTACACCAAGCGCACCTCCACCATACAAAGTTATCTTTTAAAAACGAAAGCAGTTCGACGCGAAGCGGTTTATTTTTGCACCTGCCTTTTTAACGCAATCGATAGCATGATAACCGCATCAGGAGCTACAGCCATGATGCGATATTTGATGTATGTTTGTAGTAGAAGGTCATGAACTATCAATATTGTTGTTAACATTGTCGATTCAACGGACA
The DNA here is from genome assembly GCA_029931535.1 of Margaritifera margaritifera. Classification (NCBI taxonomy): domain Eukaryota; kingdom Metazoa; phylum Mollusca; class Bivalvia; order Unionida; family Margaritiferidae; genus Margaritifera; species Margaritifera margaritifera. The sequence goes on from JAQPZY010001301.1 coordinate 1,294,939, forward strand.
GACTTTGATGCGTAAGTGCTCAACCCAACCACAACTAAGGCTGCTACAGCCACAGTTGGCATAGGAAGGAAGCCATCAATAAGAAAGCAGCCAGTCGACATTTTAGCTAATGGACTTACTAGAACATCTCTAAATCAGCCGCGGCGAAATGACATATGTCAATCCTAGGGCATTCCTCCTCTGGTTAATGCACTTAGACTGCCCCGGACAAAATTAATTTCGTTTTCTTATGGTTGCTGTTGCTAGTTTCACCCAAATCTTTGTTCAGGTCATACACGGAACCAGCACCTTCACGGCGTCTTTCTGGTTGACCTGGGATGCTTCATTTGGTTTTTGTTTGATTGTTTGTGTTACAAGGCTCCAAATTTATTCTGTTTTCTAGCAACCAATTTTGCTATTTTCACTTAGCTTTTTATGAAATCCATACTTGGGACCAGCACCTTCCAAGCAGCTTTCTGACTGACCTGCGCTGTTTCATTTGTACACATGGCTCATTTGGCCTTTGTTTACTTGTTTGTTTGTGTTCCAAGGCTCCCATTACATGTACTTTTTGACTTTTCCTCCCCTTGGGGAGGCAAAAGTCTACTATTTTACATCTACTGGCTTTGATGCGTTTATATTTCTGTTTGTTCTACAACTATTGAGGAGATACCAGAGTTTGTTGCCATAGCAAGCCATTAAGATTTAGAACCTTTTGTGAAGGTTTTGAAGAGATTTCGTTCCTTAATTTTACTTGAGGCTTAGCACGTTAGCACAATTAACAGGATACATCAACATGTAATTGGCATGGAAATATGAAAGGAAGTAAAATCATTCCTGACTCACCTGTAGATGAATAGATTATAATTTAGGTTTGTTGGGCAAATTTTGATAGTGTTCTGCTTAGCCATGTATTGACTCAGAATTTATAACTGAGACATAGATGGAACGTCCGTATTGTGGTAAAGCGGGAACGATCTTTATATAAAAATCTATATTTCTGTGTCTTTCTTGCAGGTGTCTATGTTGTGGATAAAGACCTGTTAAACACATTCTGTGGATATTATGTTCCTCCACCTCAACAGTCTGCCCGTCAGTGGATGCGTCTCAAGTTTCACTCAGATTACTCTTTGCGGTATTCTGGATTCAGTTTCACATATGAATCTGTAAACATAAGTAAGTATACGTTGTCAAAAAAGTTTCCAGTTCCCTTTTTACCGTAAAGAACTAGTATAAACCATTCTACAACGTGCTCGTTTTACTACTGTCATTTGTACGGAATGCAGTAGAAACGAACTACTAAATATTTTACTTGTCAATTTCTTATGGATTCAGTAACAAATTCAACATGTGTAACAGGAATGTAACATTCTGTGCATTGCTACTTGTTTCAGAAAAATGGTACACGCTGTTTTAAAATCTTTCGAGAATTACGATATAAAGAGCTTTCATGGCAATAAGGGCTATTTATTATTACCAATGTCAAAAGCATATAATACAATCAAAAGAGTGAAGTTGTAAATGTTTCTAAGCGGACATATAAATAAACTAATATCACTACAAAAATCATCTGAGTATCCAAGGTCCTTTCCATTGCAAATCAAAATTACAATATTGCGCTACAAGAACAAAAGGAGAAATAAATCTACTCCTTGACATCAAAATAAGTCATGTAATACGACAAAATTACAAAGGTGGGAGCTACTACAGACCCTATCACAAGATATATCTGATAATTATGTAATACGTAGATGCAAGTACTGGTAAAAGCCAAACAGCTTAAATGAATATATCCCATCTGACAAACCTATCAGTTATATCATCGTAGGCAACTATTATGCTACCTGACATTTTTATGATGTGAGTAGTGAGTATGGGTTGGAACATTATAATTTATGCAGTGTAAATCAAAGATATATCAAAACTACAAATGATAGATTGATAGACATAAAGAATAAGGATTTCTTCTCGACTATCTTGGCAGCCCAGATAACAATAATGTCTTACTGTGTAGGTTATACAAACCACAGCTGATCAGAAAGCCTGATGGATAAATGGCATTAGCATCACCCATGATCAAACCCATTTAAGGAATCCGATTGGCTCAATAACACTCACGCTCTACGTGATCAAGGAGTAGTCCCATTGCAGAAAGCTTTCATCTAAATCTTCGCAATCTTATGTAATACCAGAAGAGAAAGAAATTAACCACGCGGGAAACCAACTTGCACCCATTTAGCGAAGGGTCGTAGGAACCCTCTGTCCCTTCAATACTGGGTAGAACCGATTATAAACTATTAAGATAAAATAAGTTATATATATATATATATATATATATATATATATATATATATATATAATATCCTCTGAGGTCCACATAAATACATTTTTATAAATTAAAGTTTAATTTTCGCAACTAAATAGTAACGATAAAGAGTTAATGAAAGCACTATAATTAGTAAACGTGCACAAAGTTAATCCACACTATAGATTCATGACCATAATTATGTCAATATGCTTGTATCGATTGATGTATTTCCCTTATTTCAGCGGAAGAAACGTGCTACACGGCCTTTGAAAATTATGATGGTTATACGAACTTCACCGCTACCACTGCGAACCAATCTTTTAATAGTACAAACTACCCCAATTACTATCCAAGGTATGGTTGAATATTGTATTGCATTGTCTGTTTTTTGCATATTTTTGCTTTCACGTAGCTGGCATGTCGCTGATTGGGGCAAAGCAATTATAATGTAAACCAATTAATATGTCTGTCTGTCTTTCTATATATCATTACTTTGGTTTCCAGGAGATACATTTTCTTAAGACCTACAAATGAGTATGAAGCTCAGTTCATCGATTTTTCGTGAAGTAAATACCCGATTATAATTTTCGGAACTTCGCCAGATATATGTGGTTCTATTTCTATGTGTCTGGGATATAATTAGCTTCGTTAAGGATCAACAACTTCACATCATAGTTGGCACAACGATCTTTTATTGATAGATACAGCTTGTTTAGAATTTTCCCTTTGCAAGGTCAATAAAGTCAAGGTGAATTTGAATACTCGCCTTAATCTTCGGGAGCTCAATTTTACATAAATATTACTGAACTAGGCACGCGAAAGATAGTAGATTATAATCTTTTCCACAGTGATTGTTCCACTAACTCCAGATTTCAAGCCCAATATAAAATACAAGGTCAAAGTACGCTTTGATTCACATCCTGCAGAGACAGATGGTTGATGATTATGGAATTCCCGGAGGAAATAACAATATCACAGTAAAATAACCTAACTTGCTCTTGTTTAATTCTGGATATTTTATGCAGAACGTATTTGTGATCGACAAGATTAAAACTCAATAGCACTAACATGCAGATTATATAGACAGAGTATATAAAATCTGACTATAAATTGATTTTAATTAGGAAACTGTGATGATCTACATGTTTGTTTCCTATCATTTGTTACTATACGATCAAAAACCAATAACGTTGTTTCTTGTGCTTGGAAGTATAGACAGATATGTTTTAGCTTTACTATTACAGCCTATGGATGTCCACTAAACTTATAAAATAGACCTGTTTATTGAAGAAAGCTGTAATACTTATTGACATTTCTAAGAGAATGCTTTTGTTGCTAATACTCTCTCATGGAATTTTGCAAAATGACACATGGGCAATATATGTTGCGTTTGAAGATAGCCTTCCTTTATGAGAAGTTACCGTCTGCAGGATCACTGTCATTTAAGTGCTACAAAAGACAAATTTAAAATTCATATGGCTTCATATGTTCATCGGACTGTATCCATGCTTACCCAATCGGTCAGTCGTATGCTTTGAGGCTCAAATGACAATGTTGAGGTCACTAGGTTATGTAATGCATTTAAAAACAAATTGCAACAACCTTTTGCAGTATGAAAGAAGGAATTTATCAATCTACTGTCGGAACCAAAATGCATGGGTCATCGTATTTTAAAAGAATTGGCAATATTCAATTGTTGTATAGGAACCAGGTAATTGAACCTGTCTGTGTTAAAGGTTGCAGTCGCATTAAATTATCGTTTTACCGTGTTCTAAAGTTGTCCATTATTGTCTTAGAAAAATGTCTATAAACTACTCATATGAAAAAGGCAACACTACCATTATTTTGTAGCATTTGTAATGTATCCAAACACTGCAAAACTGTGCACCTTACTGTAACAAAAAGAGAAGAAAAAGTTTATATTCTCAAAATATCTAAATCATGAAGTCTTATATTGTTGAAAGAGCTTTGTCTTACAAAAAAAAACTTGAAAATTTGCTTAATGATAGTATACATCGATTTCAGATTATACATGTGGAAATCAAACATATGCAGAATAAGTATTATCTTTAAAGCTGCAGACTAAATAATAATACTACTACTACTACTGATAATAATAATAATAATAATAATAATAATAATAATAATAATAATGGTATTATTGTAGAACTGAGGTACAACCCATTCAACAAAGTACTAGCTTGAATTCCAGAACGCCTCATGATGTATACCTGTACGATGCATTGTAGATAATTCAACCATAAATTAATCAAACATATTAAGTTACGGGTTCAGTTTATTGCTCGCATATATTTTGTTTTGAAAAAAAAGTGTAGCCAATACAGATATAAATAGCACTAGATTAAACTGATAAGCATAACATGCAGGGAGCACAGTCAAACTAAAGGAGTGTTTAATGAAAGGTGTTAAATAAAACTGTAACATCCTGTTTTCAGCATTGTAAGACTGTCAGGTTGTTTTACATCAAAAAGGTGGCCAAGTAGATTCATTATATGTAAATTATTTGTAATGCATTAGTTCCTAGGCTTTGTTCGTTTGAAACAGGTTTGAAATATAGGTTTGACATTGATCTTAAGAGTATGAAATGTATTAATGTTATTTGTAACAAGCATATCAGTGATAAACAAGCGTTATCACTCGTGTTGTTTTGTAGCAATCACGATTATTACTGGATGATAGAGAACCCAGAGTATGGAAGGAACACAACTCTTGTTGTAAATATAAAAAGCATCAACATTGAAGTTTCAGAGTATTGCAAGTACGACAGGATTATGATATACAAAGGTAAGCTGTAACAAAGATCTTAATTCGCTAATTCATTTCGCAAAAATGGAGGTTTATCAGCTAGATAGACAAATATATATTATTAATAAACAGAGGGTTAGCTTCTATACATTCTTACATGATCAATGTTGTGACGTCATCTGTACTTACATCTTGAAATTTCACTTACTTACAAGTTGTTTCGTGTTTAAAAATGCTTTTCGTAGGCATTTTGTTATATAATTTATGTACCTAATAATTGAATGTATAATGTATGGTGTGTACAAACCTGGACATTTCGGGATACAATGGGAACCCTCGGGCTCACATTGTTACCTTGTGATATGACAACATTTATGCATCCAGCAATCCGTGTATTATCTCTATACAATGAGCTATTAGGTCTGCTACTTCATCAGTTTGGTTCAATTGTTGTATTCTTGTGTTCCGAACAGACACTCTCGTTCTAAGTATATATTTATGTGTCACGACTCTAGGTCTTAAAATAATTTAACAGAAAGAAAGTGAAAAGAACAATGTAAGTAAAATGAACAAATGAACAAGCAAAATTATTTCTAGACAATTCAAGTGAAAATTCAAAAGACACTTACAGTAACGTGAATTAAAGTCCAAATAATCCAATAATGCTAAATGGCCTATTCACTGGTCCTAAATATATAATGTTCCGAATGAATTCTAGTAGCCTTGAATGTACTGATGTGTAAGTAGTCTTGAATGCACTGATATGCCTGAATGATGTAATCCAGAATATCTTTGAATGAATTCATATAAATCCCAAAGTCAAATATTAATCCAAAATGAGAATGAGTACCTTTAGTAATTCCAATGAATATTTCAAATAATTAATTCCTCTCTCTGAATTTGCTCTGATTTTCACAACTGTGACATCTGATTACTAAAATAAATTCCTTAAAAGACTGATCTTTATAATATTAAGTTTAGTATAGGAATGAAATCTGGTTTACCAAACCTGTATACATATAAGGATAAGTCACCTGACATAATATTCTAAACTATGAGTAACTCTAATGGAAATTTCCTGTGCGTACGTGACTTTTCTTACATTAAAACATGGAAAATTCCAATCGAATTGTTAAATGCTATGTAAACAAGACTGACCTTGAACGCAAATGTAGTAAATATGTTGTTTACAAAATTACCACTAGAGTACAACTTACCTTATGGACACATATTATAAATTCAATATACAGAACATATGTCTGTAGAGTTCTTTGCTGATCCTACTATGTACTTGTACTTATCCATCATGAAATCCTTTCAGAAATAATACTAACATGTTCATACAAGTTCAAAAGCCGAGCTTTTTTTAGCAGTCTCAAATTATTTTGCCTTCTTTGTTTATGTGTGTTGCAAACGAAATAAAAGTCAAAATGATTTAATTTTATCCTTGTTTCAATTGAAATTGAATTTGTCTTAACTAGTTTCACAGTGGTGCTCCATCTTTGGCTACAAAATGTTTAGAGACGTTTGATCTGTGAACACACTTTGTCATCATCAATAACTCGATCATCGTGATCTAGTTCCTAGTGTTAGCGTAAAACGGCTTGAAACTATTCATGCCAGAATCCATTAGAGTTTCTACTTGGGGACTATGTATACACTCAAAAAATTGAAAAACATATTCCCTAAGTTTTGCTGATAAATGTCAACAATAATTACCGCTCGTTCCTTGCCTGATGAACCTAATTGGACGCTTATTGAAAATGTATGGTCCTGGGGCTAAATCTGTAGGGTTTACTTTACTTTAACATTTATATGTAGGCGGACTTGACTAAACATTTTAATACTTTATCAGGTATTCCTTTCATCTCTAAGATACGAATTAATTTGGGATCGTCCGTAAATTTTATTCACATTAATTTTAAGCTCTAGGCAGAGAATGTCATTGAAATATATGCTCACCATGCTAATTTTTAGTAGTGTCCCACAATTTTGTTGTTGTTGTTGTTGTTGTTGTTGTTGTTGTTTTTGTTTCTTTTTTAATGACAGTCTATAACGATCCATTAAGTTTTCATAACTGTTTTAATTTTAACCTTTGATTTACAAAATAGTCCTGATATATTTACAATTACATAGTAAACGGCTGTTAATTTCCTTATGATTTACATATAAAGCGGTTCAATTACATGTATACTGGAATAAGTATGACGTGCAAGATTTTGTTTATAGTCTGAGAGATCCACTATATAGTTGGCGTATACTCATGAATCCTAAATTTAGACCTGTATCATTTTCAAAACAAATAATTTAAAGTGTGGGTGTCATCTCTCTGTCTGTCTGGCACTCTGTCTGTCTCCCTCTCTCTCTGCCAAGGTAATTAGCACTTATTATATCTTAATTGTAGCAAATGCACGAAGCATTTTTTTTCTCGTATATTTATGTGCTGATAAAGGAGATAATTGAGCCAACAATAATACATATTAAATTAAAACACGCCTGTGATATATTATGTTTGTAAGGCTATAGTTAATCTCATTTTAATGAAATTCATCGTTACAAATATTGTATGAACGTCTGTATTGTGTATGAAATGGAATATAAATGTTGGTTAATTGCCTGAATTGTTATAAAACAGTGTATATTATGCATGAAATTGAAATAAATCGGCTCACTTTTGTCACTTTGGGTTCATTAGTAGCTCATTTTGTCAGAGATGACTTTAAATGATCAAGTGCTGCACTGCGTACAGCGTAATCATTTTTTATTTCCCATACAGGGCGATGCACCACTGCCACGGAGCTCTATGATCTCAGGTATTGTGGAAAGAGGCCCAAGAGATACGAGCTAAAAACTTCCAGATATTACCTTATCCGTCATCATACCGACTACAACATTGTCAAGGAGGGATTTCGAATTATATTTTTCATTGGTAAATACATACAAATATGATTTCATCAGAAAGAGTTATGTTGAACTTTAATCTTCTTCACGTCAATATCATGCCCTAAAATATTGTTCTCCGATGTGAAATTTTTCCACTGACTGTTTGAGCAAACCAAGTGTTCTGAAGTGCGGCGCGGTGTCTCGCCTGAAGTCGGCGCAAGGATGAAGCAGAAGAGACATCTAGAATACATTGAATCATGGCATCTCGGGGTACATACTCTCGGTATATATATATATATATATATATAGTCCCAACATTTTATTTGAATACAGCAACTGTTGCGGGACATATATGACTTCCAAAACCTTAAGCACAGGACATTACCATTTTTAACGCCACTGACGCCGTCAACGTCGCTGCTTGACATATGATATCTTTCTCTCGCCAATTAGTAACGTATATAACAATTATACATTGCATGTCTCTTTAGGTAGAAGAGGAGGAGATAAAGACAAGACTAGGTTTAAACATACGCAAAAGTAATAAATGCAGTTATTTTGCAAATTAATTTATTACTACATAAACTGGCCAAAACACTTCACGTACCATAAAATATTGTTTCTTGCATTTAAAGAACCAAAAGGCATTGATGCAAGCTTCAGCGAAATTTCATATCCAAGTTTATTTTGTTGTGTAAAATTGAGCCAAGCAATGTGAAGGACCTTTTCAAAACTGTATTCCAATGTTGTTGGTTTGTTTTATTTTCTTATCTTATTGTATTTTGTTGTTGTTTCATTTTTGTTTTTATTGTCTTTGGGGTTGTTGTTGTTGTTTGTTGTTTTTTCTTTCCTTCCTACCTTCCTTCCTTCCTTCTTTCTTTCTTTCTTTCTTTCTTTCTTTCTTTCTCTTTAAACTGCCTTTTACATGTTTCAGATATTTTCATTTATGTTTATTTCGACCTCTCATGGTTCACTGAAACCATGGATACTAAGATTTACTCTAGTGCTTACCGCGCAGTGTAATTGTGTCCGTATTATTTAAGACTTATTCGGTCCTTGCATTTAGCTTCTGATTGGAAAAGATTTATCATATGTAAAATATAAATTATAATTAAAGTTCCAGATGCAAGTTTGACAACGGCAACACCTACAACTACGACTACCACAGCGGGTCCACGTGTATCCAGAGTGGCGCAGCTGATGGACGAATTAACCAATTCTTCTTTTTACAACAATGAAAACGTACCAATGAAGGACCTGAACATTCCCTCTCCAGCCAAGATCAGTTTCGAGTTATCATCCATAACTGACCTGATTGAGAAAAGAGGCAAACTGATTTCGGTTGGCAAATTCACGCTAGAATGGCTCGATGAATTTCTTGTATGGGAACCCGCCAAAAAGTACAACATAACGTACTTTTACATTCCACAAGATGAAGTATGGAAGCCAAGCCTTGCCCTAGTAAATGCGTACTCTGGAGTACAAAAAATGGGTGCGAGTTTCATGAATGTTCACGTCAGCTACAATGGAATTGTAACGTGGACACCAAAGCAAGTGCTGCAGTCGAACTGTAAAGTGGACCTGACGTATTATCCTTATGATGAGCAAGTGTGCAAACTGCAGGTAAGAATTACAAATAAATTTAAATATATCCTGTTTTTCATGAGATGTTAATGGCTTTAAAATAGGCATTTATTTCTGTAAATCTGTAGTTATTCCGTCTGTCCACACTTACAACTTTTCTTCCTGTACTAATATTAAAATCAATTTCAGTGTACAATTTTACATATACAACTAAGAGGGATCCTTTTCTCATTTGACAATTGTATAGCCTATTTCAGTTCAAAAGTTGCATTTTGAATAATCTTTTATCTATACCTGGTAATCTTTATATATCGGTTGTTGGATTCACACCAAATTTGGTGAAAACATGTACATAACTTTTTTCTTTCTTAATTTAAATCAAACGTATGATAAATTACTTCATTCCTTGCATTTAGCTTCTACACAATACCTCTTTTATATATGATCCAAACAGAATCGAATGGGTCATTTTAATTTGACAGTAAGCATTGTTTGAAATAATGTGTCAGACAAATCAACTTTTCATACATAGATTTTCGCATTTTGATACAATATTTTCATTCCGCATTTAATATTCTGAAAATGTGTTTTTTTTAAAAAAAGCATACAGTTCTGCGAATATTTGAAGTATTTGGCTAAAAAAGTTTTTCTCGCTGCCCAATACTGCGTTTATTCACTTGATCATTTACCTCATTGTCAAAAGAAGCTATGACTCTTTTACTAAGAGTATCGTCTGAATGACTCATTTCTATCCCCAGACCTTTCTTTAATTTCTGGTCTCTCATCCTTGTTTGGTTGGCATCGTTATATCATTAAGGCGTTTGATGGCTTCATTATGAAAATGTTTGCTCCCATTTGACAACGTCGTGCACCTTATAACTAAGGATATTACATACAACTGAACAATATTGTATTTTACCACAGTAACTAATTTTTTTGTCTTCGGACTTCAAGTACGTTTTAATACAGGTCTGCATATGCAATATCTTAGCTGAGTTTGATTGTGAGGATTCTTGCCCATTGTTTTGCGTAGTTCTAATCATTGTATCCAGTAATTCATTCTGAGATGTCACTAACGTCTTTCTTTAATTGGATCCCATTCAACTTTATCATGTAATTTGATGTCTGAAGAACACGAAAAAGTACAACAGCCAGTGATTATATCTTTCGCTATATGATAGACTTATAGCCCTTCTATTTAATTTTCAGAGAGCTTATAATTTCATTGATACAAAATAATCTTTCTTCCTGTCGTAGTATTCCGTTTTGCAATAAACCTCAAATTCTTCAGTATCTTCTAACTAAAAAACTAGACCGCTGACACAGATTTAAATTACACAAGTACAATTATTTGCTATGTTTCTGCACATACTACTTAAATTTTGATATAAAAAGTTTGGGACAGCGATTTAATCAGTTCACTTCAACCATATTCAGTTTAAGCAACTACTACTATTACTAATACTACTATATTTACTATTATTATTATTATTTCAGTTCCGACTTTGGGCGATGGATAACTCCAACATAAATTTCACAGTCGCATCTAAAGGATTTTACACCAGTTCTGAGTACAAGGATAATTCCAGATGGACGCTTACGTATTCCAACTATTCGCAAGAAATTCTCTCTGATCGTAACGTGTTCACAATGAGCGTCCGACTGAAGCGAAATTCAAGCTTTCAGCTGTACTATCTAATGTTGCCCGTGGTATCACTTGCCGCTCTCAACATTTTTGCCTTTGTCTTGCCACCGGAGTCAGAGGAGAAAGGCAGATTGTCCATTCTTATGTTATGTGGTTTCCTTCTCCACAACGTAATAGAGAACAAAGAAATGCCAAAACATTCGACAGGCTTGTCTTTATTGGCCATTTACAACCTCGTCCTGCTTTTCAACAGTTTCTTCATTTGCTTTCTTTCCCTGATGGTCTTGCGTATCACCCACTTCAGCAAGAGGGTACCACCCGGCAAGTTCCTCTGTGTATTTGCGCGTGGTGTTTCCGCTTTGAGAACAGTTCTGACTTGTTACATCTCACGTGACATAAACCCATCTCCAAAAACATCATGGAAACAGGTGGCATCAGCTATTGAATTTGCTTTGTTCTGGCTCTTTTCAATTTACTACATTATCATCACAATTTACTTTCAGGCCCGCATAGCCGGTAATAGCTGGTAATAGCCCATGTTAAACATAATTCACTATGCTATGGCATGTTTATACCATTTGTTTTAAGAATAGCTCTTATGCGATATTTTCTTGTCAAAGTAACTTTAACTTTACTCACACTGATACAGTCGGGAAAGTAAGTGAGAACCTACTTACAGCAGTCTGCACTTGAATAAGTGATTGTTCAGATTAATAAGCAAGTGTCACCTTCCTGGATGTTATCACAGATAATAGAAGTTAGTATCTTTCTTATATATATTCGTTCCATTATATATATATATATATATATATATATATATATATATATATATATATATATATATATATCGCACTTGCATCTCACTTCAAGTCTATTTTTTTTTAATTCTCTGACCTTGTAATATGGGTCTGATGTGTAACGTAATCTTGTATATCTATTTTTTTAACCTGATTTCCAATCGTTTTTACAGCTGGTCATGTCAACTCTTTTCTTTCCCTTTTTTTTTGTTGCCATGTTCTCAACTTTTTATATTCCTTCAGACTTATTACTAAATGTTGGCTGTTCTTATTTAAGTGATTTTCACTGAGTTCACGTGCCTAGTAAGACTTATTAAATTGTGTCTATAGTGATTAAAAAGAAACGTCACATGAAAGTGACTAATATTTTCTTTCTTTTTTTCATTTTGCTTCTTTTTATATAAAACAACACGGAAAAGACGAAAGAATGATTACACAAATATATAGCAGATATCTAAGCGAGCGGAGAAATAAAAAGACAATAATGGAATAACCTGAACCATTCTATTCAATAAGCCTCATTAAAGAGGAAGAGTGAACTATTTGCTCCAGCGCTTGTTACATGTGTCTAATTTGGAAACATTGGATAAATATATTTGCTTTTCAACGTCATATATATTTTTTAAGTTGGCCATACAAGACGTTATATAGTTTTTACATATATTGTCCATTTACCAAACTAGTTTTTACATATATTGTCCATTTACCAAACATAACTAAAGTATCGAGGATTAAACTATTTTGTTCAGGAAAGATTAATTAAAATTTGTTCTCGTATCCCGGGTATCAGATCATCCAATACATTATTGGATGCATCACAGGTTAGGAATCAAATGTTGTATAAGCTCGATTTCAATGTGGCAGACATGGCAAAATGACGATGGATTAGCTGTAATGAAACACCTCTTATTGATTGTGTATTGAAAATAGTTCAACCTTGTCATAAGAAAGGAAGAAAAAAATGTTGAAAGTAAATTCGTGAATAATCTTTCACTCTGATTAAGTGATTTCATGGAATAAAATTGCTATTTTAATTGACATTTAGGGGTATATATTTGTTTAATTTAAGAGAAATATATTAATCTTGCCATCTTTTCTGGTTTTTGAAGTGTATTTTTGCATGCTTGGGTATATGTATGCTATCTAACTGGCAGATAATTCCCGATTATTTCATTCTTAAAAAGTTTAAATTTCCTCATCTGTGGTAATATTATACATATCTTTCAAACCGTCAAAATTCATTGCCATTGGAATCAAAAAAGAACAAACTTCACTCCCTTAAGATACCAATCTTTATGAAATACAGACTTTTTATACGTTACCACATACTGTGTTTAATGCGTCTGCGTATGACTATTCAAGTGTAACTAGAGATTTGCACCATGAAACCAATACATCTTTCCAAACCTAGTTCTATAGAGAATTCGCTATATGCCTTAGTCTTTAATTTGTTGTGTATGAACAAATATTGACCTAATGGGCTGAAAAACGTTTTGAAGAACATTGATTTTAATGTTTTGCTGCTAATGACGATGAGCAAGAAGAAGAAGGAAAGGTATAAGACATGATTTTTTTAGATGTTATAATAGGTATCTAACAGACACAAATTCCTGAAAAATAAATCTAGTTTACCAGATCTTAAATGGCATATTTTATTGTTAAAAAAAAAAAAAAAAAAAAAAAAAAAAAAAAAAAATTGAAACCCGTGTATGACTAATAACACCCTAATTGTACATAAGATTAAGTAAAGTTGATTCAACCAGTAGGAGTATTCATCGTAGTGTTTACATAAGATTAAGTAAAGTTGACATAACCAGTAGGATTATTCATTGTAGAATTTACAAATGATTAAGTAAATTTGACATAACCAGTAGGAGTATTCATCGTAGTGTTTACATATGATAAAGAAGAAAACTAAAAATGTTTATGTCAACTTAAGCACAGAGTGCATTTCATATTAATGCAGTTGTAAACTCGTGTTGTGTTTCTTGTATGTCTTATTTTCTTTTGTTCTTTTCTGGTATTTGTAAGTATCTATTTCGACATGCCGTGATATTTTATTTGTAATTGCTTTTGCCTGTTAAGTTTCAGTTTTAGATCGGTTGTTTGTAGGATGTTTTTTTCTTATCATGCTTTATGCAGTTTTATTAGACGTGTAATGATAGTTTCCCTCTCTTGTTGAAGTTTTTATTACTTTTTCTTTAGTCTACGATCTCTTACTATAGTTTTATATACCGTCATTAGCCATCATATTTATGTCCCTTGAAGTTATTGCCAACCATGTTAGGTATGAAATATAAAGAGGAAAATGACTCTTAGAAAACTGTGAATCGCCTCAGGTTCTATTTTGAACGCTTTGCATGCCTTTTGCAACATTATAACCAAAACAATATTTGCCATGTATATAGCTTTAGATGTCAATCCGGACAATAATTATTCTAGAGAAAGTGGGCATTTTGACTAAGAGAGACCCAAGTTATGACAAAACTTAATGTTTCTAAAATTGATTTCTTTGGTAAACAGCTGTAAATATATTATTTTACCTGTTTGTTTGTTTTTTTTTCTTCGGGTGTATTTGCTTCTGTATTATTTGCTTACTATACTCTATCTTCCTTTCATCTGTAAATACATTATTTTATTTCAGTTGCGCCTTTTTCTTGTTTGCATGTTATTATTATTATTATTATTATTATTATTATATTGCTAAACAATATTCTCTACGGCCGATCGAAAAAGTTACAATTGGCACTCAAACTTCCCATTATTGCCCAGAATATTTTCAAAAAATTTTGGAAAACATCACGCATTTCTGAATGTCATTCAAATTGAAATTGTATGAAATATACTTTGGTACTCAGACATTTATATTTAGCTGTTTTATTTTTATTATTAAAATTTTTGATTTTTGGAGTTTTGAATTGTTGGACCTGTGGATAATCTTTCACGGCAATGTTTTGTGCACCTTTTTCTTTGTTTGAACAATAAACAATTTGTCCACTTTGCATATCTGTAATTTCTTCCGATGCGCTAAAATGTGCCTGCCTGATTCAGTTTTATTGTGCTCCATTCTATTCTATTCTATTTCTTCTTATAATTTCTGTTCAATTAAATTATGTTATGTAATATAATTTCCCATTCTTTTCTCTTCATTCTTTTTAGTTATATTCTATTATAGAATACATATATTAAACAAATTCATACATCGGATTGATAATTCCGTCTGTACCATAGCTAAAATATCACAAGAACGATGTTTCATTTTTAAAGTCAGTATGAGAGACATCTCTTCCTGAAACCTATAGAGAGATTTGTCTATCTATCGATGTATCTATATATCTATCTATCGACGTATCTATATATCGACGTATCTATCTATCTATCTGCCTGTCCATCAAACCACCCATGCATCTATCTATCTATCTATCTATCTATCTATCTATCTATCTATCTATCTATCTATCTATCTATCTATCTATCTATCTATCTATCTATCCGTATTTCCTTTGCTTCATCTCTTTTGTGCTCTTGCTACCTCTCTATTGACCTGTATGTTTGATTGTCTTCGTCTCATAAAATACAAATTGATTTTATATGGATCAACATCCGTGGCATATATTACACTCCAAGGCTCCAAATTGCATTGTTATTTGTTAGATATATTATACATTTTGGAAATATGTATCCGTTTGTGTCTCTTTTTAAAGATATTTAGACTGGTAATTGACAAAAGAGAATAGACTCATCATTTTGGATATAATTTGGTCGATTGTTAACAAAACCATTTATAAATTCGACAATCTTTAATTAATCATGGTTCTTAATTATTGTATTATACAACAAAAACCCATTTACAGCCGTCTAAACTCCTAAATGTTCTGTTGATCTGGTGTCCAAACCATGACACTGTTTTAAAAATGGTGACGTTTTCAATTTTAGAAAGTCTTATATTTAGAAGTGAGAGAAATGTCATCAAATATTGATTTAAAACATCACTTCATACCAATGTATTATAGTTTCAGGTTTTATGTATTTTTAAGCTGAAAAGATATCGTGCGGATATTGAATAGTTTTTCAGCACAGTTAAAGGAAGGACGAACGTGCATCCTTTTATTAAAGAGTCATAGATGTTGTGGTATAGAATTATTACTTTTGTGCGGAACATGCAGTAAAATAGGCGAGGAAATTATTAGAAAAGCAACTTGAATGTTAAAACAAAAATCATTGACTCATATTATATAGTTCATAAGTAAAATTAATTTATATGTCCTCCTTTATTTAAACGTTATAACTTTGAAACATTACGACTAAAATTTGAAGTTGAGTTTTCTTTCAAATAAAAAATTAAGAGTAACATGCACTTCATGAAGATGCATATAACATTCTGTCTGTACATGTAAAATGTTCACTCTTACCCATATTATTCGAAATGGCAAAGCACAATCAAAAAGTACAAATAGTGTACATGACTTTTTATCGTCATCAATTACAGCAAACTTTCTTATGTTTCTGCTTGTTTAGGGTTTTTAGTTGGTGGAGCTGGGGGGCAGATAGGTGACTTTGTGATGTCATTTAGTAAGACCTAGTGCGCGAATGTGTATGTGTATGCGTGGTATTATGAGACAACTAAATGCACAATTTAGCATCCTGAGTTTGGGAAACATTCATCTAAAATGATGCACATGGAAACATTTGAAATTGCAATTTAGTAATTTGACGCAATACCACCCCACTCTTCTTCCAGAGTTTCAACTCTTCCCCTGCAGTACACACACACACACACACACACACACACACACACACACACACACACCACCACCACCACCACCTGTACTCCATTTTTCTTTCCTTTTACCATTAAAGTATAATTCGAAATCTTGAGAATATATTTTACATCCACGATCTACGTTCAACCAAATTCCGATTGTGGAAGTCACTCTCTCTCTCTTTGTCTCTCTCTCTCTCTCTCTGAACAGTACGACACGTCGCTCTCACGCATTGATGGACAGTGATATTATATTTCCAGATATTTGGGTTCAATAGTTTATAAAATATGCAAAGAGCTCTAATCTGATACAATCAGAGCGAATAATATTTATTCTGATTTCTAACCTTGTAACTTCTTAATTACCCTGCGAAGACCAGTGTAAGGCCATCGCTACGGACATCCATGTAGTGTAAAAATGATTTTCAATCTTTATGGCTTCATGAAATCCAAACTATGAAGTTCAATTCATATATAATTCCAATTATAATGAAATCACTACGTTTTCTATCACGTGACACGACCCGCTGTAAACGATCGTGTTATTCTTATCTGGAATTTTTTACACATCTATAAATTCTGTAAGCTACTTTCGGTTTCCAATCGTGCTGTTCAATCAGAATTTGCCTGTATCAACTCTTTGCCACATCACAAGGAACACAACAAGCCTACACCCGCCCACCCCCACCTCCCTGTGGAAGTAGATCACATTTTGGAACCCTGAAAAAAATCTCCGATTAGACGTTCAAACATTATAATCGCAAGTTCTTCCTCATCCAAACATTCACTTTAATAGCCAAACAAAGCTGACTTTATGAGGAGCTGTACCTTTATTAATTACTGCATTTGTGCTTGTACATATGTTTCAATCAGCGATTATTTAGGGTCATGGTCGTATGACATAATAACAGCGGATCTCACTGAATGGACACCATTTTTGTTTCTTGAAAAATCGATATGTGTAGAAAGTAATAACAAAAATATGATATTCACATACTCTATATTTCCTCAATAAAAATCACCGTGACCCTCCTACTTCTTGTTCTATGATTTTGTACGGACTATGCCGTATGTACTTGCCATGAGTGGTTTATACACTTAGTTCGACATCAGCGAGAAAGGAAGTGAATCGACAATCCTTAGCTAGCAAAGATGGGGCTAGGTATTCTGGCGCAATGTGAAGAGGCTAATAAAATAAAACTACGAGCTACCTAATATCAAATATGTTTTGTTGATGTAATCCTCTGATTTGAAGACAGAAAGGAAGGGACTTATAATTATAGGGATTAAGTGATCATTGTTGCGTATTTATAGAAATTTAAATTTTTCTTAAATCACCCACAAAGTGAACATAAAGTCCTTAGGACTTCATTTACTTTGTGAGTGATTAGGTTAAATTTACACTTCGATCAATACCAACCATGATCGTTTAATTCTAAAATACATTATATACTGAGTTACGTCATATTACTTCACGCATCATCAAAGATTTCATCAACACCGCTAATCGATAAAAGTGCTCCTTCTATCCGAAGCATTCATAAGTCTTTCTTTTCAAGTTTAAGCTTATTAGAAAACTTTCTTGTTTGAATAATTCCATAAAGTTATGGTGCATATTCTAGTGCGGTACTATTTTAACTTGCTTGCCTTGACATTTTTCATAGTTTCCATTGCTCCTTTGAAGCATTTTCGTAGCGGAGTTTTGATAGAAAGATCTTGAGGAGCTCCTATTGGAATGAATTTGGTATCTCAGAGCTATTGGCCAGTAAACATACCAGGAAAGAACTGCGAAAAGCATTTATTCCCTATTCGTTCAACCATGACATAACACTACATATAATTATATCATGCACACAATACTTGGTTTACAACTACACGCTGCATAATACAAATAAAGATTCATCTGTAAAGCAAAATATTATTTTCTTAATTTAGGAACCAAATCAAAGGTCCGTTACGTTCTTGCAAATATAAATAGATGTTCTTTTATTAAGCTTGACTTTTATGAGAATATTTCTTCTTAATATATTTTTTATTACAAGTTTATAAATTCACTCTCTGAAACGAAAATAGAAATCGCATCATCGTCCTTTCCTACGAAATATGTTCAATGTAGCTTTTTTTTAATTTTTTCAAGGGCTATTCATGCCAAGGTATAAAGAACACACTGACGTTATATTACAGCTCATCATCATTTTCGAACATTAATACAGTAAAAACAGCTCAAATTAAGCTGCATCTTGCATAATTTATATATGCATATAATATGTAAAGTAATTCTAACGTGTAGTCAAATAATTAAGACCATTAATAAACCATTGTAAGACCATTGTCATTGCATTTAACTAATGGTATCATTATTCTTTAACTTGTCGTTTCCAACAATGCTAGAATAAAAGTAAGTCGTGATTATATGCAGATCGTGAAAAGCAAAAAGATAAGAAAAACTCAATTGCTGATATTACCTGTTTCCATGCTGCTCGTAAACAAGACTTATTGTCACACACGCACAAGCAAGTAAGCACTATCCACAGTCTTGTCACCGCACGTGCAAATTATACGGGCCCAAAAATCATAACGTGTCGATGAAGTGAGCAATCCACAAAAACATTAAGGAAAGAAAACAGATGAAACTGTTGAAAAGCAGGATGAGTTTGTAAATGTCCATTAAAGATAATCCTCTTTAATTTGGACGACATTGTAAAGAACGAAACCACAAAGATAACGACAGCCAATCTGATTTTTAACTCTGACTCCGGTGGCAATAGAAAGGTCAAATTTTGAAATTGGCAACTTACATTACGAGCGGCATTGGGAAGTATAGTTGAAAACCCTAATTTTTCTTCAAACACACGCTTAATGTGACGAAGTTGCGATAAGACAGAATTACTTGTGAATAGTTCGAGTACACGACAAGAACCCTTTAGATGCAACTGTGAAATGTATGCCCGTGTTCTTCATTGCCCAAAGTCTTTCTCGACATTAAGCGTGATACCCCATAATATTAATCATCATCATTATCATTATCTTTCAAAAATTAAACCCAGCAGCAAGAAAAACAACAACCTTAGAAAAATAAAGAGTTGTATAACTTTAAAATCAACTTTGCTGTAATCGAATTTTTTTGAGAGGTAATTCAAGCTAGGAATTCATCACCATCAACCGGCATCAACATGACTCCACTTTATGTTGTGAAGATGATGCACACAACATTGAACTACTATTAAATAATGTTGTGTTTGATTTGCCAAAGAGAGAGCAGAATTTACATTTATGTCACTTGCTTCGTCATTGGTAATTGCCTGAGAGCGCTGTTAACAGGTTTGCCACCAGGATAACACCCACGGTAACGTTTAGGGACAAAACCAGCACATTTGTCTGCAACGATTTGTATATTTCTATTCAATTCTAAGAAGGTGTTATTACAATATTTCAGTCATAATATTAGTAATGATCTAAAACGAATTGGACACAATAGAGACAGCGAGTGAATAATTGTTGATTGACTTTGTCTGAAACTGAATATGTATTTGTGGCGCACAAAGCAGACTGGATGGGAAGTCCATTTTAGAGCTTTGTTTGCATTTTTTATCATGAAATGCTGATATGTTTTCCTCTTGTGAACAACTCCAGCAGCTTGAATCTCTAGTTCAACAGTCATGTTTTACAGAACCAAACCCTTTGAGATGTCTTGTTTTCGCTTGTACAGTCACTAGGAGGGAACATTGGTACTATGCAATGAACAAGTTTGTTGAAGATTAATAAGTTTGCTCAGCCAGTACGAAGTCTGGAGAAGGAGATTGAGGATCCAATGCTTTTAAACATTCCAAAAGTAACACCGGCATAATTGTAGACAAGAGAGAGAGAGAGAGAGAGAGAGAGAGAGAGAGAGAGAGAGAGAGAGAGAGAGAGAGAGAGAGAGAGCTGAGGAAGACTTGGTGATTGTATGCCTCTTATTTTGGACGCTAGGCGTTAGCGCTAAGGTCCATGAACTTACAAAATTCATAGGATTCAAGATTGCTCAGATCTAGACGTTTGTTATACGATAAACCATTTGAAATAAGACGCACTGCCAAGAAATTCCACGGCTACGTTTTCCAGCCAAGTATTAGTACATCTGCAAAATGAAGATGAGGTTGGGCGGAGTTTATTGCCATTGAGAAAATATTAAAATATGCGAAATAAGAAAATAACATATTCGGCTAGCTTAGCCAACAAGTTTCGACCCACCAGTTTATTTCGTTGGAAAAAGGTAAACAATTATAAATTGATGTCGTCTGCATACTGTGGAATGCTAAATTATAGCTAGAGAGGATAGCTGTGAAGTTTGCTTTAAGTGCTTCTTATTTGCAATATCCGATCGTATCGGACACTTCCAGAGCTAAGTAATCTGGAATGCTATAAAACTTGGTAACTTAATGGTCATTAACTCTAGCACCCACCATGCAAAACTAAACACCAAAAAGATCAACGTTTAGAGCTAAGGTGTCCTCGGCTATGAGAGAGAAAGAGCGAGATAATCAAACTACCAACAATTGGCCAATAAGGGTAATTAGTACTGTCGACATTACAATTGGACTGAAGCACATGATTCGAGTTTCAGGTCACTGTTCCATTGTAAGTGAGTTGGAGGTTCGTAGAGCTGGCAGGACAAGGTTTGGCGTCCATACTTTATCTGGAGGGATGAAAATTTCATTTAACCATCGAAGGGTGAACTTGCTGACCGATATAAGTTTGGCTCGTTTTGTCATTGAGGTCCATAATGAAGGTTAGTTTGGAAGTGATCGTGGCCGGCAAGACATATTTAAGATCTTTCATTACACTGGAAGGTAGTATTGATCATTGCCGTCACACTTGTGACTAAAAGAAAAGCAATACAATTATAGGACCATGTGACTAACTGACAGTTGAAATCGTTGTGAAGGTAGCGTTTTTATTAATTTGAACAATTTGGCCGCCCTAGATTTAGTCACAGCCATTGTTGTAGTTATAGTCATCGTTGTCCATGCCGTCAAAGTTGTACGGAAAAGAAACCTACATGGGAATATTAACTTTATATTATAGAAAAATGTGACTATGAATTTTATCAAGGATTTTGAAAAAAAAACATATCACAATACGCGCATTAAACTACAAGATGATAATATACTCTGCGTCTGTAATACAATTGTATGCTTTACCATGCCTAATACCTATGTCTTCCTGTCTGAATAACCTAATATGAACAATATCGTCAATTTCTTTTACTAGTTTTGGCTTGGGCTTCGTTTGTTGTATTGAGTGATTTCTATCATATTTGTCCTCTCAATTGTCTCGCTGAAAACTCGTTTTAATTAAAAACTCTCTCTACATTATCTTAGTAAACTGTAAAGAACTAACTATGTTTCCCTTTTGTATCATGTATGTTTTCCAAAATGCCACGTTTGTATTAGTTCATCCTTCAAATAAGTGCTTTTCGATTCCTATTTGATACTTAATAACAAATACTAGCACCGATTATAAGATATATTCAAAACAGTGTTGCTTCACTTCATTATTTCTTTGTAATTGCAAAGTTCTCTTGTGCAAAATAATCTTCAGTTGAATACTTTAATTGGAATAAGTTTTTTGATATTCCCTTCTGAAAATATCTTTACCTCGTGGGGGTTACGTATATGTGTTTTAACATTATGTTACATTGTCCACATTCTGTATCTAACTAGGAACCCTTTTAATAACCAATGCCAGTTTTCCTACAGCTACTTCATTACAGATACTTTTCTTTAAGAGTGTAACCAAACGTTTATGGCCTAAATGCAATTAAGCAGAATTTAGCACTTACTGTAATAATGGTTTATCTGAAATTCTTCCTTGACGATTTGTAATCTCTGTGATTAATACTGGAAGTTGTAGTTCATATATCTTTCATATTTTACAGCAGTATGCATTGATTACTTTGCTTGTAATACATTCTCCTGACGGGAACAATCATGCTACCAAATAGTAAACCATATATTCTTGAATGAAGTACTAGTTTTCATATTGCAATTTATCAAACTTAGATCCAGACATTATTTCTGTGTATCACTAAAGCCTTTCTTTAATTGTATTTCAAACAAATTCATCATACATTTTTATATCCAAAACAGACAGGGACAAGTGGTAGGGATTATCTATTTCACAAAATATGGCAGAGTTATGTCCCTCAAATTTAATTTTTGAGAGTGCCATGAAATTTAATGTATACAAAACATTTCCCTTACTGTCACAGCAGTTCAACAGTTTTGCAATACGCCTCATATTCAGAAATCGCATCTTAATACACAAACTAGATCACTGCGACAAAACATTAATCCCACATGGTAAGGTTTCTGATTTGTTTCCGGACATCCAAATATCAAGGAAATCAATTTTATAAAATAGCTTTTCCATGAGTTTGCTCTTCATATTGTATTATTATTATTATTATTATTATTATTATTATTATTATTATTATTATTATTATTATTATAGTACTTTAGGGGATGGTCAATTCAGACATACATTTCATAATGGCATCCAAAAGATTATAGATCAGTTATGAGTACAAGGAGAATTACAGTTTGACTTTCATGGACCCTAGCTATTTGCACAATGAGTTCCTTTTGGAGCGAAATGCAGGCTTTCAAATGTACCGTCTGATGTTGCCCGTAGTGTCATTGCCATTCTGAAAGTTTTTGTTTTGTCTTCCCAGCAGACTCAGTGGACAAAGGCAAACTATCCATCATTGTTTTCTGTGGTTTGCTTCCGTACTATGTCATCCAGAACCAATAAATGACAAAACATTCGACAGGTTTGTTTATAAAAGCCATTTACTTGTACTTTGTTTATAGAGTCTTTACATTTGGTAATAAGGTATTTATATAACACAAAACACGCTGATGGATATGTACAACGTTCATAATTAAAAATACAATAATATGCTTATAAAGCGCATTTATATACCGTAACACTATGTAGACCTATCAAACTTCCTTACACTCACAGACACAAAGTACACATACATAGCTAGACACACACCGTAGAAACACACAACACAAAACATAGCCAGAAAAATAGAAATAAACAAATCACACAATCATGACAAGAAGGAGCATATTAGCACAAGACTGAGCATACAAAGTAATGATAGGAATTATAATATTTTGCGTATGCAGGGGCTTGATTTTGTAGATTGAGCCACAAATTACAGTTCCTCAGTAACGATCAAATAGAACACTTAAATGAATACAAAGAAGTTGAATGTGTAATAGAAGAATGACTTATATTCCACAGATTGGTCCCCAAAAATGAAAATGATTTTTTAGCTAGACTTGTACGAATTTTAAGCATCGAGAGAAGGACTCCAGTAAAGGAGCGTAAAGAGCGACCATAAATGTTAGAAATAGGGGTAAGTATGTGTAATGTGTATTTAGGCTTAGAGTTATTAACGGGTTTCTATACTAATATATACTTGTCGTATTTGATTCTTTCATGGACAGGGGGCCAAACACATTTTATGAATACTGCACATATGGCGTTGTAAAGTCAGAGTTTTATATCAAACTTGCTGTTCGTTTCGGAATTTGTTTTCGCATTCAATGCCAAATTTTGATGCGTTATCCCAAGTGATGCACTCGAAGACAATGAGGTTAAAAGTACGCATTAAAAAAAGTTTTTCAATATCAGTTGGAATGTATGAGGATATTCGTTCCAGCAGAAAAATTGTAGTTGAACTTATATAACAAAAGTTGATTAGTAAGAATGTTCCAGTGTACCCCAAGAAGATTTTGAGAAAAAAACGTTTATCAGTTGGATACCTTCGAAAGATAATTTAAAATCCGGTTTATCAGACAATTATTGTCGAGTACCAATGTTCATGCATTTATTTAATGGGCTGATTATTGTGTGGTTAGATATACACCATTCAGAAACAGAGACTAGAATTAAATCGCCTGTTGATCTCCCAGGATTATGAATAGTTGTGTCATCAACGAATTAGACTGTTCTAAACTGATTAGTATGGAATGAGAGATCAATTATATGAATTAGAAAAATAATGGACCCAACTGAAACCCTTGTGGAACGCTGTGAATAGTTCTGTTGAAATTAGAATGACAGTTATTCACTCAAA
Source organism: Margaritifera margaritifera (assembly GCA_029931535.1). Taxonomy (NCBI): domain Eukaryota; kingdom Metazoa; phylum Mollusca; class Bivalvia; order Unionida; family Margaritiferidae; genus Margaritifera; species Margaritifera margaritifera. Next base: position 1,319,794 of record JAQPZY010001301.1, read on the forward strand.
CACACATTCAAACAATGTGTTTATGATTATCGAGATATGATCTAAACCAACATAGAGTCGAGTGGGAGCATTTGCATAAAGATAGTCTTTCAAGTCAAATAGCTTGCTCCACAAGATAACAAGCTTTTTATTATTTCATAAATACCCAACGAATGTTTTGGGTATCATATTTTAGCATTTTACTTGTCATTTCTTTTCCATGAAATAAAATATATTTATACAACTCATGTGCTTAATTTTATTTTATTACAGCATATGATACAACTTTTGCTCTTTTAATACTATTTAAAGTTATAAATATAGCTGAATATATTTTCTGCTTTTAATCCTTTAATTTCAGTAATAATTTTACCGTTTGCCTCATCTTTTACTTTACCATACATAAAAGTTGTTTGTGCTTCTTAGAAAATGAACTTTGGATATGCCGCCGACCATAAAGATGTCTATCATTTTTCACATATGATATACATCATCTCTAAATATTTGCAGTATTAATGAGTCTGTGTAAATATACAACAATGTCACCTTCGCACCATATTTTACTTTTAAATGAATATAATAACAACTATACATGAATAATTTTGACAGACCAAGTACTGCACTGCCAGTGTAAATTAGTCTAATTAGCATTATTCATGTTTTCAAAATATTTATACCAACACAATCTTCACTGAATATTTGTAGTGCTGAAAATGATGGCTTGCTAAATAATTGTATTATCCTGTCTGTTTCAGCTGTTCTGCATAACTGCACATCTGCGTTATTTCTTACCTTTTCGATAGTCTTTCCAAAATCAATGTCATTGATTAATTTATATAAATTATATTCATAATCACTACCTTGTTATTTTGCTTCACTTCTTCGTTTTATATTATGAATAATATATTATTGGACCCATTGGATATTGTTTGAATTTCATTATTCACTGAACTTTTGTGATTTCGTGTTCTAGCTGCATATACAATTTTAGTATTCTATAATGCAAAATATATTTTTCTTCATTCATTAGATTAGGTACTAGTATGTATACCCTACCAATTTCCTTTTTTTTTACCTAAGCAACTCTTTATATAATTTAATAACCATTATACTTTACTTGTATAGCTTCAGCTGCTAATGGATAGTCACTGTGTGCATCAGCCAATTCTTTCGTATATTTAGATCAGCTTCTAAAGCGTATCATGTAGGGCTATCATCAGCAATATTTAATATTTCATCAATATTTATTTTTGTCCAGATCAATCCATCCAAACCCTTTATATTGAAAAGGCTGAGTCATCTACCAGGAATATAATTGCATTTGCGTCAAGGTATAAAATATACGAAGATGGTTTTGTTTTATCACAATCTGGCATATATTTATTAGTTGCTTTTGCATATCGTTTTCCTCCAACCATTGCTATAATACTCTGATTGATTTGTTAAAAAAAGTTTATCAGTATAAGTAAGAAGTTGAAGATTTGATCCTGTATTAATATTTTAATAAACAATCAAATGATATAGGTCTAGCTAATATTCTTTAATCACAACTTCTCTACAACGCTTGTACATATCAGCAAGAATTAATACATGAGCTCTAAATATCAATCATGATATTTCTTAAACTTTTGTAAACAATTTTATACAAACTAATTTACCATGAGCATAATTATTATCAGATATGTCTGCATTTCTTAGGGTTGAATAAAACAACATCTTCTCGTGTAATTTTTGTTGCATACAATCTTTCTAAACCGTCTATATATTCATATGGGTAAATATCTTTTTTCGTAATAATGAAACATTCACAATTGTTTTTCATTGCTGACATTTTGGTTATCTTTAATTCATCAGCTTTGATACCGTTACTGATTTTGCCAAGTCCAATCTTCCAGAATTTTGTACTATCAATTAAATTTAGCTGTCCAATAGAAAAAGTAATATATTGATCCATATTTTCTAGCTATGCAAGTTTGTTTTTTTTAAGCTTCTGCAATTGTATTCATGATAAGATGTCCATAACAGGAATGCCTGTTTTACATACCATAATGTTTTATTTGAAATTTCATTTCTTATGTGTGTGTGTGTGTGTGTGTGTGTGTGTGTGTGTGTGTGTGTGTCTTCAAGGTTGAGATTGTTTCGTATCCTCTTCGCTGCTTATCATCTCTACATCTCTACTGGTTGGTTGAGAAACATATTGATATATTCTGTTGATTTTTCAAAAACGTTTCAATAACATTTTGTAATTTTATATTCTTTTATGCACGTTATTTCGCCATCACTTTGTACTTTTATATAACAAAAAAAAAAAAAAAAAAAAAAAAAAAAAGAAAGAAAAGCATGGTATATGTTTTGTAATTATTTCTGTTTTATTACCTGATTTTTTTTTTCTTTTTGGCTAAGGGTTTTGAAATCAGCATACATTATAAGTAGTACAGACATTTGGTTCTCATAACTTTTAAAATGAACCAAATTATGTTGTTTATCAAAATATATCAATGTTTGACCTGCTTTATTAATTCTTTTACGAACTTTTGATGTGATTATCTAGTAAATCTTTTTAACCAAACACATATTTTTTCTCTTAATGAATTTGTATGTAAAAAGTCTTAAATATTCTATATTCAAACGTATTAGTAGCTTTTTTGTTTTCAATTACTTCTGATATTAATAATAAATTAATCATATTTACATTTTTATTTGTATATTTACTTATATATATAATTGATATAAATCATTGTCATATATATGAACACTGACACCTAGATTGTTTAATTTTTCAAATTAATTATATCTCTAATCTTTTCTGGAAATTCAATTTTATCAAACTTGAGTTCTTTATCAAACCACTGGCTGTATTTCGTTGGTCTTTGTGAATCTTTAATTGAGGCTGTAATGCGGATAAAACAGCCTATTCCAAACAACGATTATCTTTATTCATCATATTAATGCATGATTTATATATTTATTTTTTATGTTTGGCTCTAACGGTACATATCATGATCAGCTGAATGATTTCTAATATGATACATTTATACTTAAATATAAAATACCTGAAACGGTCCAGTTACAACATTGTTCACAATACTCAGCAACTTTATCTTCAGTTATTTGATAACTTGACAACAAATCATTATCAATCTCACCATTATTTAGCATAGGGATCTTTGGGCTTGATATAAGCGCCTCAATTTCGTCACATTTTTAAAAAGAATTTAAATAACTAGCTGGTATTTTAGTGATCCTCGTTCAGTCATTTCTTTATTGAGTAGATCACCAATAACTTATTTATTACTTTTTAAGAATATCTGTGTATCCTACTGTTGTTTGATGTTTGTCTTTGATGGAATCATATCATACGCAACTGTACATTTTTGTGCTTTAACGATATTTATTAGTTCAAGGTTTCTTAATTTTCTAGATTGAATCATTGGAAGTTAACCATTGTTATGTATTATATATATAATTCCATTTTTTATTTTGGTTTAAGGAGTTATTAATAAAATATTAATATATGGAAAACTATAGAACACACCCTATTTATATCAAGATAGTTTAATTATATATTTATAAATTTGAAAAAATAAGATGATTTTTGAACAAACATTACAGCGTAGATTTTTATAAAGTTACTGCTAGAGCGTAGGATGATGATTTTAAAAATATATGTACACATCGTTTTGTTTGGGAATGCTTTGATGAAATTATTATTGATGATAAAGGTTATTGATCATGTAGATAATACTAAACTAATTATTAAATTGGAAATTTTCAAACTTATGACTACGCTTTAAAATCGGCAATTTTTCGTGAATACTCTTTTCTAGGTAACGATTGTTCTAAGATATTTTGTTAGAGCAACTTGTATTGAAGGCAATAAAGTAGATTTTTTGATTCACTCTATTATGTGCAGTGTAATCTTAGGATTAATGATGGGACTGTAAAAATGTGTTATGAGGATAAACATAAGTGAAAGTCAGATAAATAACAAGTAAGGGTTTATCTTATGGATTTGAATATCTTCATGAACTACTTGAAGATAATAATTGGACAGGTCGAAATAAAAATAGTAATGATGACAGGATGAAAGCCCCCCCCCCCCCCAAAAAAAAAAAAAAAAAAAAAAAATGTACAATGAACAAACTTTTATATGTGACGTGTGCAGTAAGACTATAACAAAGGAATCACAATATATGGATATGAAAAAGCAACTCCTAACTTTTCTTATAGATTTTGTCTATCTTTCAAGGGCACGCAAGAATTCAATTACTAGTCATACTCCTTTCAGTTAGCAAACGTTTGTTTCTCATTGTAATCATCTTTAAATATTTGTCCAATTCTTAAGATCTCCTGTTTCGCCTCTTTGTAACTCAGATTCATAAAATGTACTATCATTTCTTTCACCTTTGAATCTTCTGTTTCATAAACAATTGGGTAAGTACATCTGATATTTATTATTTTGAACAAGTATTCTTTCCAATTCTGAGAATATTCTTCTTAAACTTGTATTTCATTTTAGATATTCTTACCATATCCTCTATTTTGTATTCTGTTTTTTTTCCAGTTGAAATCATAATCGCCATATAGATTCATATAAACAATTTGATTTTGTTCATGTTTGCTGGCCTCTGTAAGTTGCACTTTAATACTATTGTGTTTTGTATTATTATATTTCTCTTTCAGTGTTTGATAAAAAGTCTGAATATTAGTTTGTGTTATTTGCCGTAAAATATTTCTACATTATACCTTTAATAGTTATATTTAAACGTTCAATAACCATAGCCTTTCCCGCATTAAACGTATGATACATCTCAATAGTATTAACTTTCAACCTTTTCTTAACGTTTGATTATAAAATTATGTTCCTTGGTCAATGCAAAGTTGTTTTTTTGTGTTTTTTTAAGTTTTCTTTTTTATATTTTTTAAAAACATTTGTTATATTAATTCCAGTTTTATTCTGAAGTGGTATTTCTCATGCATATTTACTTAATGTATCAATCACAGTTTGTAAATATTTATACCCTTTCTCATGCTTACTAAATTGTCGCATGTCAAACGAACTGACTGACCATATTCAATCTATTTCGTCCAGTATTACGCGGCGTTCAGTGAACTTTCTTATTATTGGCTTGTGCAATTTTTCAGCTAGTTATGTCGTTCACTTGAAAACAACATTCCGTTTTTTTATTTGCCTAAACCTAACTTATGTTTAAGCATTATGGTTAGTTTGACAATTAATTTTCTTGTTGCTTTTCGGGTATTGTTTAATCTATATGCCAATACAATTGATCCATCATGACTTTATCACGCTGTGATTTAGGTTTACTACTAATATAACAATAATTATATTTTCGACAGATGGTATATACTTTATTAATTGGGGATCCAATTATTTAAGGGTTTTCCAGGTCCACAATATCGGTAACCTGATAATATAAAACCTTGTTTTGGTAATAAAAGTAAATGTTTTTCATGTATATATATATATCTTACAACCTATTGTTTTTTTATGTAAAAAATGGTTTTCTTTTTGTTCTGCATATTGAACATAAACGTTGCATAATTGTTGTATTATTCTATGTTTGACTAAAACCACTTAATCTGTAAAAAGTTCTATTTTGCCCTTTAAACAATATGATTTTGTGTATTATATAATTACGTTATATTTTATTTGCATATTAAAATTACTTAGTTGATTGTTTTTGAATGTTTGCCACCTGTTGCTTTTAAGAACAGTTGTAAACAATTTGTTGACCGATCATATTCTTTTAACAATATCAAGTGGAGGTAGCTAATATAAATCATAATATTTCATTTATATGCTTTTGAGATAATTATAAACATCTACCCAATGTGTTCAATACCTTTGAAAAAGTCGTCTAAATTAACTATACTACTTTCATTTTGAATTATTTTATTTGGAAGCATATTTTGCTAAAACAATCTCTGTGTCTTTTTTCATAGACCTTTCATATTGAATATTACTAACATGTTTTATTACTTATTAAATACGGTGTTCCCGATAAAAAAGAAGGCATTTTCCTCTTGTTCTTTTCCGAAAAAAGATTTCCCAAAAGACTAGGTAGAAGATTACCTGCATCCCCAGCTAGTAGAGGAAAAATAGGAAGGAACCTACCTTGTTTATTTAATTGTGTCTGTGAAAATATAGTATCTACGCCATGGCCTTGGATTTTTCTTTCGTAATTTGTTTAATTTTCGTTTTTGTTAGTATCAATTTATCTGAGCCGTGTAATCGATTTTTATCAAGTCTTACAGCGAACCGTTGTTGTTTAAATTTTTTTTGTACATATTTTATTATTTTATATTTTGGGTGTTGGTTCAAACTCATTCCAAATTAAATGTATGGAATCTTATGACATCATATTATATTTAATATCGCTTATGTTTGGAGGTCTTCATTTAGATAAACCAGAACCTTCAGTTGCTTTTGTTTTTTTACGTGAACCGCTCCTGTGTCTGCTGTCAAACCTAATGATGACTTTATATTACTTAATGTCGTAAATATCCTTGGAGCAAACGCTTTTGGAACAAATATAATAGTGGGAAAGATAGAACCAACTTGTTTTAGCATATATCTTTCAGTTTATATTCAAAATCATAATTTCTCATGTTTGCAATTATAAATTTCCCTAATAATGCTTTAGTCAGACTACTTTTATATTGACTACTTTTATTTGATTTGCTTTTAATATTTTGTTATTGGTTGATTGTTTTTTTAGAAAAGCATTTTAAAATATTTCTCTCTGTTGATTTGATAATGATACTTTTGTGTAAGTCATTACTATATATGTTTATACAATAACATTAATCTTACCATGTATTACATTTAATGTCAGGTAACGGTCACTTAAGATACCAGTAAAACACTGATATAATATATCTGCCAGAGGATCTCCATATTGAAACATAACACCTAACTCCCATGTAACCTCAATATCATTGGTACTCATTATACTTTTTGACATCATGCTTGATAGCATCAAAATGAAATACGGGATATATCCAAAATATTTATATTTGTGCCAGTGTCAAAGCTTGTGTATTTATTTACAGCATCTTCGAACATCACATAGGCTCTTGAATAATCTCTATTTGTCTCAATACAGTTGCATTGCAATGCCCATTAAGGATATTGAACACTATTAATTCTAACAAAAAGTCCTCTTAAATTTGCATGATCAAATATTGTGTTGTTTTCTTCTTGGTTATTACTTATGGCTGCCCTCTGAAATACTATAAAGTCGTGTTTTGGCAATTGTTCAGATGCATTTGTCGTGATTCACCATATTGGATTTAATTCATTATGGTTATATTGTTGTCTATATACTTTCATCTGTTCAAAATAATTTTCTTATGTATAGCCAGCAACTAATTTTGTTGTAATAGCAGTTGCCACGGTAAATAACAATTAAAGTTTGGGTATCCATAAGCTAATACGATGATTGCTAAATTTACCTCAAGCTACTCCATCTGCTCTCATAATATGTTATGCAGATGGAGTTCTATCTAAAAGTAGGAAGTGTTTCACACCATGAAATACTGGATTATATCACGGCATACACCAAATCTACTAGATATTGATGAAAAGAATTATACTTTTTTGTCGCCAGTAGATAAAAGCTATATCTTTGTAAATCGATCAACATTACTAGTTTCTAAGCCTGCTTTATTGGATTGAATACAAAGAGTACAATATTACATCAATATTATACTTTAGTGTATACGCTCATACGGCCAAAATAATATAGGTTATGAACTGGAATTGTGTTTCTTGTTGCTTTCTCTCAGTGTTTATTAATTGCATGTATTCGGATAGAATTCGAATATTTGTCGATGTTAATGCGGCTATCAAATTATTTTGCTTTTTTTCTTCTTCTTTGAATCTACTTTGGTATCTATTGACAAATCCCCTTCCCCAACTGCTGCGCTGCATTGAAAACAGTGTGAACTCAGTCAGCTAAATTTACTTAGTATACATTTTAGAGGCATCGAGTACATTTTTTTTCTGCATCATACTAATCCATTTTCTAAAATACTTTCATATATTGGAAGGAGTAAGCTTTCTTGCATCAACTTTAAATTCTGTAACGTTTCTGATAAATTTGCACATGCTGCTGATATGCTGTTTTACCACAGGGACTGGGGCTGATCAGCTGGAAGTTTAGATTTAACAGGGTAACAACAGCAGAGGTTTATATTGTACATTTTACACTGGGTTACCTCCCTTAACCCATGAACCCACCGACAGACAAATGTTTCACTTGTAAGCAAATAAATGTTCGCCAGAACATCCGACACCTCTCTTGTCTCTGCTGCATTAAATCCAATTAATCTAATAATTGTTATGCATGACACTTTAGAGGCATGAAAACTTTTCTTTTGGATCCAGCTTTATAATTGAATGAATGTTGTTGCTATTTTCCCCGTTTGTCTTTAAGCTCAGTATGTCCAAAATGTTCGTTTAGTGCTAAAGACGGACTAGATAGAAAAGGCTGTAACTCTCGATTACTTGTTCAGTTAAATGTTGGGGACTGTCCAACAATGAATTCTATAAGAACTGATTTTTTCACAATGAAAAACACAGCAATCGACTTTCGACGTAATTTAACCGGAGTGCGAACAACTGAAGACAATTCATGCAAACAATCGATGACACCTGTGACATTTATTTCTTGAATTCAACGTGTAAATATGCAATTTAGACTGAATTACAGGATTTAAGCATTTAATCCAATCGTATTCATATTCCCAATCAAGTTACCTTGCTGACAAGATGTTTTCAATTTGATATGACCCATGTTCTATACCACATTTTTCTTTTATGTCACACAGAAAATAGCATACTTTCAATTCTGATTGCTTGTAAGGGCTGACACTAATCTATTCCAGTCTAGAGTAACCAATAACCACCAATAAAAATTGAAAGTAGCATGTCCACTGTGAGACATACTAGAATTGTATACCCTCAAAACTGGATCCAAGTAAAGAAGGCATGGATCAACGGATACTCTTCGCATAAAAGTGGCAATTAAATGATCCGGAAAGAACATGGGGGAAAAAGGTTGGAAATATTTCATTTCCTTTGATGTAAGTTATGAGTAGCTAAACGCTCCAACGGTATCAGAAAATTAGTAAGGAATCGGTGAGGTGACCCCTGGTGACTGACCTGGTTGCAAGTTGCTCAGCTTGTGCTGATTGGGTAAACTGAAGTAGGTGTTATCGATAGTTTTCCCTTTTATTACTGACAGATATTAATTCCTGCGGTCAGTATGGTTAGTTTGCTAAGTCTAGTTTTAGCAGAATAAATGAATATTCGAATACCGATTTTCTATTCTAATATTCGCGAAAAGGTTTTCTAATTCGAATGTTCGGTTATTCTTTTCAGCTCTAATGGACAGTGGTTTAAGTAAATAAATCATTTAGCATTGCTTTCTTAGCCGCTTGACTTGAGCCTCAATTTAACGCTAAGCCCTCTGTGTAAGTGATTATCTTGGCAGGTGTCTGATTTGTGCTCATATTTGTGGCATTATTGCTTTAACTACCATTCAAGCGACCACCCTTTGTTGTCGGCATAATTGTGTTCTTTTTGTATTCTTTATTTTGGGTATGTTTTAGTTTCAACAAAATTTATTCAAGAAAACATCTTGACATATAATTCAAAACAATGGAATATCGAGGGATTCAGCAGAAACATGAAAGCATATTAGCAGCTGTCTCCATATTGCAAAGAAATTTTAACAATCAATATTTGTCTACTTACCTAAAGTAGATAGAGTATATAAAAATATAAATATATAGATGATCAATTCTAGTATGTGTAATTGCATAGATCAAATAATAGTGAGAAAAGACAGAATAGATAGCCGTGGTAATGGTCCGTATATTAAACTGAAAGGCGTTTTGATAATTTTGTGAATGTTATCACTGCCGTAAATATATGAGTATTAATTTCATCCGAGTACACGGAATTGCCGAATAATAATGTCTTATTTGTAAGTCGATACGGTAATTTGAAACGTATATGTTTTGACATTCTAATAGAGAGTGTTCAGCTGTTTCGATATGTCCGTTGGAAACATGATTGAAGAATAAATCGGTTGTTAATCTATTACATTTGGTTCTTGACCGCGTATGCCGGATTTAAACCACCCGATCATCAATGTAATAATGCGAATAAGTTGCACGTTTATCCTGATTTAGGAAAGTTTTGAATACATGGGTTATTTATTATCTATACTCGTAACGTATTCCACATTTGAATTCAAATAGGCAGACTTGAATTATGATACAAAGAAGTTCTATGCAAAGGTGGCCGAATAGTATTCGATGATCGAGTGGTGAAGGTCTCATTGTTAACAAGAAAAGGTCGAAATACATCTTGTAAATAGTTTGGAGCAAAACCATAGTACATTTTAAACAACTGAATTAATTTATACATTCAACGTCTGGAATTCCGGCTCCCCATCCGATTTACTCATATCGTGGTGACAGTGACGCACATTTAGTAGTACATGTTACTATTCTCATTGCCTCTACATTTATTTTCTGACGATTCCTTTTCTCGCATAGTACAACTATCCAATCTATGTTTAAAAAATTCAGAGTATTAACTTTCTTCCAAGCCTTGTCAGACAAGTGCTTGACATGTGCATGCTAATTATCATCACCAGACAATATAATACCTAAATTCATATTTCGGGATACTTCTTGAACGCCTTTACTATCCATTTGCAGTACATAATGCTTATTTGGATTACGTTTTCGTAATAAAAACATTGACTCCGTTTTGTCTGGGTTCAACGTCGCTACCTATTTAATTTTTAAATATCCCAATTTAGAATTCGACCAGCATCATTCGGATTTTCAACATTTATATATAGTTTAGTATCGTCAGGAAATAGTCTAAGTGATAATAGTATATCATTTACAATATCATAGATAGATAGATAGATAGATAGATAGATAGATAGATAGATAGATAGATAGATAGATAGATAGATAGATAGATAGATAGACAGATAGATAGATAGATAGATAGATAGATAGATAGATAGATAGATAGATAGATAGATAGATAGATTAAAAACAAAAATGGCACGAGGGTCGATCCCTTAAGGACTCCTGCATTATTGGTTTGAAAATCGGAAAATCGGTAATTCAGGACAACTCGTTGCTCTCGTAGTGATAAATAATATGATGACCACTACCGTAAACTACCTAAATTTCAACTATCATTAATGTTATTGCTTTCAAATATTTTTTCCCAAAAGACGGACTGCAGAAGGGAATTTAACAAATTATAATCCCCTCTCATATATGACCATATCACTCTTGTATTGCACTTGAATTTTGGAGTAGTGCGTTCTAATGTAGCATATGCTACATAATAGTATCTGACTCCATTAGAATGATATCAATCCAAGAAACCAGCGCTAAATAAAACTCGATGTATTGCACCATTAATTTGTCTATCAGTGTCTCAGAATACTCTATACAATTTGTTGTTGTTCTTTATTATTAGGAACAAGAATAATTTAATTAAAATCTCCCATAAGGTCTAGGTAGTCTGTTTTAGTGTTCTGAGCTCTCTGGATGCTTACTTCAATACGATCTCATACGGATGATTCACTATTTAGTGGTCTATATAGTCCTCCAATCAGTATTTGCTTCTCACAGAAATTCATTTCTACCCAAATACATTGTAGACCTGGTAAATTAAGATCAAGTGATAGAATTGCACGACTGTAACTTTTGTTGTTGTTGTTCTTGTTCTTGTTAACCCCTCCAAGTAGTCCCTATTTTTGATCCGTCACTGACAAATATTAAATTAAACCATGTCAGAAAGAGTCTTACCGAGTCCCAGCTGTGTGGCCACCAACGGTAAGATGAAAATCCAGATAAGGCTCATACTTCTTGCGGTCAAGGGTAGACTAAAATAAATGGAAAACACGAACTAAGATTTCTTACAAGTAAATATAAAACTCCAAATTTCAAAAAGGATTTTATGATCTTAAAAGAACATTTGGACAAAGTTTTTAAACTCAAGAAATAGATCCATCTATTCATGATACTTTTAATGACATTCTCTTTTGTTGCAAAGACGAGGTAGAATATTTACGTAATAAACATAATGACAAATTCGGCAATAAATGCAACAGATATTGTATCGTGCGTTGTGGTGAATGTAGAGAAACGAGTTAGAATGTGTATTTCTATTGCAACAGAATCTAAGGCAATTAACTTTAATTCCTCAATTTGTTCCGAAATGGTTAAGAAATATAGATTACCCTTTGGCGGCAACATAAAGCAATGGCTTGAAAATGGACATCAATTTTGTACAATTTTGTACAATATATAAATTAATAGAACTTTCCCGATGTTCAAATCAAATGACTCCAAAATTTTTTATTGTTTGCATCAAGACTAGTAATGAACTTTAGTCAAACAAGCTATAACAGTGACAAATAGCCCATATTGCATGGTATAAAAATCAATTACAATTTTCAGCTCATATTTTTAAGCAAACGCCAACCCCTTGCAAAATATCTGGAAAAAGATTTACATTTCCGATTCAGCTATTTTCCTGCTAGCTTTTGCATATCTGAAACAGAAGATTTAATGATTTAAATGACTCAAAAGTTGACAAAATTAAAACGCTTGTGTTAAGATTACATGCCAAAAAAGATCAGTATGCAACAAGCTCAGCCAAACTCAAGTAACACTTCATTCATGATCCGTTATTTCTTCAGTGGGTGACTCTTCAAAAATTTAGTTACACAACCTTCTTGCCTGTCACTTGATTGGCAGTCTACCCATATACACGTATATTGATTGGTTGGAATGACCTTGAAGTGTTGCAAGTAGTAGATAGAGAATGGTAGTTTGAGACAGCAGTTACTGATTACGGTTTACCCCTTCTAAACCCGATGCCTTTTCCCCTTCTGCAAACGTTAATCAATCTACAGTGAATCCCTGTGGGTTTGGAAACAATGGTTCGAAAACGCGACGCCCAAAGGTGTTCATAACCGCTTTTAGGGTCTATTAAAAGTATAATAGTTCCACAGGCAGATCTTGTCCAGACGCGTAGCGACCGGGGGCAATAAGAACACGAGCTTTTAACCAATTATTTGTCTTCACTGGTACAACTGTCATGCCGTCGTAGAAGATATTTTCCCGGGTAATATTTATGTCTCCGGCGATTGTTTACACACTTTCAAGTTCATCAGGAACTACATTGATTACGCCCTTGTGTTGTACAGTCAACGATTGTTCTCGTTTTCATCCAAGAACTATTACGTGGACAAGTGCGCCCTTGTTGAATATCAGTCTAGGTTTTTCTTTCGCCGGTCGAGCTATTCTTGGTTCGATATAACTGGCGGAGAATTTTATCGCAGTGGATTTGTCGGTGTATACTACTTTATCGTTGTAGAACCAATCACCGGATGTTTTTCAGGCCCGACGGGGCGTTTTGCGTGTAAATGCGATAATTGCAAGCTTGCCTCGAGTTGGCGTTGGGACATCAGGGTGGTTCCAACTGTCGATTTATATCTGGCCCTTGGCGATATTATTATTGAGCGTATATGATGGCCTGTTAACCCCGTTATCACGCAGATATTCATCGACGAGTAGCACACATCGCCATCGATGTTGGCACGCCCTCCCATCTGATCCAACATCCCATTACCGTTAAGTTTCTCAAGATCGTCATCACGTGGCTGTTCAAAATCCATCACGTATATGTAATGATAAATCTTCAACACAAGCGACAAAGATGGTTAAGTACCTTCCGGATAGACGTTGAATCCTTCAAACTGAATTTCATCTCCGGCGACTAATAATATCGCTATGGCATATGTGAAATATTGAACATTGTCTTCTTTGATAGTATGTATCTCTGGTGGTCTAGTACGATGCTGACCATTTACCAATATTATGATTATACCCCACCCGCCTCTAAATCCGGTTAAGATGAACAAATACGATCCAGACTCGCGCACATTTAAGATGTGAGGTTTAGGTTTATCAAAGTCATCCCCGACACTAAAGAAAACAAGTCGACCACTTGTTATGCCGTTGTTTTTCTTCTTCTCCCTCTCCTTCGCTGGTTAATATTCCTCTGAATAAGTCCCATGAATTTACTACGTGTATTGGCGAGGGTAGAGCTGATAGCACCTCGACTTCCTTTACATCCACATATTGTTTCATACAATTTTAATAAAGGCAACTGACACACCAGAGTCTCTAATTCCCTCGTTCTCTTTGATTTCGGCCAGGTTTTTCGTGATTGCTCCTCGCGACTTCAAAATAACGTCGTTGATGTCTAAGTTGGAGGTTTGCAATTTTCCAATTTGATCCTGAACAATCACAAGCTCGTCTGGTTCGACACCAATAACAACCCAGTTGCTCAATTCAGTCAAATCGGCTTTGATGACAAACCTGGTTAAATCCACATCAGCGCCTCTTCGTCGAGTCGCTGCGCTCGCGCGTCCATAAATGTCAACTGGCATTTTGTATACCTTTAAGCTTAGTTTCTAAGTGGCAATGCTTGCGGGGTCGGTCATCCCGAAAGTGCACACAATGCTTCAATGCCGAGATGTCCACATATTGTGCTGTCTGTTTGGGTTTGCAACGGTAGCGTTGAATAAAACAACGGACGAGAAGCTCCGCTTCCTGAAACTTCATTTCTCGATGAAGAAGAAGAGTTTTTATTCAAACCAATAGCCCAAACGTGCTGATACATTTGTCCAATTATTGAATTTAATTGAATGGCGGATAGTACAATAAAAAAGCGTTTGCATAGATAATCAACGACTTTACCCGTACGAGTCAAAATACAATAGGTGTGGTGCTACCGCGTATAAGACAAAATGAATTCCAGGTGCTGTTGACGAATCCAAGTTAACGATACCGGTTTCCCACGTGCGGCGTGCGAGGAATCATGGCTCCGAGTTCATCCCACATAAAGACCCCTAGGAAATGCTTTAATGATTTTGCCATCGCGAGTAAATCAAAATTTGTCAACGGCGAGACCACAGCCAAATATCTCTTCCGATTGAGAGCCCCCGTCCAGATAGCCGAAGACCTTGGCCCGAGAGCTTTTGGCTCCGAGTCCGCCCGGGTAGTAGAAGACTTTTTCCTTTTTTTTAGGCGCTATGCGTCCCCGACCGCCTTTTTGCAGAGCCATCCTGGATGCGGTTCCGACGACCTCTAACTGAGCTGCTTTTGCAACCGCAGAAGCTGCGGCTGCTAACAGCGCTGGAATAGCCGTGAGGAATGGAAATATTCCGCATTCATGTTTCATCGCGGCGACCCCGCCGCTGACAAGTTAAGAGTTATCCCGCAACGTTGACGTTTAGCTGCTTTGAACTGTTGCACCTGTGTTGATGTCAACATCAGTGGGGCATTCCCGGACAAGTTATCAGGGGAATGTTTCGAGAAAAGACTATGTCTTTGACAAAGGCCTACGAATTCTCCACAGACGCATCAATGACCCTAATTTGGCCATCTGATCCTTCGAACAATAGAGTTTTGTCAGAGAGAATCACGGTGATACATCTATAATCTGGGTCACTGGCAACTGCTCCTACACGTGGCTTGAAGTACATGTCCACCACTGACTGCTTAACCAGGTCTAGATGCTAGAGAGAAAAGTAATAAATCGGGTACAACGTAGTGAAGTCTTTATGGGAAATCTGCAAGCCTGTGTCAATGTTCTGGTCACGGCCCATATCTGTCAACAGCCGATGATACAGACGCGCGACATGATTGTTTTCAAAGTCAAGCAAAATGTCTTTGGCGGGTTCTTGGTGGCCATTTAACCTCAGCGAGACCTCAATCACTGCCAGTTTTGAAAATATCATCGGACTTTCCAGTTGGATACCCAGATTGTCCCTGCTTTGAAATGCCACAAACACGTGACGCGGTGCGCTGACTCCGTCTTGGGTACTTATTTGCCATGCGAATTCTCCTAGAACGGCGCTTTGCACCGAGTCTGTGGTCAACGTAAAAAATGAAATCGTAGCTGTTCAGCCAGACTCCATAAATGACGTGAAACGTCCTTCTTTGGCCAGTTACGGACTCATTGAGGACATCCAACGCATACATTTGGATAACACAACTTCACCATCGACGGCGGTAGCATCATTCCAAATTGCATCGTTGTAGTTGCTATTACGGGTCAACACAACTGTGTGTTTGGCCCCGAAAATAACTTTACTAACGTCACTGCAAAATTCAGATAATTATGTGAGTGGAATCGTGCAGGAAAAAATCCCCGCGAATGTTAATCTGGGCTCGTCGCGCTCCAAAGCCAAAGTTGAAATCAAGATTGTCTCTGGCTACATTACCGCCAACAATGTTGTATTTGATATGATCAGCATGACCGACTGTGTCCTTAATAAACATCATAGACGGGCCAGCAGACCTCGCATAATCGTCACTGTAACGGGCGAGTCCCAGTATCGTCGTGGCAACTTCGACATTATCCAAACATACTTCGATTTCCTTTCCGTCGATGATTATGCCGTTGTTGACAATTCCGACTTTGTCGTTGGCGCCCTATGCAGCATTGTTTTAGGCATGTAAAAGCTTTCCATGTGCTTCCAAGAATGCTTCTCAAGGAAGAAAATACCGAGATGTGTCCTCAACCTGTAGTTCGATTCGCCCACGCGCGTCCGGCACACTAGCCTCGTATGCGTAATATTGGTAATCTCGGACGCTTCGATCTCGCAAAACATGCGCGTTCATGTCCCACGCAGGTTTTGATACATTTTTAAATCAAGCCATTGTTACTACATTATCGGTTTCGTCTAATACCTTTTGCGTAACCGTAATCCGCTTCCCATTGCCAGATTTGTAACCATCGAATCGGTATTGGTTTGCTCCAATTCGGCTAGACGTCGTTGAGCAGCTTCATGAACACGTTGACAAACCGGGGCTGACATTGTTGCCGTGGAGGGGAGTGAAAGCTTCGCTTTCCTCAGTAGTATCCTTGAAAGCTTCGCTTCCCGCATTAATCATCGAAGTCGATCTCAATTAATTGAACCGCCTGATTTTTCAAACGATCCGCAGCAGCGCTTTACAACGACTCGCATTGCAACTTGTTTAGCGATCGGTGTTGCGCTCGAGGCCAGGCCTGCGAGAACCTTTGGCGCTCCTGCGAACAATTTCCTGACGACATTGTCAAAGCCATTTCCGTAATATGTCACGTAAACTGGTTTTCTCGCTTTGACAAAAGGAATGGGTGTCACACGTGCGTATACGACTCTCATTGTATACATTAAACATCAGGTCGATCTATAATGTACATTTGTATCGTTACAGTCTCCCCGCGAAGGTCAAACGCATGCCCTTCCTGGTTAACGAGGGAAAACGAGCGTCAATCGGGGATTGTTGAATGGAAGATACACGGGGGCCTTTGGAGCAATCGAGAGCAGATTACCAAAGTGCGCATTCGGGGATAACCCGAACAATATGTAACCCTGGGCGGCTACGCTTCCCGCACCTGAACGGTAACTGCCGCTGATGGCGTCTCAGGTCAGATTAACCTGAATCGTCGAGGTGATCCTGACAATGCCTGGCGCGATATTGTAACTGGTACCATTGGGTCCTGCACGCATAATTCGTTGGTCCGCGGGAATGTTATTAATATCTCTGCGACGACTGAGCAATGTCCACTGCGTACTATGGAGATTCAATCGAGATGGCAGAGATGAGTTTGCTCGGACACGAGTATGTAGATTATAGGGTCTATGCTGGTCACCAAAGAAATCAGCCATCGGATCTCATCATTGATCGATTCAATGTCGTACGCGCCCGTGGAAAGTCCAACAACGTTTAAGGTTGAGCCACCGTCCGCGTCGAACCCTCCAAATGGTATCGATCGAATATTAGGCCAACTGTGGTAAACGCGCAACGACGCTAGTGCGATCTCAAGTGTGCGGCCTTCACCCGCGGTAATTGGTATCGGGAAACCCACATGGAATTCTGGTTTCGTTGACGAGATTGTAATCATTTCGGCGATGCTCGTAGTTGTAGTTGCTGCTGGTCTGAGGTCACGCAATCAACAATGGATCTATGTTTGGACGAACGTTGCGCACCATCACCAAAGAATTCTTTCCATGCGGTCTATCAAGTTGACTTTTATGTTTTTTTACTTCATCGTGAAATTTCTCCCTCTCTGCGCCAGATGCCGTACCTGATTAAACTTCTCCCGAAATATCCACTTAGGCCAATTTTGTTATGCTTCATTTTAGCAACGATGCTTGTACTTTTCCTTTGCGTAATCTCTCCACTTGCAGGGTAAAGAAGCGGCAAATGCTACGTTATTCTTGTGGATCTTTTGGCGTCCCATCTCGTTGAATATTCTAGGAGGTGTTGTCAACTCTGACTTGTTCTCGAGTGGTTGTTGTTGTGGAGGATGCACATTTGCCTCTTCGACGCCTTATCGCGTGTCACCAATGTCGCCAGTAGTTGCATCTAGGTCTTCTTGGAATTTCGCCATCGTCGGTTGCAAGCGTTCGATTGTCGCCGCGGTTTCTCTCGTGGCTTTCTTGATACCCTTGGCTCGTTTGGCTGTCTTGACAATTCGACCAGGTTGTGTTTCTGTTCCCATCATCTTTGCCACATGTTCTGCGGTTTCGCGCGCAGGCTTGATCAGCAGCGCAAACGTTTGTTCAAAACCCGCTGAGAGGTCTTCCCGTGCGACCTGTCGCGACTGAAACATATCTTTGACTAGTTTGTGGACAGCTATGTAATCACGAAGTTTCAGTTGTTCGCGGGCAGCTTTGCGGCGTCGGTCAGCACCAAGTGCTTTAACGTCGCTGATGATTTCTCAACCGCAGGTTTTTTTGTTTTGACATTGTATATATTCATCGTGGTCGTTAAATTGCTTCAAGCGTTCGCGTCTAAACCCGTGCGATACTTAAGTGGCCCACCGGTCAAGTCGATCGTGAGGAAACTATACGGGTCCCTGGTCACCTCCGCGAACATATTCCGAAACTCATCCCACGACACCAGGTCCAATGTATGTTTGCAAGATCATGCGCGTCAACCCCATGAAATATCATCATCAAGTTGCAGTTGTCCCGGATCACTTTAGCCACGTGTGCGTATCGTTGGCTCACATATATCACGTCTGTGTTCTTGAAAACAATCTACCGGGGTTGTCGCGGCGGTCAAGCATCATGAAATCTCTGAATACGTTATAACATGGTTGATCGATCTTGGATGGCGCAAACACGTACAGCCGATCCCACTTAACCATCGCATAATCAGATTATGCGTTTTCATGGTTCCGACCAGGCGATCAATTAACGCGCGAACCGAGTTCGGAAACACGTATCTGCACTTAGGTGGTCCGGGCTTCGCCAACGCATAGAAGTCATGACTGTGAAATCTTTTCTTTTGCTCCACGATGCCATGTTGAATGTCAATTGTTGTAATCAACATAAACATGCCTTCGTATTGTGTGCGACACCGCGTCAAAACTCGTACCACAAATCCAACTTTTTTGTATGTAAGAATACTGAATTCGACCATAAGGCATAATGTAGGAAGTGTAATGTTTCCCCCTGATCATAACATGGAAACTATTAATATCCCACCATATGCCTGTACCCATATAAATTCTGACTGGACCTTAGAACAGAAATGAACGTATGCATTTAATATTGGCCCCCTGGTAGGTCCTTACCATCAGGGCCTTACCCATGAGACGCAAAAGTAGGAGTAAAGTGGGGTCAAAAAGGGGAAGTGCGGGGATATGTGATTTACTAACGGAGAAGTATTGTTTTAAAAGTGTAAAAGTGTCAGACAATTGTCGGTTTAACTTCGGAAAAGCACAGACATGACAGATATAATACAATCAATGCCACAATGTAAACATGTCATGTCTATAGTTATCATCAGCTTGGGATTCCTGAGGAATA
The DNA here is from genome assembly GCA_029931535.1 of Margaritifera margaritifera. NCBI lineage: Eukaryota > Metazoa > Mollusca > Bivalvia > Unionida > Margaritiferidae > Margaritifera > Margaritifera margaritifera. The sequence goes on from JAQPZY010001301.1 coordinate 1,339,722, forward strand.
AGGATGTGCAAGATGGTTACCTTTTATCTGAGAGACAACAACGTATATATTGACACTTTTCAATGTATTAGAAAACGATGAAGACCATGACATATATGACTTCTATAGTTTTCATTTCGTATTGAAAAATGAATGAAGCCTTGTTTATTTCGATTTTTTTAAACAAAAACTCAACTGACCTGCGAAATTTTGAGAAGGTATTGGCACTTCAATGTTTCTAAGTTGGTAGACGGGATACTTCTTAAAGTTTTGAGCCCAGGTTAAAATTGTTAGCAAGACATTATCGTGATAATGGAACAAGAATAAATACTAGGAAGAATTAGAAAGCGGTCCAAAACACGTACTTGTCAGGATAGATTCTTGAACAATTGGCTATGGTTTCATGTTCTTTGTGAGGAACTGGGTAGGAAATGTTCCATGTGTGACGAAGCTGGAAAGCAAACCTTCTTGATCGGCATGCCAAAGGTTGCACAAATTTAAGGACATCACGTCTGGCGAAACATTAAAGTTCTTTACAACATAGGAAGGCCCAACAGGTTAGAGTACTTAGGAATGATTTATTTTGAAGCTGCAGTTTCTAATGTAATTACCAAGAGGGAGAAGAGTCGCTGGCAACTGGTCAATCAGTGAATTGGCTTGCTAAGGTACAGATCGCCACAGACAAGTATGCATCCTTTTGAAATTACTCACTATACTTTGTTGTGAAAAAATTAAGAATTTAAAACTGCTACTTACACCTTCCATACTTCTACTGGAGAAATAGGTTATAACTGACTTTGTTATCAATAAAATTATTTAAAAAATAAACAAAGTGATTTCATTACCATGCTTCTGTTTACTAAAAGTTGTTATTACATAATTTAGGTAAGATATTAATCGTCTGCCAATCTCGTCAAAACTGCCGCCGTTAAAAACTGCAAATCGCCTACCCCTAGAAAATACAAAAATGCATAGAATCTTGGAGAAAACATCGGTCAGAGATCAAAGGTCAAGGTCACTGTGACTGAAGGAAGAAAAATGGTTTCCGCAAAAAAAACATTAGTTCTACATCACAAACTTAGACCAAGCATTGTGGATAGCTTGCACTTGGGGCCAGGAAGAGGCCTATAAATGTGGGGGTCAAAGGTCAAAATCATTGTAATTGTATCAGAAAGTTATAAAGTATTATTTTTCCACATTAAAAACATAAGTTTTGCAACACATACCAAGACCAAACTTTTTGGATAACTTGCACGTTGGGTAAGAAAGAAGTCTATCGATTTCAGAGTCAAAAGGTCAAGGCCACTGACAAAAGGAAGAAAAAATGGTTTCTGCGCGATAACATTAGCTCTATGTCGCAGAATGGACCAAACGTTGGAAAGCTTGCATATTACGTAAGGTAGAAGCTACTGTGACCGAAATAATGAAATGGTTACTACACAATAACAGTTAGTTCTCTATCACGTGCCTGGACAAAACTTTGTGGACAGCCTCCACTTTCGGTAATAAAGGGACCTATAAATTCTGGGGTCTAGCGGTCAGAGGTCATTGTTATGGTAAGTCTAATAAGAACATAATTGTTTCTGCACCTTAACTTTGTTCAAGACCGCATGGTCAATATTGTTTTCTGTCCTCTCTTTGTACAAAAGTTTGAAAATATTCTCCCTGCTACAGTAATATATCTGCACAAGCAAAAGTAGTTGTTTATGCTGCTTGGCTAAATATTTAGCTTTCTTTCTTCTAAAGCCTTTTTCTTTATCATAAATATCTAATATACTTGAAACCCTTCATGTACAGTATGCATTGTATGCGTATGCTTCTTGTCCTTTTTCATATAGATATACTTAGATTGCCTATACTAATCTGTCACAAGTCCATTATTTCAAGTGTGTGTGTATGCATGTGAGAAAGTTCACACTTATATCATACCAACATCCTAATCAGATTTATTTTTATTTTTCTCTTTTTTCTACATTGCATCGTTGCAGTGCTGCACATGTAAAATATTATATAGCTACTTGAGCAGTACTGATGTACTAATGCCATCAATAATTTTGGATTTGGTATCTGTAACATACCGTTAATACTAAATTTGATGATGATGATGATTATTATTATTATTATTATTATTATTATTATTATTATTATTATTATTATTATATATATATATATATATATATGATGATTCTTATTATATATATATGATGATTCTTATTATATATATATATATGTATATATATATATATATATATATATATATATATATATATATATATATATAGAGAGAGAGAGAGAGAGAGAGAGAGAGAGAGAGAGAGAGTGAGTGAGAGTTAGAGAGAGAGAGAGAGATAGATTCCCTCCGGAAATTAGGCATATAGGCCATACATGTCTTTTTTTTAAAAGAGATTGTAAAATGCCTAAGTCGGACTTAGGGAGTTAATGCTTAGAAACACATATTCAGGCTTCATAAATAAATTCCTTTAACTTGAACTATTACGCGAGTATTGACCTAACGTTGTACTTAAGATGTATATTGCAACAGGTGTAAACACTGCCTTGAGGCTATTGTAAAGGGTATAATGTATCGTCTACCAGGAGATTATATAGGTCCCCGTCACAACCAAGTTTGGGAGTAGACCATTTGTTTTCACCAGTAAAGAGAGATATCCAATAAACAATAAAGTTATTTTTATAAAGACCAAGAAATGAAAGGTGAATTAAATCCCGGTTCAGATATATAGTGTATGTTCATAACTTACGGCTTTGTACTTGATTCACAGCGACATCAGATTATTACAAGTTTATAGACATATGCATATCTTTCCAGGACGAAACTGTAAAGTCCTTCCATTATATAAATTATTTACTGATAAGGATGATAACTATTCCACATTGATGAAAAACTCCTGCATGCTCGGGGATATAAAATATACCTGATGCACTCTCCTGCATGTCGTAAGAGGTGATTAATGGAGGTAGAAGCTATAGTAGCTCAGTGGCTAGAATGCCGAACACGCGATCACAAGGGTGCGGGTTTGAGTCCAACTATCGGATCAGCCCAGGTTGACTACCATGGTATGCCCTTGGGAAAAGTCACTTAACTCCAATTGCCGAAGTGCTAAAAAATCTACTTGTGTTACTTGTGTTGCTGTGCTGTAAAACACCAAACCAAACAAAAACCAGATCCAAGAAAAAATTAAAACAGGATACTTTATACATTGCATCAATACATTGATAATTTTTCATGTGTCTTTTTTTTTTTTAGGGGGGGGGGGGTTATTTGTTTTAACGGCACTTTTAAAACATTGGCCATATCATGCTGAGGACACGGGAATCAAATGCCTTTCCCAAGGACACTCTGAGGCATTCGACATTGGCTGGGTATCAAACCCGCAACCCTTGCATTACGAGTCTGATTCTTTAAAAACTGAGCTACTGCTGCTGACGTAACTGTAAAAAGGCCTATATTGAGTAAATTAAAAACATTTTTACTTTATTTTAAGTTGTATGGACTACTTTAAACCTTGTATCAATACATACATTAATACACTTTCGCGACATATTTATAGGGCATGTGTTGAGTGGATTTCTGTAAAGTGGTTGATTTGACAAAACTTTGGAGTGATTGTAAAGTGGTTGATTTGGCAAAGGTTTGGAGTGATTGTTTTATGCCTAATTTGTTTTATTTTGTTTGATCTTAGACTGTGATGCATGTTTCATGGTATACCAGTCTTGCAAATGTGTTTTTGTGTATAGGTATTGGATATAGATGTAAGGAAGTTGTGTATATCTCACCCCAACAATGATCATGTAGTTTACATAACAATGACATACAATTTTTAAGTTAAAAAAATACTTTGAAAGCATAACGTACATACCTGAAAAGCATGCGAAAGTCCTAGAAAGAATGAATACAGTACTGATTCATGTTAAATGAATACACTCACACACACACGCGCGCGCAGACAAATATATATATATATATATATATATATAATATATGTATAGTATGTACTCTATATCATTGATATACCACGAGATGTATACATGTTTCATTTAAAGGAAACGAGGCTTGCCGAGTTTCCTTTTAATGAAAAATTTATACAACGAGTGGTGGTATATCAAAGATACAGAGTACATACTATACATATATTTTATTTATATCGCATACAAATACACATACTTGCATTTCCAACGGAGTTAAGATTGACTACAGGAAACTGTGTATTGATCGAGTGAGTGAACTCTTCACATCTCTGCCCAGTGTGTCCGCTACAAAATGTAGTTCTGTACCAATCGTGGCTATCCGCAGTTCTCTTTGCAAATTGATAAGTTGCTTCTTTTCTTTTTTTTTTTTTCTTTTTTTAGCTTTTATTAACATTCATAATTGATTAAATAGATATAAGAGAGACTTATGATTTACACATGAAAGATGGTTTAAGTGAAGAAAATAGAGCACATCAACCACAGCATGGTTAGCTTATTAGACACCGAACGTGCAGGCATTCAGTCATCGTCGAGTACATTGAAACGAGTGTGGAATATAGACTAAGCTAAATGACGAGCCAACAAGAGGTAATTCAAACATTTAAATTTATTTACAGTTGATCTAAGTCATTATTATGCTTTCATTAACATTGCTACCAACCATAAGATTGTTTTTATCCTCCATCTCTTTCTCCTTTCCGTTTGTCGGTTTATCTGTAAATTCTACCATCATTCATAGGTCCAGAGACATCGACGCATGACAGGCGAAAATCCGCTACGCTCTTTTTTTCACGGATTTTCGCCCGAAGCTTGCAATGATGGACAAGACAGAGGGAGATTTTTTTATTGTCCATCCCTATATTTCTCTGTGAGTCGATTAGTCTGCTGCCTGACCAACCAACAGAAAGAGAGAGAGAGAGAGAGAGAGAGAGAGAGAGAGAGAGAGAGAGAATGGGGGAGGGAGGGGGGAAGCGGCCTTCGGATATTGTAATATTTAAAAATAATGTTTTTAGAACCTTAATATAGGGTTTTTTTAAAAGCAGTAAATAGATTACAGTATGTGCGTGCCTCCTAACCAAGAAATTTACTGTACAGCCTCGATAAGCCATTGCAACTTTGGATCATTGGTATTGTGAACACTGTAGATACATCCCATGAAAAGTGTAAGCATACCATTACAACGATCCAGGTTCTTGTAGGTTACTTGGTGTAACTTCAAGTTCAAGGATTTCATCCAGCTCAAATTCTTTTTCTCTCTCTCTCCATAGAGATACACGTATGTGTGTCCCTTTTGCACGAGAGAGAGAGAGAGAGAGAGAGAGAGAGGGGGGGGGGTAAAAAAAAAGGGAAAGCAGAGGGGATTTCAATGAAATTGTGTACTATGTTTAATTCATTTAGAAAACGGGGATTATTAATATTTTTTCTCGTTATTTTCCTATGTCAATTATGATTAATAAGTGGAAATTCATCACTGATCTAGAGAGTATAGAAGCAACACCCTACTGTTGAAACCATGTTTATATATGCGTATTCGTGCGCAATGGGCGGATCACAATTTGATATACCAATAGTATTTGTAAATCAAATTGCTTTATACCAACACTTTAAAAGACATGTTATTTTTAATGTATGTGGTATATATATATATGAAGAATGCAAATACAATAAAAATCTTTAAAGAAGATTACTAGTGAAATATAGCATATACAGAATAGGAACACACATGGGCCACCTGGTGTTTTTTCTTTCCCAAAATAAGTGCATATGTGTGTGTTTGTAAGATAACATTCAGTTTGCTCTTCCGATGATTGTTATATTCCTAATATGTTGATTAGTGCGACTTAATCTGGTAATTTTATTCATTTTGCATTTCCTCCTTACCATCTTTAATTAACCATCTTTATGAAGTATGTTAAGTCTGATTTATCAGCATAAATATGGAAACTTTGCAAATAGTTGCAATTTAGTGCATATATATATCGTCAATAACAACATATAAAAGATAAGAGCATACAATCGTCAGTAATTAATAAATGTATACACTTGCCATCGCGAATTTACAGTATTATAAACTTTGTGTTTGAATTGGCTCATGAGCAGTAATACTAATGAAGACAACAAAAGGAAACGAAGTAAATTTGGAGGAAATCTACATGTACATTGAAGAAAGAAGTTTCGGTAGTATGCACAGAATTCAGATAACAAATTTAAAAAATACAACAACAAACACCCCCACTTTACAGCTATATGTACATACTGGCAAATGAAAGAGAGATATTTCAGCTTTTAGTCTTGCGTACACTTGCACTAAATACAAAATGGTTAAATGTCAACTGGTTTATTATACAAGTATTGGTCACAGTTAACCTTTTGAATTGTATGTATCAGTTTGAATTGCTTCTATTTCATTCAGCAGGTAAGGTTCTGCAAATTCACAAATTGTATGAAAAGTAATTGGGCTAAAGTTCCTGCCACAATTAGCAAGTGTAGTTTGCCTAAGATTAAGTGATTATATGGTTGTTCCTCCATAGAAATATCACGTGTGTTCTTGAACTGATATATTTTTGCCATCAATTAGTTAGATTTCCCAAAGTTTAGTTCATTTCCTTTTGTTGTCGGTGTGGTGTAGAAATATACCTGTATCGGCATGTCCCTAATCACTTGATATGTATTCTGTCTTTCTTGACTCGGGATATTGTGTGAATGATCTTTATTCTTGGGTGTCTTTCTTTCGAATTCACAAATCTATATAGATGTGTTATCAGAAAAGCTAGCAACAATTAAAATTGAAGTTAAGTTTTAACAACTTAATTAGAATCTTCATGTTCTGTTATGCAGTCCTTCGCTAGGGCTTATTTAAAATCATTTCACACGTAAGGTGTTTAAAATAATTAGTTACAGATTCCAAGGCTGATCTTTCTATTATGTTAGATGCCAAAACTGATCTTTCTAAGGGAAAGCACACAAGATCCTTCAGTATAAATGCAGATTAAGTTTCATTTTCTCATGGCAGGTACAAAAATTAGGTTTGGTTATGTTGGGAGACACTAAACCTTCGTAGGCTCCCAGTAACAGCAATTGATGTGTGTTAAATCAACAATAGATCAAATATAGCCTCCTCTTCATAATGTCACCACAGGGAGGTTGATAATGTTATATCATGTGCCTTCGCTTTAATTATACCTGTATGTATACTTTTTAAACAGATATACTTTAAATTGAACTTGCCCATTAGCCAAGAAATACTCTAAATCGAACTTGTCTATTCCGAGTCACCGTGCTTCCAATTACTGAACAATATTTACCCAGTGACAAGCGGAACTAATTTGGTGAAAATTTTTGTGACCCTTTAACAGTGCGAGAAAATAAAAGAGTAATAATTGAGTATTTTATTTTTGTACGAGTTGTAATATGCTGGTCTTGACAAATGCTGACTGAGAGCTAAATGATGCTGGGCTGCCATGTTGGAGATTTGTGTTCCTTTTGAACTATTTGAAACTAATCTGAATTTTAAGACCTAACCTCGAAGTCACAGTATAATTATCGGAAATAATTTTGACTTAATAAATCATTTCACAGTAAAAAATGACGCAACCATTTTATAGCTTACGGGATGGTTTGTTGTTCGTCGTCTGTTGCCGAACTCACGCCCAATATGACCGCCACGTCAGTCATCTTGAAAATCATGTAATTGTCATTCCTCCTAAATGAATGTCATATCAACATGTGGCTGTTTTTATTAAAAGACTTCTTGCGATGTCTAGTTGGTCCTAAATGAAAATGGTCAGGCTCAGAGATCCAATATGGCCACCACAGTGGCCATATAGAAAATATTGTTGTCAATATTTCTTCTGAAAGAATGGTCATATCAGCATGGGTTTTCACTAGAAGACTTTTTATGATGTCTGGTTGGTCGCAAATGAAAAAGGTAACAATCAGACCTCCAATATAACTGCTACAATGGCCATCTTGAAAATCTTGTTATGCCTACTTCTGCTAGATGGTTGGTCATATTGACATTGTGCTTTCACCAAAATACTTCTAATGATGTCTTCTTGGTCCTAAATGAAAATGGTGCCAATCTGATATACAATATATCCACCACAGCAGCTAATTTGAAAATCTTGTTATCGCTGAAGAATATTAGAGATGGTTTCAACACTCAAAAGTTATAAGGATGAAATGTTCTTATCTTGAATTTCTGGAAATTCTTTTCGCCCAGTAGAGCGTCATTTCCTTCAAGGGACTCTTGTTCTTATTTGTAACTGAAGTCTGATTTTGAATGAGCACAAAAATGTGGTAGGTGATTCCAACAACAACAAAAAATCAATATAATTGAAATGACAAGAACAAATCTCATAAAAGTAGTATGTCATATTCCTTGAAAAAAAAATATTTAGAAAATCTCAACGAATAACATAGTTAGGTGTCACAATTACTAGCGATCTAAAATTGAACCTTCACATTAAAAAAATATGCACCAAGGTCAATTATACTTTAGGACAATTAAAACCAACTTATCATCTTGCCCACAAAATGTGAAAGAATTGGATTTCAAAGGTTTAGTGAGTCCTGTTTTAGAATACGCTTGTACAGTTTTTGGAATCCTAACTCCCAAGTACAAAGTATTACAGAATGAACCTTGAAAAAAATCAGTAATTGAACAGCCAATTGTTTTACATTTAATTATGACTACACACCAGGAAGTTTGTATTTTTGTACCTTGAAAGGAGCAATCAGCCTCACCGGACTGAGCAAGAACATATTAGGGACAACCATTTCATTTATTAAGATAGCTAGGTTAGCACAGTAAGTTATTAAAGGAGATATAGAAACATATGCTAAATGAAGATAATATTGGCAATATATTTCTGTTATTGTGAATGAAATGTTGGACATGAACGAGATATCATGCTTCCCATTTAAAATATATTGGTTGTGACCTAGCTGCATGTACTATATAGTCACAGTATTAGGCCATAGCTAATCTCGCGCAAAAGGAATCATTGCTAATGCAAGCTTTGTCTTACGTTTCTGAATTATACATGTGTATTTTGTTAAATGTACATACTGTAACACGCACAGAGGTTCCTCTACCGAGAGAACCAAACACATGCGTGAGGTTGGGCTGGAAGTCCCTTGTTTCCCCCAATTTGTAAGGACTTCCCGACAACATTCGTTGTCAACTGGAAGTTCTCGTAACGCGCCAAGACTAGAAACAATTTGTCTCTAATCAATTAATGAATGACCACAATGTCACAACTATAACTTCTCAATTGCATGGCTTTTCCTTGTTAGCACGCCGTGGCGTGAAGCACATAACACAATTCAAACACCCAATGCAGGGAACTATTTTCCGATTCCATCCCTGGGTCAATAAAAGCAACCGTCTGAACCACGTTTTGCACGTGTACTTCCACCAACTGCTACAATGAAAGGCATCTCCAAACAAAGGGATGACCTGTTCCCAATTATTCCATGGCACAAAACAGTAGTTCTAGTCACGAATATCTCCCTCCGAAAGGCACAATCAATCAACACTTCTGAATTAAGATAGGAACTACTTGCCTCCATGCCCACTTATGCTACTTATGCTAGTCTGACCCCATCTCTAACTACGAAACCAATCCATGCCATTGTAAAGTCTCTTAACAACTGTAAGTATGACGTCTGTTCCCAGAAATTGGCTAATTACTCGGGTTGGAAATATTTTCCCAACACCATCTTCCCATAATCAAACCACTAATCAGTAAAATCTAACAAACCTATAAATGGAGACGTAAATACAAATGGAACACACCCAAATTTATTACAATACGTTATGGAGTTTTACTAATGATTTACTGTATATCATCGGAAATTTTCCACCCGCAAAAAGATGGAAAAGCTTGAAATCGCAAGTCGCATTTTCCACGAATCGTATTTAGCGAGCATGCGAGCGTTAAATTAGAGCCCGGAATACACGTTACTTGTTAATATTTTTATGAGCAAACATCAGGCCAAAGACTTTTTTGTCATAATATTTTAGTATTTTGATCCAAATAGTCTTAAAAAAAGTCATAAGAGAATAGAGATGAAGATTAGACCCACCCAGTCTGTCTGCCAAGGCATTTTAAACTGTCAGAGAATGAGATGTGTGAAAAAAAATGCAAAGGTATAAAGAGCACTTTTCCCATGCCTTATTAACATGGCTGTTGGTAATCAGGAAAAGGAAGTAAGTCCAAAATAAAGTATATTCCTTTTTTAGCTCTGCTGGCCATAGACCAGAAGAGCGGATGGAATGGTATGTCGTACGTCGTCTGTCCGGCCATTAGCACAGGTTTGTTATCGATACTCCTAAACTACTTGAAAGATTGTCATGAAACTTTAAACACATTTATCCCAAGGTCTAGTTGGTCCTAAATGAAAACGGTGCCCCTCTGACACCCAATATTGCCGCTAGAGCGGCCATCTTGAAGATTTTATTATCGCTACTCCTTCTGAATCGATGGTCATAATAACATGGGATTTTCACTAAAAGACTTCGTATAATGTCAGCTTAGTCCTAAATGAAAATGGTGCCGATCTGACGTCCAATATGGCCGGCAAATCAGCCATCTTAACAATCTTGATATTGCCACTCCTCTTTAATGGAAAGACATATTGACATGACGTTTTTACCAGAAGACATCTTACAAAGTCTAGTTAATCCTAGATGAAAATGAAGCCAATATGACAGCCAGTATGGCCGCCACAATGGTTATGTTTAAAAAATTGTATCGGTATTTCTCCTAGATGGCTGGTCATATCGACATTATGCTCTCACCAAAAAGACTTCTTATGATGTCAAGTTGGTCCTAAATGGAAATGGTGTGAAACTGATACCCAATATGGCCATCATGGCAGACATCTTTTGCTATTGATATTCCTCCAAATCATCGGTACTACAAGAGGATGCAATAAAAGCTGATTGGCTCAATTAGATCACATTACTCAATTCATAAAATCGTTAATTTATAGCAGGAAATAAAGAACAGCAGTGACGTTATCATACTATTATAGATTTAATCAATGTATCGAATCACTACAAATTCGAAACTGGAAGAAAACTTAAATTTATACCCTATCATCCCAACTTATCTAACGCATTGATTCCAAATAAAATACAATTATGACAATGAAATAAACCAAAATACTGCAAATTTATTTACATGTTAGAATCAATACAATGTGTGTGGCTTTACAGAAAATGACTTTTGTTGATACTTATGGACAGACCATTTAATCTTCTGGGACTTGGTGGAGGCAGGGAATTTGTATCTTGATATTTTTTTCAACTAATACTTTGGATAGAATTTGTTCTACAGTTCAGAACAAGAGCATTTTTGAGCTATTTGAAATCCGAAAATATTTTTTTTTTTTAAGATTGCACTTTCGCCCCACTCCAAAAATTAAATGTTTTTTTTTTTTTTTTTTGGTGGGGGTCGAGTTTAAATAGTTGTATGTGCTATGCTGGCTCTTTTAACAATGAGGATTGCTGCTAATAAATGGAGCAACCAGTGTCAGACAAGTGTAATTCACACCCATAGCATAAACAAAGTCAAGCTCTTGCTAGAATTATTAATGAGCTTAAAACCCTGACAGGGGATACAATGGAACAGAGCATCAAAGGCTGTTTGCAGCAAGCAATTCTATGGAGAATATAGTATAAACTGTCTTCTGTCAATCAGTGTTGTAAATATTGGAAATTTCAAATACAATTTAAAATTGGACCATGCAACTCAAAACACCTGAAGGGTGAAATAGCTATGGAGGGCTTGAGGCAGTGCAGCTTGATTGCCTTAGCAGGCTCTTCAGGTTCTGTTTGCATCACCATGTCAAATAGATTACACAGTTCTGAGCTAAACATGATTTTCCGTTAGTATTGTAACCAGATACACCCTTCAAGGTGTCGATATATATTGTAAGTTTGCTTTAAAGGAACCGAGGACATTATTTTGTGATATTTAACTTACAAAATGTCTACAATATATATGAGTTCAATGAGCACATTTTCCTTCACAGATAAAAATAAATCAATAATAAATCCTTTGTTCCGAAATTCAGAAATTTAATTGTCTTTGCATGTAAAAGCCATTTAAAAAAAACCAAAAACACCAGGGATCACCAAATTGAACCAATTACCGTATCCGTACAAATATCCTTGTCAAAAGCATTGAATTACCTCTCAACTTATTTTAACAAGGGAACAATTCAGCTGCATTGATAATTTGAACACGTGCTATGGACTGCAATAGAACAACATAAATTACAAAAGAAATCAGAAAGCCACTGAACAAAGCAGTCCATCGGTTTAGAATCTCATGTTTACAATATTTGACAAAAGAAAGCTTTGCGGGTCTCCCACGAATCCTTTCGTATACTTAATTGACAAACTAAACAGATTTACGGCCTGGATACAATTAAATTCAATCTTCATTGATGGATTAGTAACATGCTTCGCGTTACCGTAACGCTATTATAGAAAATACAGATGTTCAATCAGCAAACACAATCGATCACATCTCATAGTTTTAATGCATATAATGTTGTGAGCTTTCAGAGACAAAACTCATTCTGAACATGTCTTAGAGAAGGGATATATATATATATATATATATATATATATATATATATATATATATATATCTTGAGAAAATAAAACAGGCACTTTTACTATTCAGTAAAATTAATCATAATATCAAATTACAATAGTGATATACAAATATATTTGGTGAAAATAAACACAGAAGAATGAGCACATAAGTAACGTTAATGTTACCCTGGATTAGAGTTGCTGTCTCTTTGCCCGACACCCCAACCCCCACCACCCAACAGTGAAGAAAAAGCTTGGCCCCATTTAACTATGAAAGAATTTATCGAAATACACGGTCATCATCCTTGAGTGAAAAGGAAATTACTCAAGACCTACAAAACCAAAAGACATAATTTAAGTGTGTGCGTGTGTGTGTGTGTGCACAAAGATGATCTGCATGTGTTTCACGCATGTAACGAGCTACATAGCAGTGTTTCTACTCGTCGTCGGGGCCCCGTGTGGCCGAGTAGTGTGAGACTCTAGCCTTTACATATCCCTCCCATCTCACCTCTATCCGTGTGGGTTCGAGTCTTGGCTCGACCATTGTGGGTATGTGAGAAAGCTTGCCAGTAGCTTGCCATTGGTCGTGGTTCTTCACGGGGTCTTCAGGGGCTCTTCCTCCACCAAATATACTGGCAGTCATGTATGGCGTTGAACCTCAAAAAGCACCAATCACAAATTCCCGTCGTCACAAGAATTGTACATACGAATTTCTTCCTCACACATTCATCTACCATTAATTCCTATCCCTAATTATGGTAAAATTTGCAATTCTGAATTGAATAGATCTAGTATATGCTAGCAAGTGAAACAAACACCGTAGAGGTGGTATGTTACGCTAAAGTCAAATACAAGCATCAATTGGCTTTCCTGTTGGATATCACTATTAATGAATCGAAGTGTTTTGAGACACATATAATCATTATTCTAATTAACGATTTATTAAAAAAATGATTTGTAAAATAAATGCATCCCAGATCATATTGTTTCGATTGTGATATGCGTGGGTGAGTAGCCATGATTGATATACTGGAAAACGTGCCTATTCATTTGCATGTTAAACTGTTTGGAATGATAAAACCTTCTCGGGTTATATCTTATTGCACATTATCATAGTTGAAAACAAATAATAAAACTGGTAATTCAGTTGAAAAAAGCAACAACTAAGCTCTGTACTCATTTTTCTGTCACATGCAATCTGACAGAAAACTGTGAGTGCCAAATTTTGTCTGAGATGACTTGCGCCAACGTCTCAAGATGACGACATAGCCCGAAAAATTCCATACGTCGTGGGCATATATTCATATATGCTACATGTTTGCATGTCTCATTTTTAAACGGGTAATTCTAAAGTGTGTCATCGACCCACACACCACCTAACCCACCCCTTCTCTCTCTCTCTCTCTCTCTTGTTTGATAGACCGCTGAAATTTCCTTTGATGATAATGAGATCGCTTTAAATCGCCGAATTTTGAATGACTCATAAGGCGGAACCTAAAAAGCGTACCCTAACTTCCAGATTTTGTCAGTTATAGTACAGCTAAGCTCCACTCCCTTCGCCAATTATCCGATACGGTGCAAGAGTACTTTCAACTCTGTAAAGTCAACGACACTAAATACAGACTGGAGTGATGTAATAGTCGATACTAAAACTAAAGCAGTACTTTATGCAGAAAATAAACTATAAACAAGTGCAATTAATGAAATGCAAACAACCCTAATTCTAGCATCATCTTTGTAATAATTGATTAAAACAAATATATTTACACACTGAGAGAGAGGAAAATAGAAAGTGGGAGGTAGAGATGCATTAAATAATCAAAGAGAAAATACGAGAAAATACAAAGGCTAGGCTACGGTATCTTTTCATACAATTTTATATTTTAAAACCTTTAGCGCCCATTTAAACATCACAATCTGCGAATACGAAAAGAGTGAGAAAAGAAAATAATTATATTAAGCGGTATAGATTTAATGCAAAATATGTAACACTTCATTTGCATTGGATCATCCGCTTAGAAAACATGTGTATTGATTCAACTAGAAATAGTTAAATTATTAAGAAAGCGTCTGTATTTACGAGCACCATTAAGAAGAAAATATTCGTAAAAATCCATACGCAAATAATATCCCACAAATTTACTTACAATTATCACCAACACATGTATTCAAAAAACGGCACTTTATCGAAAACGAATCCATAGATCCAAGAGCAACAATTGTTTGTGCGTGTCGGTTCCGTTGTTTCATTGTGATTACATGTGTACATGTTCCGTCGTGCCAAAAAGACCAATGTAAAAATCCTAAAATTTCCTGGAGAAATCTACGCTTTTCCAGGTTCCTGGTCAAGTCAATTTTCGACATATTATGTTTAATACAAAGTGAATGTAACATGACTACACCATCGCGGGAAGTGGTTCAATGACAATGAGAGAGACTAGCAGTGTCAGAAGCCTAGGGTATCAGCAGCTCATATTTGGCTCCAAATTGTCAACTGATCTTTATAGTGAATCGCATTATGACATATGTTGACATTAAGGTGATGGACAGAGCATGAACATTTCGAGACACATAATATAAGTCATATAGAAAACATAACACAAGCATTATCCACTCGCAGGGTTAAATTGGAAAATACCTGTGCCACTTTCTCTATATATAACTTAATTAGTCATTTTAATGTCTTCATTCAACGTTTTTGAACTAACGCGTATTACATGCACACGACATACAATGTATGCGCCTTTTTTCATAAACCCTATTACCCTAATAAAGTCATGGAACCAACCGCAACGAATATTGAAAAAAAACGTTGGTACTTTAAGAAATTAGCAAGAGAGGACGTGAGTGAAATATTGCATGAAACAGAGATTATACTAAGCTATGAAATCAATCCAAATCAAAGATTTTTCTCCTCTATCACGCTTACAATCTGATACAAATTTGAAGGTCTGTGCTAAGAACGAACCAAAAGAAGAAAAAAATTGAATGCTATGTCACGCCTGCTTTGCCGTTACAGTACATAATCTTAAAATTTAGGATAGCCAGTTTAGCAAGAAGAGTAGGTCTTTGCAACCACAATTTACTTTTTATGGGTGCTAACATAAGTGATAAAGGTGAATACACACATCATATTTCATGACCATATATGCAATAACGTCTTCGACAAAGGGAACTGATCTACATGCAAATGCAACGAATGATAATGGAGGATGAAAAGTACATGTGTGTCACTTCTACCAACATCTACCTTATGCCTCATCTTCGCCAGCCAAGGGTCGTCGATCCACTTCGTTCCACATCTACATCAATATCGATGTGGAGCCATGGCCCTTAGCTACAAAGATGTTTCTGTCTATGCTGATCTTATAGGTGAACTCATCCAACAAATTTAATGACTATATATACTAAAGTGTCTGTGCTCATTTCACCTTGAAAAGTAAGCCTACTTTTGCCGATAGTAGTACCCTCCCAGGAGAACATTCTACATAGCGATAACTCGATAGGATTGATAAGCAGTCATTTGGAATTTTGCACATATGACACAGTGCAGTTCGATTTATCTACTACCACGGCGTGCCGTATTCTCGCGGTACTAAACAAGAAAAAAAATCGTATATAAAAGACAATAGCTTACCTACTAATGAAAGTTGCATTATAGTGTATTTATCATCTATTTCCAACCCTGTATTCAGCAAATATTGTAAAGTATGCAAGTTTTACAATAAACAAAGTCCAATGGTACATATTGTGTCTACCGCCATATAAAATGAGATTCTCGTTATTCTCGTGGCAAATGATGTAATCACTACACGAGAGGCCAAACAGTTGTGAAATACGATGTTAATAACAACACGCCAAATCGTCGTCCATAGCAGAAAACTTAAAATTACGAATTTTAAAAGTATTTACATATTTACAAATGTCTATAAAGTTTTATTTCCAGTTATTATCTGAAGAGGTAATGCATTGCACTCTCATGAATCCAGTGGGTCAGGCATCATATTTTCCCTATTTTACAATAACCAGTTGCTAGCAATTAACAGGCTCCTCTGGATCAGCGACTTTGAACACTTCCAGACGTCTACGCTGATTTACATTACTATCGGTTTTGTCAAGAAGCATCTATAGACGAGGTTTAATGTCTTTTTCATTTATAGAAAGGCTTTTCGTTGCAGAATTTCGTCCTCTTCATTTCTTTATATGGTTGATGGTGCTACTTAATTTTGCCAGCGAGCGATATGTAAACAAGGTCAACTATGTGACTAGGCTTGCATCATTGGACGTAATTCGGCTTTCGGTATGACATATCATATCCTAAAATTTTTAGGTGATTTCATCGTTATAAAGATGGTCGCTAATCCATGGAAGATGACCAACGTTCTGGAAGACCATTGTCTGTGATTGGTAACGGGAAGGGGCGACTGTGAAGGGAGCAATGGATGAAGATGCTTGATACAAACTGGAAGATGTTTCTATTATCATGGGAATTAATTCCTCAGCTGTTTTTAATATATTGAAGAATTATTTGAAGCTCAGAACGGTTTGTGCAAGATGGGTCCCGTATTTATTGAAGGCTGATCAAAATAGACTCGGGTTGAAATTGTGAAACAGCTACTCGCCAAATCTTAAAAGAGTGGCCAGAGATGTTTGAATGAGATCGTCACAGGTGACGAAACATGGATTTACTTATTGAACACGACTCAAGAGAAAATCAAGCTAGGATCGGAGAAAATGAGCAGAGACCTAAAATCGCTCGACGTTGTCGGACTGTCAAGAGAGTTTTATACACATTATTTTCAATGCAAAAGGCCCGGTTGTCCAGGTACATGTGTCCGACTTTGGTATCGCTAGACGTTTTGATGCCTCCAAAGTGTTGCTAAAAGTTGTGGAAGGCTACCGAACCACCCGTCCGCGCACTGGTAGCGGAGGTACCCATCTTCTCCGAGACAATGCACAGGCGAATAAATATGCCGTCATGACAGACTTTCTGAAAGAGCACATCATACGGGCTTTGTCACATCCTCGATACAGCTCTAATTTAGTGATTTTTGGTTGACTCCCGTTATCAAGTTTTGCGATGAGAGGTAGACAATTTAAAGCAAATTATCCTTAACTTCTATTTAGATCATGCATTTTGTTTTGAAACTGCTGTTTTGAACGCTTCCACCGTCCCCCCCCCCCCCCACCACCACCACCAGATATCACGGTACCAATTGCTTTTCCATAGATCTTAATGTTAACGTTTGGTGAAATAAATATACCTTCTATCCTACTTCAGCATGCGTGTCACACACTGTCATAGAAAGCAATGTTATGTTGTCAGTTTGACAAGGTAAACCATGTACTCAACATCACTTAAGAGAGATAACTCTGCTGGAACTAAGCAGGGGTAAGAGTTATGCAGTCACAACAGCTACATTTTCAGTGATGTGTATCACGTTTTTAAAAAATCATAAAAAAATACAAAACGTGATCTAGGTATGAATTAACATAATCTCACATGTAGCCAAGAGACTCAGCTTGTTTTAAATTTGGCAAAAACGACAGATCTTACATAATGCACCAATCACAGCTAGCTTTGTTGTTTATTTCTGAATTCAATGTTGGGCTTGCGCAATTGGTACTGTTATACCTATAGCCAACCTTAATGTTGTCAATAATCTGTGATATAGCTCGGAACTGTATAAGTAAAAAGTGTACTTAGTCTGGATTGTCAAAAACAATTTCATGTTGTACTAAACTATGTCTTACACTAATGTGTATGAAAATGTCATTGAGTTGTTTCAACTGCTGTTTTCATACTTGTGTTTTACTAGCAAAATATATCTTTTTAAAACTAAAATAAATTGTTTAACTATAAGTTAAGTTTTATTCACATCAGCACTTATTTGAATTTCACATGGGTGATATGGGATAAAACACATTATGTCATATTATGTAATAACCTGGAGAAAAGTCAACATACTAATTAGTATGTACATCTACTTCTAAAAGGATATTTCATCTAAAATAAAGGACTTTATATTTGTTTAGTAGACACAGAACTTAATATCATGGACAGGTGGACATGACCCAGTCTTGATAAAAATTATAGGTTTTCGACACGCTTCACTGACTTAAGATGCACGAGGTCACTAACCCTAGTCCTTACACGCACTTCAGCCTCTTCCATCCCTTCTGTAACATAAACAAAAAGCTTTCCTCCCTTATGTAGTGACTAACATTCAGGCAATAAGCCACCCTTTGATCATACATTGTAGATCACAGATTGTAAGCACTTTTTTGTTTTATTTTGTTTTAATATTTGGGAATATAAAACAGACAAATGCCAAGAAAAAATAATAAGTATATAAATTCCAAGGGAGTTAAACACAGGACGAATGTGTTTCCAAAAGGGACATTTACCTTTAATCAAGGAAACATGAATGAATAGAGCAAAGAAGAGAAAACTGAGAAGAGAAAGTTTGCTCGCCTTACCGTAGACAATATGTGGATTCAGTACCCCGTCAGTACAAGGAACATCCCACGTTATCTGTACTACTACGTCCCCTACCAGCACCAAAACTTCAGGTGGAGCAATGTGTATTTCCATTTGAAATAAAAGGGTCGCTAATTTAAATGATTTAGACGCGTGTAATTTATATTGGTCCTACATATGAAATTGAAAAAAACCGGCTTCAGTTAAGTAGGAAAAATAAAAATAAAAAGTATAAAGCAACGACTTATTAACTTTTTTAGCTTTGCTGTGAGAAATTAATAAAGCAATTTCAATTGAATTTGCATCATGATTTGGTGGTGCTATAATATTGTATTGACAATCTTCTCATTATTGTCATAAACATGTACTGAAAATGTCAGTTTTATTTCTTGAAAAAATATGTATTATGTGAAGGAGATAACTCAATGGAATACTTATATGTGTTGTAGTTTTCTTCCCATTAATTAATTTTGCATTTAATACAAATTGGTTCACTTAAAAGTGGATTATCTTATACGCATTAAATACAAAATAATAAAAAGCCAGTGTCAGAAAGTGAGAGCTTGAAAAAAGGGATCTACACACACACACACACACACACACACACACACACACACACACACACACACACACACACACACACACATATATATATATATATATATATATATATATATATATATATATATATATATATATATACATATATATTCATATACATATAGAAGAGAGCCTGATGATAGTTATGATTTAATTTTTGTTCTCAGAGATGAGGAGCCTGCCACGTATCGAATAGTTCATGTCCACTAGAATGCCGTTATGTGGAATACAGTCTTCCGAGAACATGTTGGAATATTCCCAATCTGTTCTGAATTCTTACGATGGGTTCCAAAATCTGAGGAGCAGTAGGGGCTTGCATGGAGGGAACGGGCGATATGTGACCGAAGTGGTTACTCCTCAGAAATGTTTAACTTTTACGACGAAATTTACAAAAAGAAAATGTATGACGGAATGCAGCAAAAATCAATAAAGGGTTACAAGTGGGGCTAACACAAGTGTCAAATGCTGGCTTCAGGAAATTGTTCTTGTCTGCCACTACTCCTGCTCCTTCTGCAAAGGGGATACAAAAGGTTTCCAACAAAATGTGTGACGAAATAATCAAAGAAAATATTTTTACAATATGAGCGCTTGGAGACACAATTTAAGAGAAATAAATATGGCAAAGGGAAACCCACCTGATATCATTGGTGTACAAGGAAATGGTTACTATAATAATCCTTTGTATTCTGGTGTTGGAAAAACTCCATCTCAGCCAGCAACACAAGTCTGCTACTTACAGGCTGAAAATGAAATATCAAAGAATGACATTATTGCCCTAACAACTAAAATCAAATTATGTCCTCATCACAAACAACACAAATTAGATGAACTTAATGTAAAAAAAAAAACCCAGCTGTGATTGTACTGCAAATAAAACTTTGTAGACTAATATTGGTGATTAGGAAAGTTGGGCCCCAGAATGTCTTCTAGACCTAAAAGAAGATAATTTTGAAGAGCGAAATATAACAACTGATACAGATACAAGGAGCTATCGGGCTGCAGTAAAGATGTACAATGAGTAGCTCACTCAGACCATCTCTTAAAACTCTATAGATACCAAATATTTCTCAGAATACAATAGGAAATATGTAACAAAATGCCGTATAAGGAAAACATATTTAAAGTAGACAGAAAAAAAAATAATTCAACATCATATATAAGACATCATATCAATTGATATAAGGCACATATGTTAATAGAAATGATATTAGCCCAGTGACATATTGTGGCATATATAAAAAGGGTTAAGTTCCAAAGTTTATATATTTTACAGAGGACTCAATTTTTTCTATTATAACTTGTATGAATCTGCAAAGCTTGCTTAACAGTTTCTTACTACTGATCAAAACTTCCTTGAGCCCCCCCCCCCCCCGCCCTCATTAAGTCGTATAGAAAACTATAATTATACCCTAAGTAATGGAATGTAAGCTTGCGTCACCAATTTATAGACAAGTATCTAATGTCTGATCACGTATGATATAGGCCCGCTTCGTCTAGAGGACGATTTTATTTTATTTTTTGTTTGATTTTATTTTGAAAATTCAAGAGACTCGGCAGATATGTTAACAAAGCGCCTGCGTTCCGCTCCTGGCCGCTAGCTGCCAAACAAAGTTAACAACAACAAAAATAAATAATAAATACATAAAAAGAAATGTGTTTTTGTACGATAAGAAAGAAAGTTAGATGTTCGGGCTAACCATGTACATAGGATTTTACTTCGTAAATGGTGATAAGTCATTTACTAGATTTATGTTTGTAAAAACACTTATGCCTCCACTGCAGACATGCAGACCTAAAAGGTTCAGTCCAAAAAATGTAAAAATATTTAAGAAGAAACAATATAGCTATAATTGCATAAAAATCAAATTAGGTCATCTACATGTGCATACAAACATGCATACTAAATTTCATTTGTCTACCTTAAGTGGATTTTGATAAATTGTGCTAACAATGTTTTCGTCCGAAAATAAATAAATAAATAATTACAAAAACAAAATAAAAATGTTTTAAAAAAATGGAAAAATTGCTGGCATGGCCTGAATATGTAATAAGATTTTCCCCAAGACTAAACACAATTTTCCATCTCAATATTACATTACATGAAAGGAACTTTAAAAATAATATTATTTGTGCACCATTCTTTCTGTTACAATTTCGAGCTCCATATTTATCGAGGGTATTGACAGCTTGGAGAAAATGTTTTGAACACTAAGGACAATTCTACGAATCTAAGAATAGTGATTATATATATGCATATTAAAAGCCAGCACTCCAACTTGTAGCGTATTTGTCGTTTGCCTTGATTACATCATCCGATAGGCTACCACCCTTATGCTTTAGACGGCCGGAGAGGAGGAGGAGGGATTACTCCCATACTCTAATGTTCTGTAGGCTCGTACTGGCTATGAAGGTTAAAATATGTAATTTTAATATTTTTTTGTTTTTAGTTATTTGAGTGGACGGGGAGTGGGTGTGTGGACATTTTACCTTGTATATTACTTTTTCGAGGTGGGGGGGGGGGGGGGGGGGGGGGGGGGGGGGGGGCGGAAAACATTCATAGTATTTTTGGAGGATGCCTTTAAAGTTTGGTATTTTGTTCTTTTTGTTTTTTTTACTATTATTATTTTTTGTTGCGATGACCAATTTAACATTATGCCTGTTATAAGAGTTTTAGCCGTATGCAGTAATAACAATTTTATGCAAAAGAAATAAAATGTATTTGCTACTTATGCAGTGGTAATTAGTACTGCCTATTAATACGTATGTATTGATTGAACCTTTGAAACTTCACACTTTATTGTTTAAGTGCTGTTGTATTATCCGCATAAAAGAAAAAACTCAGGGTGATACTTCTTTGGCATATGCTTATTAACCTTAGCTGTAGTATCAGGGATGAAATTTCCTATTAGTTATATGGGACACCCTGGCTCTTACGGGAATTAACATTATGCCGTAGGTTTACATTGGGGGCCACTCTGGTAATGTTAAAGATGTACATATATTTAACATTTGGGGGATATTCTGGCCCTCTATGAGAAATGTAATGTTATCTTATTGTTATTGGCCGTATCCGTGTTAAAAAGTTCTGTCCCCATGGGAATGGTAATGTTAAAAATGTCCATAGGTTTAAACATTTCGGGGACACTCTGGCCCCCTATGGAAATTGTAATGTTAACTTGTGGAGTGATATAGGCTTTTCCATGTTGAAAAATGTCTGACCCCTTATGTGAAATGTACTGTTAACATTTGTTGATGTACTATTCAATACACACCCTACTATCCGGCACCCGCTTTTGCTATACTATCCGACACACACCCTACTATACATTAGCCGCTTTTTGATATACTATCCAACACACACCCTACCACCCAGCAAGTACTTTTTGATTACTATCCAACAACCCTGGCATTCTATCTAACGAAAGGTTAGGAGTGTTTATACACAATCTATACTTGCATACATGCAAACATACTATTACAGAAGGGTAGGAGTGTTTATAGACACACTATACCAGCACAAACATACTATCACATACAGACAAGGGTAGGGGATTTTCAATTTTAGTTGGTTTGTAAACATAGACATAGACATACACAAACAAACACTAACACATACATCGGCAATAATTTTGAGTAGTATTTTTCTTTTCTAGAGATCTGGGTGGTCCTGAAAAGATCCATTGGGTTCTGTTGACAAAAGAGGGTTAACACTGTCGGCATCGCTTGACTGTTCTACAGCGTAAGCTTCGTCTCACAGCTGGGCCGTAGGGTAAGACCCTCTTCACGCATTCTTGTCTCTTCACATAAATCCTTCGTTTCCATATGTTTGTCTCCGTAATCTTCGTGATGGCCCACGATACCTTCACATAGATTAGGTAGTATGGGTTAAAAAGCATACTGCTAACGATGGTCGATGATTCAATACTGGTATAGATCTTGGTTGGGTTGTCGTGAGAATAGATGACAGAAAGGGACAAAAAGCTGCTGTATATATAGTGTACGACCGGATCGAAACGGATTGAAATGTTCCACCAATCACAACGTGCTTAACATAATTTAGTCAAGGCGTATTGTCTCTCTTCCAATCAGCTGACGCGTGACGACACTTTCAATATATATGCACACCATCGTTCCTACGATTTACAATTGCGGAACAGTTCAAGTACAAATAACTCGGGCTGAAACGAAGACAATGTTTTGGGTTGTGCCTGCCGCGGATACATCGTATACTCGGAGTGATAGTACGACGACTGCTGCTACTACTGTTGTAGCCGGTATTCTTCTTCCAGAAGAAGATGACTTCAACTTAGCTTTGGCTGATTTCTTATCGTCTCAGCAAGAATTTTTGCTTGCGGCGGAAGTACCACCTTCACCTCCTTCTCCATCATTACCAGTGTATGATGATTTCAGAAAGAACCAGAAGGAAGAGTCAGAGAGTTTTTTGCAACGTCGGAAAGAAGAATAAGTATTTCTTCAACAACAACAGCAACAACTAGTAGAATTAAAAAAAGCGGAAAGAAGAAGAAGGAGATGAAGAAAAGCGGAAAAACTTTGAACAGTGAACAGAAGGAAGAGAGTGAAAACAAAACGGTGAGTTTGTTACAAGATATTTTGGATGAGTTTAAGCACATGAGAGAAATGTATCAGACTTCTATAGCTCAACCCTAGAGAAAGAGACCTTCACGATACAAGACTTCTAAACAATCTATGACTACATCAACTCTCACCACCACTAAGACGCCAGCAGCAACAGTTACTACTATCACTACCAAAGCAGCAACAGCAGCAGCAGCAGCAGTAGCACTTGGCTGTGGAAAAGGATTAAGACAGTTACAGAGTTACAGCTGATGATGTCAAGCTAATCAGTTTTTTTTTTTGTATTTTTTTTGTATTTTTTTTTTTTTTATTATTCATAAAAGAAACTCCAACTGTCCTTTACAGGGCCACCTATATCTCTAAGAAAATAGATACTATTCAATGATTGCCCAATCAAATGAAACGTAAATCCTTCCATTGTACAACATGTGCGTGCGTGAATGTTTTTGAGTATCTTATCCATTCTAAAGGAAAAAATCAAGACATAGATACACTTACGTTTTCTCTTTTTTTGTTTTTTGTTTTTTTTTTTGTTTTTGTTGTATATTCTTGTGAAATCAGAATCACAATGAAAATGTATAACCCATCACAAAAGTCCATTTTCCTCTTTCTTGCTTTTACTGTCTGTCTCTTTTTTAAATTTCTTTACTGGCATGGGTTCATCCGCTTCTCCTGTTTCTTCTACTTGTCTTGCCTTCTTGAATGTCTTGACGGGCATGGATTCTTCTTCTGTTTCTGTTTCTGAATAACTATCCTCCTGCTTCTGTTCGTTCTCTTTTGTCTTGGAACACTCTGAAGACCAATACCCTTTTTCTTGACATTGATAACAGGGATCTTTACCTTTGTCTCGCTTTGCTCTTGTGTTTCGATTTCTTTGACGTTGTGGACATTCTGGAGCCCCATGTCCTTTCTCTTGACAGACATAGCAAGTATCTTGACTTTTATCTCAAGTAGAGTAGTCCGTAGTCTTATTGGAAGTGTACTTTCCAATGACTCTCTGTAAATTTCTGACAAGAAGGGCGATCTGTTGTGACTCTTCCATCTTCACAGAATGAAAGCTGACTGAATATATTCCCATTGGGTGAGAAGCTCTACATATAGAGAGAGAGTCTGTACCCTAGTCAAATTAAATGTTGGATCAAGATGAAATGATCACACCATTCGAGCGAGAAATCAGAAACCAAGAGACAACGACGACGACTTTCGGTGTCGCCGCATACGCTGCGTGAAGTGGTAACACAAGTGCGTGCAAATGATTTTGAAGATGACATGAGTGCGCCTGAGCCAATACCATCTAGCTTTACCACAAGACCAAGAGAGTCAAGATCAACAAAGACAGAAGATCTTTCCGTAGCTCCTGAAGATTATTTTTACATTTGCGAGACCCAAAAAGTGACTTCCAGAAAATTTCGAATCATTGTTTAAACATACATGGTATAATTTAAAGAGTTCAAGTCGCAAGTGCCACTAGAGAAAGCAGCGGGTTTCATTGCAGATTTATGGGAACCATTATAAGAGATATTGAAACGACAGTGTCAAACTAAAGATGACGATCGTTTGAGGCTATCCATCAATCACGACAGTTTAAAGTCTCCTGATTGGATCGAGTTTAGTGCACAAGCAGAATTAACACCTCCAAAAATTATCGACAAAATTCAATACGTCCAACAATCCAATGACGAGTTTGACATGACCAGTGGAAAAGCCATT
The DNA here is from genome assembly GCA_029931535.1 of Margaritifera margaritifera. NCBI lineage: Eukaryota > Metazoa > Mollusca > Bivalvia > Unionida > Margaritiferidae > Margaritifera > Margaritifera margaritifera. The sequence continues at coordinate 1,365,689 of JAQPZY010001301.1, forward strand.
TTTCACATGACACACGTTTCACCTCCCAGAGATAGCGGACGACGCAAAGTTTTATCGGTGGATGAACTTCGCAGTACTATTCATTGCTCTACTTACAAGAGAACATTTGTCAGTCCATCCTGCTACGAACAACATCGGATGAAACAATCACAAAAACAACATAAAAGTGGCTGAGAATTATTGAGTGTGTTCTCCACTTGTGGACATCTTGTTTGAACGAATAACCAAAAGTCACACGTTTGTACAGGAAAGAAAAGATGTTAATTTGGTGAACAAATTGTGGACTTCAATTATCAATGTTACATTCAAAACGTGACAATGAACTCGAGGATGTAGTAAAGGGCGATAAGAACAAGAATAAAAAGAAAGTTGTGGATTTTATCTTTTTTATTTTGAATGTTCACAAGAGACTGAAATTCACATCCCTAATGTTTGTGTAGCTCATCGTGCTTGTGACAAGTGTATACATGAACCTATATTTTTTCATTGATCTAATTGCAGTAAGATTCCAGGAGGACGAGAAAAGATCTTTCGGGGTTCTCGTACTCTTGCTGAAATTGCCGAATGGATTTTAGACCCAACCGACTGCACTTGGAACCAAGTGGAAATCCAGCGTTATGGGAACTGTCATCAATATGCTACAGTCATGGCCCACAATTTCTCAGGATACGACGGACGATTTATCTTGAAATATTATTTAGAACAAAACACCGAATGTCCAGCTGTCACCATGAACAGAGCCGAACTACTTTTCATAAAAGTGGTAAACGTATAGTTTAATGATTCCATAAGTTATTTGGCTATGCCTTTGAATAGAATGCCTAAAACGTTCGGAATGACAGAAATTGATAAAGGCTATTTTCCAAACATTTTATACTGAAGCTCCCTCATTTGCCTGAAGTTCACTATTACGACCCCAACGGTATACATACAAAACAACAAAACAACGAGAAGCATTAGACGCCTGGTACCAACTTCACTCTTCAGACCATTTTGATTTTCAAGAAGAAATGTTGAAATATTACCTATATGATGTGGACATTTCATGACGGTCTTGTAGAACATTTCCATAATAATTTCTGGATCAGGGAGGTGTCGATCCTTTGAAGGAAGCTTCTACCATCGCTAAAGGGTGTGTATTAGTGTATCGAACAAAGTTCATGCCCGAGAACAAACTAGCCTTCATACCCCCTCAGTTCTATCTCTCTGTCAGCCGGCGATACTTCGCCAAATCTTTGTGCTGGCTCCATTACTTGTGTGAATCTGAAGACAAGTGGATACAAAATGCTAGAAACGGCGGAGAAACGAAACTTTAAAAACTTTCCGTGGATGGTTGGGATTTAGAAAACCCACAGAACATCTACGAATTTCAACGATGTTTTTTTTCACGGATGCCCATCTTGTTTTCCTCAACGAGACCTGAAAAGACCTTTCTCAGAGTTCACCACGGAAGAGTTCTACGGGCAAACATATCAATGATGCCAGAATATAGAAAGTCAAGTATACCAATTGATAGAAATGTTGGAACATGACTACGATCGACGTTTCAAAACCGATCCTTAATTTAGATGTATTGCCGAAAATTAAGACGTGGTGGATATCAAACCTTTAAATACACGCGACAGCTTGTTTGGATGACGAACCAATGCGACACGCTTGCTGTACGAAGTGGACGAATCTCAATGAGAGCAAATCAAATACATTGATGTGTGTTCTTTGTATCCTTGGGTGTGTAAATGTGCTCGATTCTCTACCAGGCATCCAGAAATCTTAACAGAACACATCGACGTGGAACACGTTCGTCAAAACAAAGGTTTGATCAAATGCAAATTGTTAACACCAAAGAACTTGTACCATCCTGTTGTTCCTCATCAATGCCAAAGAAAACTAATGTTTCCCTTATGTCGTACGTGTGCTGATACGTGTAATCAAGATAAACCTTGTCGCCACAATAATCAAGAAAGAGCCTTGACAGGAACATGGTTGGTTGTCGAATTGTTTCATAGTCTCGATCGCGGATATCAACTGTTGAAAGTATTCGAAATTTGGCACTTTCCTACCACAGAACAATACCGACAGGACAACGAAAACTCCAGTAAAGGAATTTTCTCAGAATACGTTAACGAATTTCTAAAATTGAAGCATGAAGCTAGCGGCAATTCTTCTTGGTGTCAAGCTCCAGAAGACAAAAAACGGTACCGATCCTTAGAAGGCATCATTTTAAAACACTTGGAAAAGAACCAAGGAAGCAGATCGTTTTCAAAAGTCATGTTGCATTGTTTGTGTTGAAAACTAGCGTAACGTCCGATATTGCCAAAGACGGAATACTTGGCAGATTGAATCAGATACTTTGAACTCGTCGACGACAAAGGAAAACTGATTAAACACGTTGAGATTCTACGTGAGAATTTGATCTTGGTGAATTACGCAGAAGTCGCAGAGTTTGCACACACACACACCACTCCCTTCGTCCACAGATGAGTTTGGAAACGTCATCATTGCAGCATACGTGACAGCTAATGCCCGTTTAAAATTATATTCTGTCTTGGATCTTTTAGGAGATCAAATCCTTTACTTTTAGTTGTATGTACATCGATCGCCCTGGAAGTTATCACTCACGCATTGAAGACGAACGTTTAGGAGCATGGACGGATGAACATCCAGAAGACACTATTGTAAGGCTTGCTTGTGGTAGACCTAAACACTACGGTTAACAATACAGACACCAGCAAGGCCAAGTGCATACCAAATGCATACCAAATGTAAAGTAAACGGACTGACATTGAACTGTCGTTCGAGTCAAGTGGTGAACTTTGTTGTGTTTGAAAGAGACCTTAAAGTCAGGACAATATCAAGACTTTCGCGTGAAATTGTTGGATCCTCACAAAATCGTACGTTTGCAAGATCACCAGATCGTCAGCCGACCCTTAGAAAAAGTATATCAGATTGTCTACCTAAACAAATGCGACTTCCCGACCACAGTACGTTACCTTACGGACACGCCGATCTCCAATATAAAAAGGAGAGAGTTCCAAGACAGAAAAATCATTGCGAATTCAAACGCCGACATAGAAGGATGAGTTCAACAGACCAACAGAGTAAAGGACTCACCGACTACAAGTTCAATTTTGAGTACAAACTTTCACCGATAATGACGAATTCGAAACAGCAAACGAGTGAGAGATCCGCTGCGGACTCCAAGTTCAATGAAGTCGTGTACGATGCTGTGCCTTGCGACCAGAGCGATGCTGTACCCTTCGGCATCAGCGAAGCAGCACGACCTTGCCGATCTTCTACTTTCGGATGCGATGCAGCACGACCTTACCGTTCTACTACCGAAAGCGATGAAGCCAGCACGACCTTTCTGTTTCACTGGCAAAAGAAATGCCGTGCGTGTGCCTATCCATGGATATCATCCATGCACTCGCAAAACCACTCTGGATACCACTAGTTCATCGAGATTTAAAAATCAAACAAGGATACACGTTTCTGTGACTTTGCCTGCTATTGTGACTTTGAAGGTCGATTCAAGAGATTTAAATAATGGCCAAAGGATCTGGATGGATTACTCATTTCCAAAACTTTAGCCAGAGCCGGATTTATCTGCTTAGGACTAGGAGACGAATTACAGTCTTTCAATTGTTGTGTGAAGATCCACGAATGAGAGTATAAACATTCAGCTTTCCCGGAACATGCCAGATGGTCTCTGTGCTGTCATTACCTTCCCTTGGTGAGGCATAATTATTATCCACATCGATACTTTATAAGCGAGAATTCGCAGTTTAACTTTGGAGCTACGAGAACGCATTTACAGAGACTTTGTACAGATTCAAGCCAACCCTTTAATATATTAATTGCTGAACCAAGCGGTTCCGGCAAAACCGAATTTGTGAAACGTTTGATAGAACACAAATCACAATTGTTCGATCGTCCTCCACAACGTATCGTGTGGTGTTACAAAGAGTGGCAACCGTATTACACGTTACTCCAAGAAAGTTAAGGAGAATCCATTTCGTTTGTAAAAGACATTCCTCGCAAAGACGATGTGATCGTGTGTGACTTTAATAATACACATCTTGTCATCTTCGATGACATGTCAGGAGACGAATAAGAAGATATTAAACTTTGGTTTAAACGAAAAGGACATAATCGATATGCCTGTATTATTTACAGTTCTCAAAAATTATTTAAACGAAGTAAAGCACATCGCACCATCAGTCTTAATGCACATTATGTAGTGTTGTTTAAAAGCCCAAGATACAAATATCATGTGCAAGTGGTAGCCAAACAGTTACGAACACCATGGCTGAAATATGCATATGACGATTCCACTAAGTCACCATATGCGTAGATACTCATCGATTTAAAAACTGCCACTCCAGATTATTGGAGATTATGTACAAATGTTCACAATTGGTGCCAAAAAGGTGGTCCTGTCATTTACACGTCGCCTTCCACATTTTCGTCCGTCTAAAAAAGTATAAAACCATCATTCACTTCTTTTTTTTTTACCAGTTGAATAACATAAAGCAGCTTTGACACAAATAGTTGATCCAAGAATCGATACTCAAGCCAAACAACAAACTATTTTGAAACCTAGTTGAAGTGGATCTTTCGGAGCTGTTATGATACGTTCACTGTTAAATTGGAATCCAAATGCCGAAGCAAAAAAAGTCAACTCCCCTAAAAGACAGCAGACCAAAAAAGAGAGAGGTGGTTGTGGTGCAGCAAGTTCACACTCGAACAAAAAGAAGAAGAAGAAAAGCCCGAAGAAAAGTCATAAGAAAAAAACATCTCCTGCAAGAGAGAGAGGTACTGCTGCTACAAACAGCACATACTCAAGAAAACCTTGCCTCTCGAAGACGGTTCCTCCTGCCACTTCTTCTTCTTCTTCCTCGTTCATGATGATGTCGACCAAACCTGATTTAAAACAGGTGTGTGCTAATTTGAAGAAGATATGGAAACCCATTTCTAAAGGATCGTGTACTTCTCCGCCGAAGACGTCTTCTTCTACTTCTTTAGCTGCTGCTGCTGCAGCCCAAAACGTGGCCTCTCCTAAGTCAAAAGTACAAGACAGAACAGGTATGTTACCCTGATTTAGTCCGTTGAAAACACCAGTATTGCCTAGAGTCAAGTTGATACGACGTGCAGACAATCAGTGCAGACGAATTCCAGTTACAAAATAAAGAAATGTTGCGTAAGAGTCCAAAAAAGAGATAAAAGGGACTTCCTTTGTCAGTACTGACCAAATCCAATGCTCGGATGCGAAAACAATCATTCAAAAACACCCAAATAAATCTTCGATACCGTGTGTGAATGTCTTTTGAACGTTTTGAAAGGAATGGTGCCATTGACCAAGATACAGACGCAACGATTATGACTACATCGTCACGTTCTTCGCCAAATAGTGAAAAATAAAATAAACATCAATCTAAAGAAAACAAATGCTGATATGACCATTGTTAAAAGTGGCTGCTCCTTTGTTAGGATCGATTGCTGGACCTCTTTTAGGAGGAGTGATGAGATGAGGAAAAAGAAGATTAAAGGACACACTTTTGATGTAAAGACATCACACTTGTACATTTGGATCTGATGGAAGGACGAAAATTTGCTTTATTTCTATACAAACGATGAACGAAACTCCATTGCTGGTACGAACAACAGATACCTCGTGTACCTCCTAATCCTAATCTCACTGAGATGTAACACTCACATCAAGAATTACAATCATTGATGGATCTAACATATATGTCAGAAACAGAAAAATCCCAAAGATACGGACAATTATTGCAAAGTCTTCAACTGTTTCACAAGAAAGCTTCAGATGAAATGACTTTGAGAGAAAACCACGAAGTATCAACAGCATCCAAGATGATGACGGACACGGCTACGGGGATGACAGAGAAAGGAGAAGAAGAAGAAGAGTTTCAGATTCCACCAGCTAAGAAAATACACAAATTGACAATACCTACATCTAAGAAATTGGTTGGATAAAAAAAGATGATGTCCACACCCTTGCCAGCAGAGGAGAAAACGAAAGAAGTGAGGACAGAAGTCAAACCAGAACCGATTACCCCTGTTCAGACATTATCCTTTACACCTATTGCTAGTTGGATACGTAAAGCATTGCAATCCAAAAAAAAAAAAATACCAAACGAAGAAAACATCACTGGTAGTTGGTTAACCTATTGCGGAGCAGCAACAACAGCAACCCCATGGATACACTTTTGGCCAGAATTTACTACAACCCTGTTGATGCTTTTCAAAAATTTTATCTTTCTGCTAAATGCAAACCCAAATGTTTAAGATGTGCAACAATGGTTACTAGAACAATCGAAGTACATGTTACACAAACCCATTCGACGAAAATGTTCCAGAAGTCAAACCAAAGTAGGAGGCATGGATCATCAATGGCAAGCAGACTTAGCTGATGTCGCTCATTTAGCATCGTTCAATCGTGGTTACAAATATTTGTTTTTTGTCCTTGACGTGTTTTAAAAATCAGCTTGGGTAGTTCCTTTGACTTCTGAAACAAGTTCGGAGTTAGTACGAGCTTCAAAACTGGTTTTGAAGCAAAGTGGTCGACATCCTCTACAAAAGCAAACAGACAAAGACACCGAATTTCTGAACCAACCTTTTCAAAAGGATTTGAAAAATGTCACATTCATTTTTTTCACGACTGAAAATTCTGAAACGAAGCTAATGTCGTGGAACGTTTTCAAATAACTTTGAAAGAACGTATGTGGACATATTTTACACATCAATACATTCTCAAATACATCGACTTGTTACCACGTCTAGTCAAAGCTTACAATCAATCCTACCATCGTAGCATTGAATGAGCACGAGAAGAAGTGACACCTGACAACGAAGTGATGGCGTTTGATCGATTGCTTGGAACGTCACAAACAAGAAAAAAGAAGGCAGTGTTAAAGACTGGAGATAGGGTTGGCATTGGTAAAACAATACGCACATTTGACCAAGGTAATTTACCGAACTGGGCAACATAATTGTTACGTGTGACTCGACAAGTGCTTGGACGTGATCATTCTGTCTATAAATTGAAAGATATGAATGGAGATGTGTTAAAAGTGACTTTATACTTGCCTGAGTTAAAACGTGTGACCAAGAAAGAAGACGACGTTTACGATATATAAGCATTCTCAATCGAAGAAAACGTAAAGTGGGTAAACGTCGACTTCAGGAAGTGAAAGTTCATTTTAAAGGATATCCCCCTAGTTTTGATTCTTTGATTGCAGCTTCAGGAATCATTGGCAATAAAACAAAGTAGAAGTTACCACCATACAGTTAAACACAGCAGCTACCCCTCTTTCTCAAAGTTCATCTCTTCAAGAACTTCAAAAACAATCCTTGTGGCTAATTTGTGCAGATCGTGTCCCTAAAAATCGAATCGTTTTTTTCTGCCAAATATTTGTGGTGTGTTGTGTCATGAAAGCATCCGCTGGAAATTTGAGTTTGCAACAAGGAGATAAATAACTGTGGACTATTATACTCAGCAGTTGTATTGCTCATCTTTGTCCAAATCCGTCATTGAAATATATCGATGGTAAAAACAACAAAATCGGTAGTCTTGCATCGAAGGCCAGTCACCGCTCTTCCGATCACAGTAGCAGCCCTCTGTTGGGAACATTTGGAAAATCATTCTCTTTTGACAACGAGTTGCTCCTGGGAAACCAGAACCATCGAACTATCAGTAAGCAATTATATTTAACATTTCCCAGTGACAGTTCTATGGATGTGTTTCCCAACAACACCTTATGATGTTTCACTGCCAAATTGGATGAAGAAGCTCGTTGGGTAGTGGCTTTGGTAGAAGTCATTCATCTTGCTCAAGCAATCAATATCAACGAAGGCCGAAATACTTTCATCGTCGATATCCTGAAAGAACAAGTTCAAGAACACTTGGACCAAAATGATCCTCTCTATTACGAATCCAAAAATGTATCGCCAGCGAATCCTGAGTTGAACACCTATACCATGAGAATTCCTACAGGATATTATTTTAGTGCTCAACGTCTCGTAGAAACGATTTCAGCTATTTTCAACGATCAGTTTGTCAAAGCACTGGAGAAAGCTTGCTGAAGTGTATTGATTGAGTACCATAAAACTGGCCATCGTCTTAAAATGTATTTTTCTGACGGCATAACGATGGCCATTACTTTTTGTCCTGATGTGTTTGCTATTTTGGGTGGATACATTTTGCTCTCACTCCTATGAAAGGTATTCACAACAACGAACAACGATCGATTCTACAAGTATATTTGCTACCCTATCGAACTGAACGAAGGACTAAATTTAAATGTTTGTGTACTCGGATGTCGTCGAGTACTACGTCGTGGGAAACACATCCGCTCCGTGCTGAGTCATTCCATTCAAAGTGGATTCTACCATAGCTTGCACCGAAAGTTTGTATATCCTCATTATATTCCTATCAGTAAATCCTACGTTAACAGTGTCAATATTAGTATAAAAGTGATCTTGGACAAAATTCTCTCTTCTTCAAAGGAAGGTCACGGTGGAAGTGCATTTTAGAAAACGATTCTTCTGTGTATAAGGACTTTTTTAGGAGATCTGTTTTTCGTACGGTAGTACCCATTTTAAAACCAATGGTGACTCGATGATTGCATGCTTTCAAAGACGCAGCTTTGATGCAAGGAAAAGAATTTCACCAAAACGTAATCATTTACAAACAAAGGCCTAAAGAAGCCTTCATGAAAGCAGGACAAAAAGTGTTGCTTCAAACTAGAAAAGACTTTTTGGATCGCAGAGACACCCGTAAAAATTCGCTTCATACTTCTGGCCAAGGCATTACTTCCTCCTGTACGCCACAGCAACGACAAGGCATAAAAAGACATCGAAAACTCTTCAAATCTCATAAACACGTTTAGAAAAAGAAAAAGAAAAGAAGAACAGCAGCTGTCAGAGAATTGGACCTTTTTAACAACGAACTGAAAAAAGGAAAATGATGCACCGAGATTCTTGAAAATGTTCCAAGTCAGAACTCGATCTGTTTGCCATGCCACCGACGATAATAACGATGCAAGAATTCCAATGGGTAGAACATCATCCTGTGTCGTATTTGACCACCTGGTCGAATTTAAAATCAAAGGTTAAACCGAAAATTACATAGATCTAAATAAACCTGAAAGTCAAAGTTCTCAAAGTGGACAACGCCAATCCATGGGGAAATGCAATTTCATGCATTCGTTGTTCAGCAGAGTGGATTTGTACTTGAACAACAAACTAGTCAGCAGCATCATGGATACTTACCTTTAAAGAGCTTACCTGGACAATATTTTGACGTACAGGAAAGAAGCCAAGAACACACATCTGGATGACTATGTGCTATGGAAACCTGACACGTTGGATGCCTTCAACGACACAGAGTTGACAGAAGGGGACGATCCTCACAATGTTGGATTTAACGACCGTCGAAAAAAAATCAAACAAGAACACAGTTTAGAAATGATGGGTCGTTTGCATTTGGACATGTGGTTGCAAAATAAGTATTTGTTGAATGTAGTGGATGTACGCGTGCGAGAGAATCAAAGTAGTATCGCGTTCCATTTAGTGGGTAATGCTAACGAGTATAATATGAATATCGAAGAACCCAGATCTTACGTGCGCCGTGTGGAGGTCTTACCCAAAGTGGGAAACGACATCAGTCAAACTCTGAGCAGAACTACACCCGTGTATCCTCTACGACGAGTGGATGTGAAAACCTTTACTATTGCCTATGGACTTCGTTCCATAATCGACGATCATGTTTTCCAAGGACCGCTACCAAAACGTTTGCTCATCGGTATCATCAGCAATGCGACCCTTAACAGAGCTATCAATCAAAATCCGTTCGAGTTCCAAAACTTCAACGTGTCATAAATGGCCATACGCTGTGTACCAGACCTTTTGAACCTAACTTTGCCCAGAAACATTACTTGAAATCTTACTTGACACTGTTTGGAGCCACATGACAGTTAGGTACCAACGGTTGCCACGGCATTTCGTACGACGATTATGCAGAAGGATATAATCTGTGGGGATTTGACTTCACCCAAGACCAAGACAGCGACGATGGACATTTCCACCCTGTAAAATTGAGCCAACTTCACCAGTTAACATTTAATTGCCCACAGGGGGGCCTGAGTGTCCCTTGTTTGCTAAACATATGGACATTTTTAACATTACCATTCCCACAGGGGACCAGAATTTTTTTTTACATGGAAATGGGCAATATTACTCCACAAGTTATATTTCTCACAGGGGGCCATAGTGTCCCCCAAATGTTAAACCTATGGACATTTTTAACATTACCATAGGGTGCCAGAGTGGCCTCCAATGTAAACCTAGGGCGTAATGTTAATTCCCGTACCAGCGTGCCCAATATAACTACTATTCTTTCATCGTAATGTGAATTCATTTATTTGCATGTATATCAATTTTCATGGTTTTACGGAAATTGACATTTTCGTCGGTACTTAATTTTGTGGATTTTGGAATGTGTACTAATGTTTCCATAATATAATTACTGTTTGTTGGATCTGTAAGTTCCTGGATTGTTGCAGTCGGATAAATCCAGGGGAAAAAAAGGGAATCAAGAAATCAACGAAAAATAGTGATAGTGTCTCTTTTTGTGTTTTTTTTTTTTTAAATTTGTCTGTATTTTTTATGTATTTTGTTCTTGTTGTTTTTGTTTTTGTTGTTGTTGTTTTGATGAGGTGGGGGTGGGAGCCCTTATCGTATCTTTTAGTTTAGGATTGGGGAATTTTTTTTGGGTAAATCCACAAACAAATAATGAATTGCGTGTTTGTTAATTTCTCTTTGTATTGTTTGTTTCGGATGGGGGGGGGGGGATGTGTGCAATTGTGTATGGGTTTTCTTATCTCTTTTTTCAGGAGTGGGTTTACAAAATGTTGACCTCGGACTGTACTGTATAACACAACAATATGATAGTACGCTCCATAGAGGACGGTCCATAAGAAAATGTTCGGAGGCACTGATAGTTTTGTTCTCAATCTTTAATTCCAAAGGAATAGACTGTTTCATCGATAGTACTAAGCTTATCCACCGTTATTATAACCAGATTATGTGAATACGGTGGATATTTGATATAGTTTAAAAACTATCACGTAATTGAATCTCTAAACTACACCCTACGTACCTAATCGCAAAAAGGTCATAGCCGGAGGGAGCCTGCAGTATCATGTAGTGTCACAAGAGTCCATCGAAGTGACTGACAATCTACTGGCGGAGAAAAATGTCTAGGAATCAACCATAAGTCCATTCCTTCCGTCATTTTATTTGTTTTAACTGCTCAGTATTGAAACCAGTTCTAATATTGATGAGAAATCCCCAAACTTCATAAGTTTTGGTGATGTTGTTTTGGTTTTTTGTTGTTTTTTCGTTTTGTTTTTTTTTTTTGTTTTTTTGACTGATTTTTTTCAGAACTGATTACTTCCATTTAGGCATTATGGGATTGCGGATTACATGCAAGATTTACTTACCTCCAACACTCAAGAGCTTGAAAACGTGCAAAACCTACGCTCTTCCGAAACTGAAGATTTAACAACGGAAGTGTCCAATGAGCATGGGTAATGTTACGTTTTGCAAAAACACATGTTAATACATTTTTACGAAGAATTTTACTTAGCTCAAATTACAATCAAGACATGTCTTAGATTGACCTAAGCAGGTCATCACATCAAATAGAGTAAATAATGCAAAGTGTTTGGAACTATTCGGTTAGTCTCTTAACATACATACATACATACATACATACATACATACATACATACATACATACATACATACATACATACATACATACATACATACATACATAAATACATACATACATACATACATACCTACATACATACATACATACATACATACATACATACATACATACATACATACATACATACATACATACATACATACATACGTGTCCGCCAAGCTGGTCGGCGTAGGGAAAATATCCAAAATCGTACAGTCGCCTGATAGCAGAGGCGCTTACTTAGCGGCAATTGAGCAGAGTGGCGAAATTAAAGCATAACAGTAGTTATGGAAGCTTTTATGGGGCTGCCGCGGGCCATAAAGGAAATTTAACATTACGGATGTCACTAATGGGCTTATGGAATTTTAACAATGTGGTTTTTACTATAGGGTTTATTGAAATGTAACATTACCGAATAGGTTACTATGGAGGTCCACAGACAACTAACGTATCGCCGTGTCACTCAATCCCTAACCAAATGCCCATACCAATGGACTGCCGGCCAATACTATCACTGGTAAGGGTGTGAGTATCACGTGATTGAAAGGCACACTGACAGCTTTCTGGTCTTTTAGGCTTAGTGTCCGTCACCTATCTGACTGCCATTATATATCACACAGAATTACAAATCGTCGTGACTGAAACATATTTCATATATTTTCATGAAATTTGCAGGATGCAAACACTAATTCGCACGAGGTAAGTGTGTACAGAAAATACTTTGATTTTATATGATGTTCTATGCAGTGCATAAGGGCCAGGCTATCTATGCCCTGGTGATAGTTCAATTTGTGAGGGCCTATGGAAATGCAGCATGAAGATGTCACTATGGGGTTTAATGGAAATGGAACATGGAAAACGGTTGGGTCGGTATGGAGTTGTATGGAAACTGAATATAACTTGACAACCACAATGACATACGGACAAATACACTCCTAAAATTACAGACAAATATTTATTCTTACACTACATGACTCACCATTAAAATACAACAGACGTTTTTGAATATCCAACGTCCACACATACATACTCTTGTATATGCGAATGTTGAGTCTGTGATGGTTAGGATAACTAACAGTAGTCCTTACAGGCAAACACACGTTTTTACCATCCAACTTCAACTTTTACCAATTATAACAGATCAAAGCAAAGGAATATATTAGTATGGGATAATAAGCACATACTCGTTCTTACAAGCAAACACTCTTGCAAACAACGGGATGAGGGATGGAGGGGAATTGTGATGGCCACTAACTCACAAATATAACTGACCAACGTTCACACTTAAAAGATCATGTCTAAGGGGATATAGGGTATAGTTATGATCACTTACACCCATTCTTAATCACCCACACAATCCATTCAAGAGAAATAAAAAAAACACACTGATGAGGGCAAATTGGCGGGAATATGTTATTATATGATAACTAACTCAAATCCTTACTATCCAACACTACAACACTTACAAACCAGCACACTTTTGCACCATCCAACATCCACCTTAACAATCCAACACCCACCAATACAATACTATAAGAGGCAAGAAGTATGCTATGGTATGACAACTAACACACTCTTACGGACAAACACGTGGCCCTAAAGACAAACACCTACACTTACAAACAAAATTGATGAGGACAAAGGGGCAGGGATATGTTATGGCAGGATAAATAACGCACATTCATACAATCCAACACTCATACCCTTACAATCCAAGGGGAGGAAAGGAGATATGATATGGTATGACAACTAACACACACACGTATAGAACAACAATTGTCATTAAAGACAAACACCTGCGATTGCAAACAGAATTTATGATGCAATATGGGGAAGGATATATTATGGTAGCATAACGAAAACACATCCTTACAAACCAGCACTCACACAGTTACATTCCAGGACAGGACGTATGGTATGACAACTAGCATATGCTCTTACACACCAGCACATGCCCTTGAAGACAGACACCCACACTTACAAACAGTTTAACACATCTTACAATCCAACACCTACTCTTACAAACTAAAGTGGGTCACTCTGGTGATGTATTGAACTGGAGCGTTTAAGAATCAGCCTTAACCACCTAATACACTGATGTGCAAAGTCTAATGATGCTACAATAATCCAAAGAAGAGAATTGTCATTAAACGACCACCTCCCCTTATGTCAAAAGTCGAAAACTGCTGGTCGAACATTGTGACTACTATGTCTCGCCTTTTGCAACACACGCATGGCCACCGTGATACAATCAGTCAAGAACAATATACAGTTTACTAATCCTGTTATTGATGATTTTTTGTTTTTTAATTGTGTTTGTTGTTGTTGTTTTACTGCCATTGTTCTCTCTGCTTATAAGAAATAATTACATTAGATTTGGTTTCAAACAGAATCGCGAAAGAAACTCTATTTATCCATTTTTATACTGTTTTTATTAACACATTTTTAAACGCATCACCTGGTACCATTCGTCATGAGATTTGAAAATAACTATTGAAGAGTGCCGCGTCTTTACTTTTATTGCTAGCAGTATTCTGCTTTTAAACTATCGAGAAATAAATAAATTCGAAATATTTGAAGCAATCTTTGTGTTGTTTTTTTTCTTTTCTTTTTTTTCTTTTTTTTTTTTTTTTTGCTTTTTCTTTTTTTCTTTTCCCCCATGGCTGTCTGGCACTTTGGAGAAGCGCTAGCAGAAATTTAAGAGGAACTGACAGGCGTTTCTTATAGTCGTATTTTGGTGTTCAAGAAACCTGAATATTGCTATCTTTTTCACCGTAACTATAAGAAAGATGGTTAGATATCTGCTTAGTTTGCAAATACAATATAGTAAATTATTTTATTTTTTAAAATAAATTCTCTCCCGCCATTATCCATTATCAAATATTGACGACTCCTTTAAATATCTAACAAGTGAGGATACGTTGCAGTTATATTTAGGAGAACTTCATTGAGTCGACCTTTTCTTCATATCGTTACAATATTAACTTAGAAACGAGAGTAAGATGCGGTGCAGCGGAGTATCCTCTATGTCAAGCTAGCCAACACTGTAAACATAAAACTTATGTTAGAAATGAAGTAACACCACCTCATATGTAATACACATCATATTAAGAAAATTTGAAAGAGGCAGAAAACGTCCAATGTAGTCCCTTTCAATTAAGAAGATAACACAAATATGCAGAACATACATATTTTATATTGATCGAAGTAACAAATTACATGAATATGTTCCAATTCATGACTAATTCCTCGCATTTTGATCACGTGGTATTTGCACTCTACACCATTGTGAATTTTCACGCTTGGCTTCTTGTTAAAGAAGCCAATTTGTCTTTCGTTTTCTTCATTGTTTTTGCTAATTTAAATTGTCTAAATCTTCAATATCAGTAAAAAAAAGTGTTCATCACGAATGCCTTACTCCCGGAGTATTTTAAAAGTTTAGTTTACTGCACGACTGTGTACACCTGGCATTAACTTACTATATAGGACCTATCATATGATTACAAATGGCTATTCAGTGCGATATGGAGTCAGCCATAGTGCATTGTTCACAGTTACTGTTCTTGGCCGTCCGGATGAAACCTAAATAATTAGCATGCTTAGGATTAAACACAAATGATACCAAGATTGTACTTTCCGAACTCCCTATGTCGTGGGCGTTTTTGATAATGCTCAGAACAAGTGGTTCCGTCATGTCTAATAGCAGTATATGGTGGCTGATTTGTGCCATGTCGCAACTGTGGCGGCGACGAAGCGACAATGTAGCACAGCGAGAAACTAGAGCAATAAAATCACCAGGCGCCAAGGAACCAACACTATAAATTGGCTCGCAAAAATTAGCACATTTCTAAATTTCTAATTCAACTCCCCTCCCCCAGCCATCCCACCACCCCCCCCCCCCCCAGCAAGTATTTGCTACCTACTAAACATAAAAGATGACGGCGTATCGGACATTCGAGGTACCATATGTAGCACTCACACACTCGCTGGTCAGAAATCAATCTTTACGTTGAAATTTTAAATGGGTACCTGGGATACGAATGATGATTTCACATTCGTCATTATCTACTACGTTTTGACTGGAAGGATACCAAAATGAAAGCTTTTGGCATATACATGTTTATTTGGAATACAATATTCATATTAGATCTAAGTGTTGTTACTTGCAGGACAATTTACATATTACAATCTTGTAAGCAAATAGTAATATTATCAAAACTTTGTTTGGAGACAAATATTTATGCATAATGTTCATACATCGTGCGATCTGAGGATGCACCAGGAATAGGAGGGTAACAATATATGCCTCAACCATTCGTTGTACGGTTTAAATAACAAGAAAAACTTCGTCGCTCAGAAAAAAATTTTTACGGAGTTTTGTATATGTACACAATTTTTGAATCATTACTTTTTTATAAACTGTTCAAGTCTAACCAATCTCGAACTCCTTGGCCCCTGAAACTTAATAACCCATCCAGATTCACGAGAGAGAGAGAGAGAGAGAGAGAGAGAGAGAGAGAGAGAGAGAGAGAGAGAGAGAGAAAGACAGACAGACAGACAGAGACAGAGAGACAGAGACAGACAGACAGAGTCAGAGAGAGCTCATTTATGAATGAATTGTTGTTGCCATAAATTCAATTTATAACATTTCTTAGAACAAGTAACTGTCAGCACTCGCCACATATATTCAGCCAAATGACAAATATGCAAGTAAAGGTACATTTACCTATTTACCTATGCAAACAAAATGTTTTGTGCGTGCTGGATAGAATGATGATGAAGCTGAGGAGATTTCAAACTTGAACACCCAAAGATTGAGAGAGAGAGAGAGAGAGAGAGAGAGAGAGAGAGAGAGAGAGAGAGAGAGAGAGAGAGAGAGAGAAGCGAACAAGTTCCTGAATTATGCAGTAATAAATGGCAAGTGAGAAAAATACCATAAATAACACGATTTACCACGCTGCATTAAATTCAAAACTTACATGCATCAAACATGGATACTGATTAAGTCATAAAGTTAATTATTCCGATTCGATTATCTCAGTTTACAACTGATTATTCAATAGTACAAGAAATACTACAGGACCAAATAATTAAGTAAGTAATAAGAGTAACAACAAAATGAGTGCCAGTGGACCTAAGAGAGTTCAAATGATCTAAAACAATATATTATATCACATCAACGAAAAGAATGATACAAAAACTGTTTGAATTATATATAAATTGTACAACCTTGAAATGCACGTGAACAAAGTGAAAGACGGAATGATTGCTAATAATGACAACGAAGAAAGTATTGATATTGAATGTTTTAGCAATTCTTAGCAATTAGTACAATGTCTTCATAACTAAACAATGGCTCTAAATTATATGAATAATATGTTGTACAAAGAAGTATTGATGAATTCGACAGAAAAGTGAAACGATTAAGACAAGATTTCAATGAATTAGAACAAAAGATTGCAGCCGAAACAGTTGCTTTCAAATCAGATCATGAAAAACATTTCTGGGCACACAATAGCTTGAAAAAATATTCTTGCTCTGATTTGTAGACAAAAAGACCTTATTCTGTCCATTATATTAGTTGAAAAAAAATATCTTCAGGTAAACGATAAAAAAAATCCCGGCTCGAAAGAAAAATCTAAGCCCCCCCCCCCCCCAAAAAAAAACACCCCAAAAAAAAAACACCAAAAAAAAAAATAAAACAAAATGTAATAGCTAGTCCCTTACTGGTGAAACAGGCCAGGCATGCATTCACACAAAAGTCATGTTGGTTCATTCTAACCACAGAGCTTCAGATTATTATCGATTATACGTGTGAAAGAAGAGAAAAGCCTTTAATTGGGTTTATTTCGTGGATGGAAAATACAGTAACAACTCTGTTTTATGCAATTTCAATCGCGTCCTCTTTATGTACTTTTCAAAATTACCAATATTATTCTTGTTTATTTATTAACAAGAACTGGGATTAATCTGAACTGATATGAGGAAAAAGCCTAGCCTGGAATTACATTCGGAGGTGATGGGGGTGCAAGTAAGATGTGGGAAGAAGAAATTTTCGACTGCAACGCAGGGCACAAATAATGGCAGTCGATGTAACTGATCTCCAGGTGGTGCTATCGCTTCTCTTGAAACACTACTGCCACTTAACTTGATTTGTTGTGGTGACTTGCTCAGGACAATCTTACACATGTTGTGGTTGTAATCTGAACCAAGTAAAATTATTCGTAATAATGTGTTAATATCTGTTTTTGTAAACCATAAAATTGTATATGCACATTGGAGCACTTTCAGTTTCAAACTCTTCAGTTTCAGAGGTGAATAGTTCTTGCCAATCGGAACATTATGGGCCTTTTCCATCGCATGCTAGAAAAAACATCGGGTGTAAATAATGGCCATACTGAACTGTCCTCAAGCTCATGGTACTTATTATATTATAATAACTTCACTGATGTTACAAACTGACATTGAAACTGGGTCAACATTACCATGTACACCCGACTGCATGGTGTTATGGAGATGTTGTTTTGGACTACTTTCTTTTCTAAATCATAATGCGCGCTCTTAGGCTAATGAAATCCAACCAAATTTAGGAATTAGAAGATTGACGATATTGTATTTTGTTGTAAAAGAATTCGTAAATTTGGTATTTTAATTTATTATTAATATTTTTTTTTTACACTCATAAATTTACATATAAACTGAAAAATAGGTGACATCTTCTTGACTTTTTTAAACCTCTGTTTGACCGACTATGGCGCTTACACAACGTTGTTCATGGAGCGGATCATTTCTTACCCAAAACTATACGTTAAACTCACAGTCTCATGTTCCGGTTCCAACCAGGAGCCGCGGTGGCTGAGTGGTTAGCGTGCCAGACTCGTGACCACATGGTCGAATCCTACAATCAAATCAGCCCAGGCCTGCTACAGTGGCATATCCTTGGTCAGCTTGCACTTTACTCCAATTGCCTTATCACTAAATAACCTACTTGTGTTGCTGTGCCGTAAAACACCAAACCAAATCAAAACCAATTCTAAGTCCTTCTTCCGGATACACAAATATTAAAAAGAACGTGTTGTATACGCACTCATGCGATGCTGTTGTCTTAGTAATATAAATCAAGACGACGTTTTATATATTCAAAAAGAGCATAGTCAATACATTTAAGAGATAGACGTTTATCCGACTGATTTGCGAAAACGCTTTTGTCAATTATTTTTTTTTTTTTTTACAAATTATGCATATTAACAGTGAAACAACAAGCCAGGAAAGCTTGAGACCACATATACGTATAGGTGCATGTTCATGGGATTAAGCTATATCATTCGTCTATCCGACTTTTATTACAACAAGAAGAGACTGCCAACGGCAAAATAGAGACAGCGATAAACACTGGGTTTAATATAAAAAAATCAATTCTAATATGCCTAGTTTTGCTTTCGTTTCCTCGTTATGTTGTGCTTCTTGTGTTTATACCAAACGCAGATCTAGGGTTTCATGAATCTAAATCCTCAATCGTAAGTTTTGTCCATTGTTAGCATTATTCGTTTTTTAATTTGAGTAGTTATATTAGAATATTAAATATCTTACATTTATGTTATTCTCCCGCCCTGTCCGTTTTAGTATATAAGCCACGCGCTGCATTCGAGTTATATAAGTCACGAGCTGTGTGTGTAAAGTTACATATTAGTTGCTTCGGTAGTGAATCTGAGACGCATTCTTAGTGTATTCAGTATAATAAAATATTTCTTGATGCTGCAGTGACTCGTGTTTGTCGACATTTTTTTTTTTTTTTTTTTTTCTTCAAAATTTACAATGGGCTGGCAAGTTACCCATAACAAGGTATATAGATCTCAACTTCGCTTCGGTCCATATATTATTGTTTTTTAAAAAAGATAACCCATAACTTGCCCTAAGCAAGTTCGTGATTGTAACGTGGCATTATTGTTAAATACTGTATTTAAGGTAAAACAGAATTTGTTCGATTGCGTTTTATTTAACGGAGCAAGAATACACCACCGCAAAAACTTTTTTGGTGGCATTGCTATAAGACAAGTGTGTGGGTATGTGAGGCTGTAGTGGCCCCTCCTTTTTTATTATTGCCCGTCCCGAAAGACACACTCCCTTCGGGTTAGGGGATATAGAGTAGGCCCGCTTTCCTCCATGTCGTAAGAGGCACCTAATGAAGATAGGACCTGCGGTACCTGTGTGGTTAGCGTGCCCACCCGATCATACTCTGTAAGCCTATACTAATATAAATCTATTAGGTATGGCAGCCTTATTATACTGCTAAAATATTCATGCTCTTGAGACCGTACAGTCTAACTGTTAGCGATAATAGCACATAATACGGGCTAAAATCACATTGACTACCAATACCCAATTATCTCCCTTACTTAATAAATAGTCGCTAGGTGGCTGTGAGATTATACGATAACATTGACTGAGGGCGGTTAAAAGTGATTGTTTTGTTTTTGTCGGTTTTAACGGCGCTTGTAAAACATTTTTAGTTATATAATGCCGACGAAATGGGGGCTATGTATCTCTGCAAAGGACACACCAAGGCAGCCTACCCGGGATTGCCTGGGTGGGTGGCTAAAGGCGTGAAAGTTCGAGCGACTTTTATTCACCCGCCGTAAGGCGGAGCATATTATGTTATGATGTCGTACGTTCGTGTCTGCATGTTTCACCAGTTTCGTTTCCGAACAATACCTTCAGTCATCCACCATCTACAGTTATCAAACTTTGTGGATGGTTTGCACTTGGGCCAAGGAAGTACCCTATCAATTTTGGCTCAAAAGTTCTAAGGTCAAGGTTACAGTAAACCGAACGAATGAAAATGGTTTCTGCACAATAACTCGAGTTCTCCATCATCTAGAGTTACCGCACTTTTTGGAATAAGGAAGAACCCTTTCGATTTTGGGGTCAAAAGTTCATGGTCACTCTGACTGAAAGGGAAAAAAGATGGTTTATGCCACTAAAAGAGTGCAGGTTTTAGTCCTATCATTGTATCAGCCCTGGTCAGCTTTACAAGGCACTTTACTTTAATTGTCTCGGTACTAAATAATTTACTTGCGTTGCTGTGCTGTAAGAAACACCAAACAAAACCAAAAGATCCCAAATGTTCAACCTCAGTCGCACAGATTGTTTATTTTAACATGGTGAGTTCCAAAAGACTCCAGTTTTGTACGTTTGCAGTACCAAAGGCATTTCCTTTTGGAGCTTGGTCAGTGCCAAAAGACCTGTCCTTTTATGACCATTGAGTTCCTAAAAGAGGAAACCTATTCCTAAAAAGTGATTGTTTTGTTTTTGTCGGTTTTAACGGCGCTTGTAAAACATTTTTAGTTATATAATGCCGACGAAATGGGGGCTATGTATCTCTGCAAAGGACACACCAAGGCAGCCTACCCGGGATTGCCTGGGTGGGTGGCTAAAGGCGTGAAAGTTCGAGCGACTTTTATTCGCCCGCCCTAAGACGGAGCATATTATGTTATGATGTCGTACGTTCGTGTCTGCATGTTTCACCAGTTTTGTTTCCGAACAATACCTTCAGTCATCCACCAGACCTGGGATATAATTGTGCAGATGTGCTTGCTGAGGAAAGACGGTCTTCACCATTATGAACTCTCACCATTATCGGCTATGTATCCATCACCGATATCAATGTATTTAGAAACATAGTAAGAGGCATTAATGATTGCCGATTTAATCATCAGTCTTTCCTTGCGAAACGGAAAACGACTATAGATACAAAGTGTATACATAATACAATCGCGATACAGCATTCACCACAATACAATATTTATCAACACTTTTCTTCACAAATAAATATTCAAATAAAGAAGAACTCCCGTTCTCAAATTGAATGAAAAAAGAAATTACTATCCAAAAAAATCATTTCAAAGAGCAGACGACGAAGGCAAAGTAAAACTAATAAAAGTGACCAACGTTTTCCTTTACGCACACGTACAGTCTTTTTTATTTTTATTTTTTAGCGGTTTATTTGCCGGACTCATCAGTTACCGTGTTGTGTCATTGGTCAAGGCATGTTATTCGAATCGCCTCTGCGCTCAATAATTATGCATGTTGCTCTTACAAAAACCACCAAACCAAACAAATAACTGAAATAATATCGACATGTCTCCAAGTTAAAGATCTTTCTTTTGGTTCAGAGATAATAGTATGGCCTGACAGCGAAGAATTTGTTCCCTTGTATAACTTTACCACATCGCCAATGTATTGTTCGGTCCTTTATGTGATTTTAAATTATGAATTGTGGCACCCACAATTCTTTTTACGTATTAAAATATGCTACATTTTATATTTGAAACCAATATATATTTGGATTAATAACGGTAATTAAATTTCGAAGTGGTTCAGAAGAAAAGCAAATTGTTTTGTTTTTTTTACTTTTACTTTTACTATAGGTCAAGTTTGGTAAAATTCTAGTTAGCCGTTTGGAGAAGAAGTCATGTGAAGGTTTTACAACGTTTTTTAACAGCTGATTTTCTATTTATAGTAACGGCATCTATAAATGGCAGATTGGCATTATTTGTACAAACTTGAAATGTCTTCCTGTCAGGATGCTTTCTTTCAAATTTGATCAAATTCTGTTAAGCGGTATTTTTTTGTAGAAGAAGTTGTTTAAGGGACCGATCATTTCATTTGGGGAGGAGCAGGGGCGGTTGGGGAGGGGTTGTTTGGAGGGGCTGTGATTTTTCAGAAGAAACATTTCCGATCCCTAAATAGACCTAATTTGAAAAAAAATATACTTGCTCTGATTTGTTGAAATATTACATCGATTATTTTAATGTAAAAAAAAAATTATCTTGAAGTATTAAAAATATAACCAGTATCCTGATTTAAAAGAACTTCCACCCCACCCAGAATCCCGAAAATTAAATGATCACTTCCAAAAGGGTTTTTAGTAGCACTGGCGCCTGTGATTGATGGCGGATCGGTATCAATTGTACAAGTCAGAAAGCCCGACATGCCAGGACACTGTGCCACAGTTGGTCAAAACTGGTCCAGTGGTTTTCGAGAAGTTTAAAATAGCGATTAGATACTGACCAATAAATTATGTTTAAGACAAGTGGTAGCCTGGGCCTGTGTAACTTATAGTATTAGGTCCGTGATAACTTGGGGTGCGTTTTGAGGTGAAACACAAAATACCCCCTTAAAATGTGGGTGGATTACACACAAAAAAAGACTTAGTCATTTGTTAGGAAAAAGAAAATAGCGCACTCACATTACCCATAGTGATGGGACCAGCAGCATGTTTAATTAACTCTAGTCCGTCATGCTGAAATGTATAGTACATAAAATGTGTTGTCTAAAAATTGGTTCGTAGGTTTTTACTATATTCAACGACGGGTTAGCTTCAACTGAGGCAGATTCAATTGTTAGGATGTAACATTTTTTTTTTAAATATTTTTTTTAGTTTAATCTAATATTGACTGATTTTTCGAATGTGACAAAAATCATGCCTTGCCTTAAATTTAAGACACGCACTGGAAAATATTACTACCGATACAGTTGGAAGACACCCAGTGCAAAATATTAGTTGAGATTTAGTTTTGGTTACCTTTGCAAACTAACGATTTGGGTTATAAAGATATGATTTTTCTTGTAAGGTTGTGACATTTTTCTCATCAACACGTCACATTTTAGCGTAAACGAAGGTATCATGTATTGTAAGGTTGTGAGTTTGTGCAAGTTTTGAAAACAGCAAAACTAATTTTCAAAACACTTAATCTAACCTATTGATATAATATAATGAATGAAATGTACCCTTGGACGAACAAAGATTGAGAGAGAGAGAGAGAGAGAAAGAGAGACAGACAGACAGTGATCTTGAGAGAGTCTGTAGTTTTTTAAAAAACCCGAATGGCCCTTTTTTACAGTCCACCTGGGTTTTTTTTGTGTGTATCTGTGTGTATGTGCGTATATATATATATATATATATATATATATATATATATATACCACATACATTGAAAATAACATGCCTTTTAAAGTGTTGGTATAAAGCAATTTGATATACCAATACTGTTGGTATATCAAATTGTGATCCGCCCATGGCGCATGAATACGAATATATAAACATGGTTTCAACAGTGGTTATTGCTTCTATCTCTAGATCAGTACTAAATTTCCACTTATTAATCATTATCGACATAATAAAATAAAGCAAAAAATATTAATAATCCCCGTTTTCTAAATGAATTAAACATGGTATACAATTTCATTGAAATCCCCTCTGCTTTCCCTTTTATCTATCTCACTCTCATGCATAAGGGACACACATAGGTGGAAATCTATGGAGAGAGTGAGAGAGAGAAAAAAAAAGAATTTGAGCTGGATGAAACCCTTGAATTTGAACTGACACCAAGTAACCTAGAAGAACCTGGGTCGTCGTAATGGTATACTTACACTTTTCATGGGGTATATCCTACAGTGTTCACAATAAAAATTATACAAAGTTGCAATAGCGTGTCGAGACTGTACGGTACATTTCTTGATTAGGAGGTACACACATACTGTAATGTATTTAGCTCTCTCTCTCTCTCTCTCTCTCTCTCTCTCTCTCTCTCTCTCTCTCTAACTGTTTTGGTTGGTCAGGCAGACGACTAATCGACTCACAGAGAAACATAGGGATGGACGATTAAAAACATATCTAATGCTAAGTCTCTCCAAACCCCCACCCCACCTATCTCTATCTCTCTCTCTGTTGGTTGATCTGTCTCAGCATATCAGTTTATCAGTTTTACCACAGTCTCTCTCTCTCTCTCTCTCTCTGGACCATCGTCGCAAGATACGTGCAAAAATCCGTGAAAAAAACGAGCGTAGCGGATTTTGCCCGTCATGCGACGATGTCTCTGGACCTGTGAATGATGGTAAAATTTACAGATAAACCGACCAACGGAAAAGGGAAAGAGAGAGATGAGGATAAAAGCAATCTTATGTTCGGTAGCAATGTTAATTAAAGCATAATAATGACTTGGATCAACTGTAAATACATTTAAATGTTGAATTACCTCTTGTTGGCTCATCATTTAGCTTAGTCTATATTCCACACTCGTTTTAATATACTCGACGGTGACTGAATGGCTTCGCGTTCAGTGTTCAAGAAGCTAACACAGCTATGTTTGTAGTGCTCTACTTTCTTCACTTAAACCATCTTTCATGTTTAAATCATAAGTGTGTCTTATATTTATTTAATCAAAATATAAGTGAAAATAGAAGCTAAAAAAATAAAAGAAGCAACTTATCAATTTGCAAAGAGAATTGTGAATAGCCGCAATAGGTACAGAACTATATTTTGTAGCGGACACACTTGGCAGGGATGTTAAGAGTTCACTCCGTCAATACACAGTTTCCTGTAGTCAATCTTAACTCCGTTGGAAATGCAAGTATGTGTATTTGTATGTGATATAAATAAAATATATGTATAGTATGTACGCTGTATCTTTGATATACCACTCGTTGTATAAATTTTTCATTAAAAGGAAACTCGGCAAGCCTCGTTTCCTTTTAATGAAAAATTTATACATCTCGTGGTATATCAATGATACAGAGTACATACTATACATATATTCTATATTTATACCACATACATTAAAAATAACATGGCTTTTGAAGTGTTGGTATAAAGCAATTTGATATACCAATACTGTTGGTATATAAAATTGTGATTTGCCCATGGCGTATGAATATGCATAATAATCATGTTTTCATAGCTAATATACTCTCTGAACTTGATTATGGATTTCTTGGAATATTATATTAAAAAAGAAGAAAATAACAAGAAAAAAATTGTCATGTTCAATTTTTTTTTATATAAACTAAATTTTTTAAACAAATAAAATCAAACATACTGAGTCCAGGAAATAAATATTATTGAGCTCCACCCTGTATCATCTCAATCAACACTGCTGTTCCCAGCCTCTACCTCTTGCAATAAATCTGCAAACATTCTGTGCAACTCTGTAGAAAAAAGAAAACAATGACATCAGAAAAGGAGCAAGATGATGAAGCAACCTTCAATCTACTAAACTGTGAGTTAATTGTAGAGTTTGATAGAGGTATGAGAAATTTGTAAATGAAAATGATCATTCTGTGTCCAAATTCGAGACTGTCAGTGAAGACAGATTTGTACACCATGAGCCTGATGACATAATTAAATTTATAGAAAGTAAGCAAAATGCAAATACTCTAAAAAAGACACTCTTTGATGTAAGGCTTGTGACTGAATTCTTGCTGTCAAAAAATGAATTCAGAAACTTACACGAAATTCCCGCATCTGAATTGGATCAACACATGGCCGGTTTTATACTCAGTGTTAGGAAAAAAGATGGATCTGAATTTGAGCCCAACAGCTTAAGAAGCATCATCAGCTCCGTTGATCACCACCCAAAAATAAAGAAATATACAAGTACAATGATAAGAGGAAATGACACAAATTTTAAATTAACAAGAGAAGCTCTTCAGGCAAAGCAAAGAGGTTTAAAATCTACAGGAAAAGGAAATAAACCCAATCGCAGTCAGCCAATCACAGATGAAGAAATAAACACTTTGTATAACAAAAAACTGATGGGGATGGAAACGCCAGAAGCCATTGTTAACACAATATGGTTTAACAACTCTGTGCATTTTGATTTGTGGGGAGTGACTGAACATTACAATTTTAAATGGGGGGGATGTTATACTAAAAAAAGATGAGTGAATGGCCAGGAGTACATTGAACTCAATTAAAGGCATACAAAAAACAAGAACAGGAGACAATGTGAAAGACATAAGGGTCATTAAGCCTAAAATGTATCAAAACAAAGACAACCACGAGAGAGATCCAATTGCTATCTACAAAAGGTATGCAGAGCTAAGACCAGCAGAATTTTGTCAACCAGAAGATCCCTTCTATGTTGCTCCCAATACTATGCCGATCACAGCTACAAACCCAAAATGGTTTAGAAAACAAGTCATTAGAATTAACAAACTAGGATGCGTGATGAAGAGAATGAAAGAAAAAGCAAATATGACAGAGGGAAATATATTGACAAACACCAGTAGCAGGGAGTATCTAATTCAAAAGTTAAGAGACAAAAACATTCCACCAACTGATATCATGCAAATTTCTGGCTACAAAAATGTACAGTCTATAAACAGCTTCTCAAACATCAGTGAAAAACAGACATACTCCAATTACTTGAGCAACACCGACCCCCCCCCCCCCCCCCGAGTAATGATGCTGTCAACCCCCAACCCCGCAACAAACAGATTTCAAACTCCACCGCATCAGACTGTAATATCTCAAGTTCCCAAACATGTAATATACAACAGAATCATATTATCAGCAACCCATTCTATGGATCAAACATCACAGTACAGAATATGTTTGTTATGAACCTCCCGCAAAACAACGTAAATGAGATTCCTAATTGGGTCAACTTTTTTCGACAGTCGACTTCTCATACTAGGGCCCCACAACCGAAACGTAGGAGAATATTAGAAAGTGACACTGATAGTCAGTAGGATGAGCTATGGACTGTCACGACATGAATGAACTGTAATTAGGATTAAATGTGTTTAATTACCTCTTGTTCCTTCATTATTTTGAGGTTTCTGACTTCATTCGACATGCCTCGTAGCTAGATGCAAATGGCTGTGCTTGTCACTGTACTGTACATGACACTGAACGCTGCAAATTCGATGTTTTGCATTTACATTATTAAAACACTTTGAATGTTAAATGTCATCTCTGTTTGTTCACTTCATTTATTAAACACACAAACAACTATATTAATTTATACGAATGAAGTTTAAAATAAATTAAGAGTCACTTAAGAACTATTTGTTTGGGCGTACATAAATGAGCGCGATTGTGAAGAGTTCATTCCCTTCACATTGCACAGTTTATGACCGTCAGTTTTATCTCCCTTATAAAATGTAAAATACGCGTAAATTGTATGTAGTATAAATAAAATATATGTATAGTATGTACGCTGTATTTTTGATATACTACTCGTAATATAAATTTTTCATTAAAAGGAAACTCGGCAAGCCTCGTTTCCTTTTAATGAAAAGATTATATAACTCGTGGTATATCAAAGATACAGCGTACATACTGTTACTGTACATATATTATATATATGTGTCTGTGTGTCTGTGTGTGTTTATGTGTGTGAGTGTGTGTGCGCGAAGCAGAGAAAGAGAGAGAGAGAGAGAGAGAGGTAGGTTCAAGCGAGTTTCCCGCCAAAACAAACATAACCTCTTAGATTCTTACCATTTCTAACCAGACCAACTCATCCTTTGAAAAAAAAAAAAAAAAAAAAAAAAAAAAAAAAACCCACATATGAACCAATTTCTTTGACAATACATTGTTTTCCCTAGACAAAACCTTTACACTTATATTTTTCTTTTTGCCTTCCTAACTCCCTCTCCTTTTGTCACTGCGTCCTTTTGTTAGTATCTCTATATATCTCTGTCACTTTCATTCTCACTAGGTCTTTCTATCTGTCTACGCATGTATATTCACAATGAACGCGCGATTCGATGTTAATGCATTTTTTTTATTTTTTATTTTTTTCCTTATGCATTTAGTAAATATATGAGTCACTATTTCGGATTGAATTTTCCCAGCCATTCATTAACAAGAAAAGTATCCTCGTGGTCGTTCCATGTTTCCTGGATATATAACCCAAAGCACGTCCAGGACACTTAAGAAACAATAATAATTTACCTCAGTGTGGCGATGATGGTGGAGGTTGTAGTGGTGGAAATAATGTACGTTATACTGCATTGATATTCATCCCCTCCCCAACTTTGTTACTCAGAGTATCATACCCTATCCTGAAATGTACTATTGGACCAAATATTTCCTTTTGCATAACAATTGCAACAATTGCTCCCAACATTTTGTGAGCGGGCCAAAATCATACCCGATCCGAAATTTTGATTCTCCGTCACACTCCCGGTAAATATTCGCCACTCACTTAACTGGGGAAGACTAGTTGGGCATGTTCAAGTTGGAGAGGGTAGGGAGAGAGTTTGGTGTGAGATGCAGTAGATGTGATTATCAACATTAATTTCGTTCCAGATTATCTGACTTAAAACAGAGAAAGTTGCATTCTTGGTAAGAAATATATTTTGTATGTGGTTATGGCACTTGTGTCACAGACCTCTGTATCTAGGTCCTTACCATGCTTTTATCAGGCGGAATTTTGAGTGCGTGTGTGTGTAATGGCATACCTCCTGGTATATGAAAGAAAAGAAGCGACTTCATAACTTTAACCCTTGCAGTACTTTCAAACTATTGCGCATACAGACAGCAAGAACAGCAGCAATAACGAGTACAAAATCTTCTCTTCCCTTGCAACTATTATTACTACTGCTACAACAGCTATTAAAACAACAAAAACAGCAACAACTACTAGTACTACAACTACCATTGTTACTGGGGTATATCGATCAATGTGGTCGCGTACATTTTGCTGTTTGACATATTATTGGTTCTAAATATAATACCCACGTATAACCTGACTAATGGGTTAATTTGACTTTACCCGTTTTCCAGAGGACACACTAACGTGAGATTACTTGAAAGTGAACCATTGATTGACATGCTTTAGTTATGAAAGGAAAGAAACAGATTAGTAATGTTTCGACCTTTCGATTGCTCAATGGCTTAAATCCAGCCCAGATATTTTAAAGAGTTTTTAGAACAATAGTAATTGCCTTTATTTCTTCCGCCCTATCACGTTTCTAAACGTGTGTCGCCGTATAAAATACGGCATCGGGCGAAATTAAAAGAATGTATTACAATATAGAAGTACAGCCTCTACTTCAACCTGTTACACAAAGTATTACATTCTATCCTGAAATATACAACTGCCCTTTATAATTTGCTATGCATAAACAATTTTTCTCATACGTATTTTGAACGAGCCAAAAAATAAATAAATAAATAAAATAAAATACAAATAAAATTAAAATATAAATAAATAAATAAAAACTTTCCCCAAGCCATGCCGTCCTTTCTTCCTTCAGTGGATATTGTTCAGTCTATCACGAGGGTGAACAAACATGACCTAAATTTGCGAGTAGTGGGTACTTTGGGTTTGATTCTTGGTACATACTGTTCCAGCATAATTAAAACAGAGTCAGAAAGTTCATTTTGTAGAAAGGAAAAAATCTGTTTTGTGTTATTGTGACCTATTTTGTACATCGAGTGCGCTTATTTTATCATACATATACGGCATCGGGCACAATTAAAAGAATGTATTGAGTTGTTGCTGGGATTTGTTTGTGTCAGAAATGTAGCAGCATCCAATGAATCCGTTTGCTATTCCTTCATATTACTTTCAACCCTTTCGAACAAACTGAAACAGAAAAAAAAAAATTATCGAAATTTTTGCTGGTACAATCTGGCTTTAGTGAACATCTTGATTTCTATACGCATAATTCAAGTTTAATCTGATTTGTGCATTCATTAACTAGTAACACAATACCCTTTATCGGTGTTCCAGTTTGTACACCAACAAGAAAATACTTGAAGCTAAAAGCTTAACCCTTGGGTCTAGTACTTTAGTAATATAAAGACAAATAATGTTTTTTGACGTTTCCAGTTATCCATTATTAACATCGATCACACGAATTGAAACAACTTGTAATCGATAGCCTTCCCTCGTTTATTTTTGCCTCGCACTATAGTCAAATTCTATCACGTGTTTGAAAATGTGTCCCGGTATCTAAGTAGTTTGGTGTTTCTATTGACAGTTGTATATCACTCTATTGAAAACAAGTTCGACTTTAAAATGTACTGAATGCTCAGTGCACTTGGGTCAATATTTGGCACACACTCACACTCACACACACCCACACCCATATATATATATATATATATATATATATATATATATATATATATATATATATAGTACCAATTAAAATTTCTATAACCTGTATGATAATATTAGTACGAATTAAAATTCTATAACCTGTATGATAATATTATTTAAAACTTCTGTTGATGTTATCAAGCATTTTCCTGTACAATCCAGGGACGCACTTTCCGCTCTGTTTGGTGTATATAGCTCTTTCTCTCTCCCTCTCTCTCTCTTTGTCTATGTCTGTCTCTCTGTCTGTCTCTCTCTCTCTCTCTATATATATATATATATATATATATAATCAAATAATATTATTTAAATCTCATTACAGACTTTGTGTAGAATGCCAATCGTGTGGTAGGCAAGGACAGTAGTGGGTTGTAATTGCTTTCCTTTTTTTAGCATTATGTCGAACTTATATATCGGTATAGACACGGGCAGGTTTCATCGTACTGAGTTTGCATAGCACAAAAATTGAAAATGTTATTTCGAACAGATGAGGGAAGGTTACAAATTATTTATGACACCCACCATCCATCCTCTTATGCCGTGTCATTAATTTTACAAGCTGACACTTGAATGCTTGTATAGGATATAACTTTTTCCTTGAAAGAGAATAAACGCCTGAAGTGGACATTCATAATTAACATATAGCTAAATTACAGCTCTCTCTCTCTCTCTCTCTCTCTCTCTCTCTCTCTCTCTCTCTCTCTGTATGTCTCTCTCTCTGTATGTCTCTCTTTCTCTCTCTCTCTCTCTCTCTCTCTCTCTGTATGTTTCACTGTCAATCTCTCTCTGTATGTCTCTCTTTCTCTCTCTCTCTCTGTATGTCTCTCTGTCTCTCTCTCTCTCTGTATGTCTCTCTTTCTCTCTCTCTGTATGTCTCTCTGTCTCTCTCTCTCTGTATGTCTCTCTGTCTCTCTCTCTCTGTGTCTCTGTCTCTCTCTCTCTCTCTCTCTCTCTCTCTCTGTATGCACTATGGAGTGACCTCATTTAATATAATGTGTATATAAATGCAGATTAATGGCAAAATATTGTGACAAAAGTAATTATGTTCGATATTGTATGAAACTATGCATTTTGATTCAATATTGGGTTAAATGTTTGAGGTTTGTGTTTAGAAAATATTTCGAGGTTTAATAATAATAATAATAATAATAATAATAATAATAATAACTTAACAAGAGCAACTTCAATGACCCGATG
This sequence comes from Margaritifera margaritifera, assembly GCA_029931535.1. Taxonomy (NCBI): domain Eukaryota; kingdom Metazoa; phylum Mollusca; class Bivalvia; order Unionida; family Margaritiferidae; genus Margaritifera; species Margaritifera margaritifera. The sequence continues at coordinate 1,397,576 of JAQPZY010001301.1, forward strand.
TCACGAAATCCCCACGCTTTTTATTCCATCTACTCCCCTACACATCCGCACCTCCTGATATTGAATCGGTGGTCATAACGTATTCTCTGTCATATTTGCGTGAGACTTGGTCCAATGACTCCATATACAAAATGTGGTGAAAAAATATTTGAAAATGTCGCTGCAGTGTAAAGTTTGTAAGTTTACCCTTTTACGACTTCGCGAATATCCCTTGGGCGGGAGCCAAAACTAATACCCTGTTGCAGATAGTTACCGTAGGGCAATATAACTACCATATTTTTCGAATCTCCATCCAGTCCGTTTAGAATGAAAGAGAGTCACGGATTTTTGACACTAAAGTGTGGGAATAATAATAATAATAATAATAATGACATCTAGATACGATAATAGCGATATAAACACTGAACAACGCTTTATTTGAAAAAGACGACCTTGTTACGAAAAGTCGTTTATGCAAGCAAATGGGATTCTGACATTACAGACGTCCGAAAGATGGTAAATTTACCATTACAAATTGGGCCCAATACGGTACCATTAATAGACGATCGCGTCATTTGCAAACACGTTCAGAATGTTAGCCGTATTGGTCCTGAAACGACACAATACTTCATCATCATCATCGTTGTCGTCGTCGACATCATCATCATCTAAAGCCAGATCTGATGATTGCGAATAAAGTAGTCAGTAAAAAAAAAACATTCATAGACAACGGTATCGATTACAAAACTTTCTCAAAGCTATCCGGTGGCTATCGTTGCAGGATAATTGACAAATCAATAAAAGGATACACAAATTGATTGCCAAGCGTTTAAGAGTCACATATGAAGGCTTTACGATTCTTGAATTGAGTCAATGCAAAGACTGTATCATTAAGTACATTCTTCTGATGTGAAGCTAACAATAGAACACACGGATCTTTCCAATCACAGGAAAAGGTATGGTGAAATCATACTGTGTTTTACCTTTGTTTGTTTTGCAGATATGACCAGATAGCATCAATGGACTGGTCATTGACAATAACTAAATAAAAATATAAACATTCACTTATTAGTTCCGGCTGTTCTGAAGATAGCATTTATATTTTATAATTTTTAGGTAATTACATCGCTAAATAATTTATTATTATTATTATTATTATTATTGAATGTAAACGTTTAGCAATCACTATACAAGTTTAAGTTACAAATAAGATATTGTTTATGTCAGAATGAGTATCCAAGAAGATCAGATATAGGGAACACGAATTTTTAATATGTCATATTTTGTTAAAATTTTATTTCAAGCTCTTATTAGTCTTTTTATTCAATGCTAACCACTCGTATTTGGAGTACTTGCATTAAAGCATCGAAGAGCTTGAATCAACGAGGATTTTGGTATGCATTTAATTCTTTTAAAGGTCTTAAAAGTGCAAAAAAGCATATGATATTACATTTCAGCTCTTTTAATTTTTTCCTTTCTACGATAATATTAACAACAAAGAGACAACAGGGAAGAAAAAGGAACGGATACAAAATTCAAATCTGTTTTCACTTTCTTCATTATTTTTGGTTATTAGCTTGGTTTTAACTGACCTTTTGGAACAAGTTTAGCAGCCTAATTTGTAGCGTATATGTAAGAACATATTACACGGCCCCATTACAAATGAAAATAGGTATTGGTATCTGTCTGAGTACCATCTATCTACATTTGTTTCACTGCTGTATGCCACACCTTAGCAGTGCATTGATCAGGCTTCACGATATTTTTTTCCGTGCATCTGTAGATTAAAATGTAATTTTCTCTTACCGTATCTCTCTCTCTCTCTCTCTCTACTTATTAACCTCAATATACTCACCGTCAGGCGTTGCGCGTAAGATGATATGGGTGAACTATATAATTTCAATAAAATGAAGTCATGCGTTCAAATATAGGAGGATTGTTTTTGTTGTCCTACTTTCCTTTTGAACTTTGTTCTTTTTCAATGCCAATATTATGTTCAACTTAAACTTGTGTAGTTCGTTTATGCCCATGAATATAAAAGGGCGTCTATGTTATAGTAGTAGTTAAAACACAATATACGACATTTAATATGGATCACAATATAATAGGGCATATGCGAAATTATTAAAGAAGAGTATTGTTGAATATAGTAACAGAATTCACAAATCGACATGAGATCTGGAAAAAAGTAGGAGAAATATCTTTAAAAGTAATATAATGTTGCATGGATTATCTTGGATATGGGGACGGATATTTTCCTTAGAATCTGAGTTTCTCTTTGCTACTCTTGGAGGATAGCTGTTGTTTATTTTTTGTTTTTGTTATCATTTTTTTTTTTTTTTTGTTTTGTGGCTATTGTTGGACATATAGACATGGGTAGATAGTAAAACACAAATATTTTTAAGACATTTCCAGCAAATTAGAGAACTGGATATATTTAACCTTCCCGCTTTGTGAGAGTTTTGTTGCATTCAATATTACCGTGTCAACAGTTAAAGAAGCTGAATGCCTGGCTGGGATTAAATTGTGATGACGCTTTAATTGAAAGAGATTTTACACACTGTTCAGAGTTAACTTATTATAACACCTCCCCCCTAATTGTTCCCCTCCAAGTATACACTCGTATATACTCTGAAGGAAAACAAAAATAACCGGGTAGAAAACCCCAGCTTAGTCACTTTGATCTATTGTGGGTATGAATGCAGGATTAATATCAAAATGTTTGAACAAAAGGAATTTTCCTCGATGTTGTGATAAGCTCAGTATATTTATTCCAGATCTACAATATTAAATTAAAAGTTCCTTTTTTAAGATTTTCTCTCTGTATCAATAATAATAATAATAATAATAATAATAATACATTTACATCAGTTTTGAATCCTTGGTGCCGAGAAATCCCCACTCCTTTTAATAAATATACTTCTACCCCTCCCCGCGATTGGCCTTCTCCGACCCCCTTTCCCACTCTTTGACAGCGACTCATACGTCAGAATCCAAATATATTACATCTAGAGAGTGTATTTTTGCAGTTACTGCATATACAATGTTTGGGCAAAACTATTAGAAAATTTAACTGTAATGAAATTCCTTGTACAGTTCATCTTTGACCACCTCACATGGACTCCAATTGAAAAGAATACAAATAATATATATCTTGTAGATAGCTTCCATAGGGAAGATAACTCCCAAGTTTGGCGAATATCCATCAAGCTGTGTAGTAGTGGTTTGAGTTAAGACCTGACTGACCGACAGCGGGACGCACAAATAGATTACACGAGAGGTTATGTCAGGGTGGCCACATGTACTGTTGTAACCCCGTCTTGCAGAAATTAACGACCAGTGTAAATGGCTTGTAAAAGTTAATTAACATAAAAATAAACTTTTTTCTGAAGAAAATTAATTATGGTCGCAAGATAAAATTTATTTTAAACTTTATTATTGTATTAATCATAGGAAATTCGAGCTTTTGAGTCGCTATCGTACTTTTTTTTAAGGCAAAAAACTCCAAAGGATGATGGTTGTATTATGCATGGGAAATCACTTTTTATTTGAATACTTGCAAGTACTGATAGAGGCTTTTAAATTGCCGAAAAGTTTGGTATGAATTAATTTTAATATCCTAGTATTAAGTAGCAAGAAATATCTGATACTAGGTTTCCACTGCTTTTAATATTTTCCTTTGCATAAAAGGATTTACACAAGGAAGAGAAGAAAAGAGATCTGAACGGATTACAATAATTTCTAATGAACCAGTTGTAGCAAACTCATAACTGTTTCCACTTTCTCAGTTATTTATGATTTTGATGTTGTTTCTGTCTTATCTTGTAGAATCAGTTTCGTATCTTAAATTGTATCCTTTTGTCTCGTAGCACGGAATTGGGATCCATTATCAGCGATAATACCTAATTGTGACTGTCTGCCCGCCTCTTGGCCTAGTTTTTGTGCGTATAAAAATGTTGACGATGATATGAATCATGCATTCACACCCACATAAGATCAACGATGATACCCTAGAAGCATCTATGTTTCTTTTTTCTGAGTACATATCGAGATAGAGAGAGAGCGAGAGAGAGAGTAGTTCGCAAAAGAAAGCCAATCATAGAAAGAGGTATAATTTACATAACTTCTTCCAAACTAGGCGGGGCGGTACTTACATGATAGCCTACATATCGACAATAGGATATTCCTATTAATTGTCAACCACATAAAAGGCACAAAACAGGTGTTATGATTGTTGGAGAGCTCGTCATTACAGAGACGGGATCATTGATCAAGTCTATTAGATGTGAAGCTAAAACAATCATTTCAAAGACAGTTAAGTTTAAGTTGACCTCATGTAATCATTGCAATTTCCTGTATAAATATTGAGCTAGTATCAATGAACTGGTCATAGTCGATATATTTTAATATAAATTTTCTCTGATATATTTTCTGGCCGTTCTGAAGATAACATTTATATTCAGAAAACTTTTAATTTATTTTCATCATAGAAATCAGACCTTTCTTGATCGTTTTTAGGTTGTTTTTTTTTTTTTAATTTGAGTCGAGCTGTTATCGGTCATTTCATTTCATGGGAATTACTTTAAATCAGAGCAATTACATTCAGTTATTAAACCATTTAATCAAAGAGGATTTAGGTATGTATATTATTAATTTTAAATGTCTTTAAACAAAGCAGTAAGAAGTATATGATTGTAGATTTCTAATGTTTAACATTTTTTCTTTGCTTACTAAGATTTACAAGAAAGTAGGAAAAGAGATCGAAACGGATAAAACTATATTTACCACGCAATCGACTGTATAAAAACTCCAAACAGTCTTCACTTTCGTCCGTATATATAGTTTTTGGCTTGGTTTTATCCAATTTTGTGTTATCATTTTCGCATTTTAATTTGTAGTCTTTTCATGTTTATATTGAAATTTGGGACATTTACGGATGGTGTCACAAATTTCAGTCTGTCTGTCGCCCTCACTGCCTCTTTGTCTGTCAATCAGTCAATCAATGAAATTATCAATTAAACAAGCATTCAATAAATCCATAAACTTGAGTGCTACCTAACAAGAACATACAGTAAAACATTGAAAATACATTGAAGGAGGTACGTATCACAGGTAAAGACACAAGACGACTTCCTTATCAACAAAAACAGCAACATCAATATATTATTTTGTAACAGTAGACCCATGTTTAAATGATCGTTCATGGACGACGTCTAAGGTATATCCAGGCATTCGACCAAGCTCTAACAACGTCATATGCAAACATATCGGCTACTCCCACAATAGGATCAAGCAGTTCGCCATCAGCTGTCTCATCTCCCCTCCCTATCTACTTGCACAGCCACCATTCTTATGATATATGTGAAATTATGTCGTTATGCGAAAGAGTGAGTAAAAATGCAAACTTAACGACAATGTGTCCTAAAATTAGGGTGATGTCATGACTCTCCTGTGACATAATACCACGGAGAATTACATATTAAGCTATTTTTCAAGAAAAGTTCCCAAGTCTTTTAGAATGAGAATAACATTCTTACGTTGGACGATTTGACACAATATAAACAGTGATTTTACTGTCGCAAATATAGTCAATTTGTGACAGCTAAACCACCATCAAACTTCCTCAAATATTTAAATACAAGACTTTTATTCTCCAACTGATGTATACCCTTCAGAATACTAAATATTAGACCTTGCATTGCAATATGATACGTATCACGATACAAAGGTCGCGAGACGATATGCTTCACGAACTTTACAGCGTATTACATTTCCAGAACTAGCAATAATATGACAAAACATAACAAAGAAGAATTATAAAATTATTCACTATTAAAATTTGGATCATTATGTAGAATCCAAAATCTCTCTCTCTCTCTCTCTCTCTCTCTCTCTCTCTCTCTCTCTCTCTCTCTCTCTCATTGCAAGCATCAAACATTTTTCAAAACTGCATAATAACATTTCATTCTCAATTTGAATCATACATGTCGCTATACGGGGTGGCGATAAAATATATTGTATCACCATAGAATCTCAACTTGGCTAAATATTATGTTTGGTACTGGGACTAAATGACTAAATTCATGCAAATCAAACCACCGTTCTCAAAGCATTGAAGTGATCAACATATGAACAGAACAGTATGCAGGATACATCTTCATAACTAAACATTTTTATTCAGATCAACTAGGTCATAATAAATAGTATAATTAAAGGTGTAACCACCACATCACCTTGTGGAGCGATACTATTACTAAGGCCTTCAGACTACGAGGCGTACCTGTAGTCAGTGGTGGATCTGGAAATGTCGTTTGGAGGAGGGGGGGGGGGTAAAGAAGTAGACGAGGAGTCCGTAGGACGGAACCCCCAGGGGGCGAAGCCATCTTTAGCTCTGGAATTGTAAGCGTTTCCAGGGCATAATTTTAACCATCTAACTGTAAAGAAAACTTACTCTAGCAACGTTCAGGTTGTTTCACGCTTGTTCTTAGGAGGGGGAGGGGACAGCTCCCCTCTCTTATATCCACACCTGCTATTGATACTCTATCGACCAATCAACGAGTTCGCCAGTTTCATTTCTTTTATAAGCCCTTTTTCATTTTGAGTGATGCAATCAGATTCATTCACATTTAATAAACTCTGAGTTGGCGTAGACCTTTTAGATTCGCGCGAGATTCTGATTAAACGAGACTAGATTTCCAAACTACTCAGCCAATAGTCAATAAAGAGTTTTAAAATTTTGAAGTTGTTAAATATTGTCTCGTCGCTGTCTATGAGACTATATTTCCAAGCGACTTAGTCAATAAGGAGATTTCAGGTTTGAAGTTATTAAATACTGTCTCATTGTCATCAGCACGGAAATGAAATACGAACCTTTTCAGAATCTGTCTTATGTACATGTCGTAGTAAATAAATTGTGAAATGTGAGTGAATAACTGTAAATCAGATTCAGTATATCTATGCGTGGATCGACTTAAAAGGTCTGTTAATCTTTTTCTGCTTAACCGCTAAGTGCACTGGAGATATTACTGCGTGTATCTATATCGACCGATAGTGTACTCAAAGTCTTGATACAAATATTAACTTACTCTAATTTTCTTATCTACCTATCTAACCACCTTTAGTATGATACATACATACATACATACATACATACATACATACATACATAATATTCTTTTGCTCACAGCTATTTACTGATATTCATGTGACGGGGGTGGGTTGTATACGTCTAAAAACTTCCTACCTTTATAGGTAGTCGTCAGGATATGGAATCAATTGCTATTATACGTACAAGTGTGTAACGAAAAGCAGATAACTTATATTCGTCTCTCCATGTCTACAAGTGGGGCCCTAATGTTAATAGTGTCCATTACATCTTATCACTATTACAGAGACTCCTCTTTCAGTGCTAGTGCCTTCATATATACCATCCATGTGTATGATCATTAACATTTAAAAGCTTAAAATGATTTTTTTTCGTATCCTTCTCATAAAAAATGTATGTATGTATGTATGTACATCCAAATTAATCAATAGGTTGGCTGATAGATATATGCAAAGATATATCTATAGATAAAGATATCAATATGGATAAACATATAGTTACTATAATATAAGTAGATAAAGATATCAATATGGATAAACATATAGTTACTATAATATAAGTTGATAAAGATATCAATATGGATAAACATATAGTACTATAATAGAAGTAGATAAAGATATCAATATGGATAAACATGTAGTTACTATAATAGAAGTAGATAAAGATATCAATATGGATAAACATGTAGTTACTATAAAAGAAGTAGATACAGATATATTTGGATAAACATATAGTACTATAATAGAAGTAGATAAAGATATCAATATGGATAAACATATAGTAACTATAATAGAAGTTGATAAAGATATCAATATGGATAAACATGTAGTTACTATAACAGAAGTAGATACAGATATCAATATGGATAAACATGTAGTACTATAATAGAAGTAGATACAGATATCAATATGGATAAACATACAGTAACTATAATAGAAGTTGATAAAGATATCAATATGGATAAACATGTAGTTGCTATAATAGAAGTAGATAAAGATATCAATATGGATAAACATATAGTTACTATAATAGAAGTAGATAAAGATATCAATATGGATAAACATGTAGCTACTATAATAGAAGTAGATACAGATATCAATATGGATAAACATATAGTTACTATAATAGAAGTAGATAAAGATATCAATATGGATAAACATGTATTTACTATAATAGAAGTAGATAAAGATATCAATATGGATAAACATGTAGTTACTATAATAGAAGTAGATACAGATATCAATATGGATAAACATATAGTACTATAATAGAAGTAGATAAAGATATCAATATGGATAAACATGTATTTACTATAATAGAAGTAGATAAAGATATCAATATGGATAAACATGTAGTTACTATAATAGAAGTAGATAAAGATATCAATATGGATAAACATGTAGTTACTATAAATAGAAGTAGATACAGATACAACGACACATAGAGAGATAAAGATGGATATATAGATATTCAGTTATTTCTGTTTAACAGTTTTATATCCTGTTATCAGTTGTTTTGTTTTTTTAATTTATTTTATTTGAGTACACTATATCTTCTATGTTAGTTGTTCTGACGTGCAAGAAAGACTAGGAACTACAGGCCATATAATGTAACCAACAACTAACGGCCATAAAATAATTCAGTAAAAGCCTTCTGAAAGACTTTGTACCCGTTTCTTTCTTTGTTTCTTTCTTTCAACGACATGTGAAATCTGTGTTATTTTATCTATATGCATTTCATAATGCGTATTTGGTAAATGTAGTATCAAATGTGTACAAAAAAGCTTGATGAAAGTTAGTGGTGGTTTTACATTTCATTATGATATTTCAAAGTGCCCAGTCCTATGGACCTACCGCCAGAGCAGATATAACCACGCCTACTCAATTAGCATAAACATATTATGAAGTAAGTATAAACGTTATTTTATGTTGCCATTTACCCATGTGAATTAATGTTAATATTTTTGTGTATTTTAATTTTGACGACCTATTGAGATTTTCATGCTATTTCCATGATTTTTATTATCTTAGATATTGTTTTGTTTTGTTGTTTTGTTTTTTGTTGTTTTTTTTTTTTTGTTTTTGTTTTTTTTTTTAATTTTGTCTTTTAAATTTGGGACCCTTTTTGTAAACCTCTTAGCTCAATTATGTAAAAACCGCTGGACAATGGCAAATATCAGTCTAAACGCATTATCATATTCATATTTATTTGAACTGATAGATTTTCTCGTCGTTTAACTTACTTTTAGGAACTTTTGAACAGGTCTCTCTGAGTTTTGGGCATGGATTTTTTTTTCTCTGGAAGAAACTTGTGAGCCCGATTGCATACAATTGCTAAGCCAAGGCAAATTAGGTTTGGAATGCATTTTTATGTGCATAATTTTATTTAGATGTCTTGAAAAGAATTTCGCGCTTATTAAAATTTGTGCAAGCTTGATCAGTTTTTCAAACCACTTGGAATTAGATTTTATTTTTGGTTTGCATTGTGGGTGGACGTATTTTAAAAAGATCTTACATCTTACAATAAGTAAACGTATGAAAACAACAACCATGTTAATTGACTCTCTCTTTTTTAGACAGTAAGTCAGCTTGCATTTACGTATTGCATCCCAGATGAGTATACCTTCCTCGTTACTGGTGAAACATAAACTGCATGATCCCTTCAAGAAACATAATTAAAGGAAAACCCAGCTTTTCTTCTAATGACCAGTTTGTACTGCGTGATCCAGGTGATTTTTTGTTTTACTTTAAAGTATTCAAAAATATGGACGATGACTTTATCTGGCTAGTTGTCTTTGAGTATAATCAGATCTCAAGGAACTTTACGTCTTTTTAACAACAGTTGCAGCTGTGCATAAGTATTTTGTTTTAACTGTGTAATACAATTTATGTTTCTTTTATGGAAAATAGGAGTTAATTGTAGTTGCATGTATAAGGTAAACAAGGTTGAGTATAAGTTGCTTTTTTTTCTTCTTGAGTTACGAGGTGAAATACAATTCGAAAAACAATTGGTAATATTTTTGTCTGTTGGTTTCTTTAAGTTAGTAATCAAATTCAAACTTATTACACATGTATGGTAATTACAAAAGTGTTTTCCAATTTTAAAAAACGTTATCAGTATATCTTATTTTTTAAATTGTATAGTGTTCGTGTGTGTTTACAGTATTAAGATTACCTCTATCAACAGGAATAATTTGTATTCGATGATTTAAGCACCCTGTAAATTGTATTAGAATTATTAAAAAGGTTTTGTTGCTTGAATTAGGTGGTGACAACGATCATCTATCCATATAAAATGGTAAAACTTCAGGAACTACGCATTACCAACATGATGTTTCATTTGGTTTCATTTGGTATACCTCTGCCATAAGTGTTGCAGCATTATATAGCGTTAGCTTATCGGTCTGCCCAATACGCACGTTCCGAAATACTTTGTATTAGCAACTACTCACGAATCTTTCCACTGACTATGATTAAACTATGCAAGCATTCTTGACATTAGGTGAATATGTGCACACACACACACACACACACACACACACACATATATATATATATATATATATATATATATATATATATATATTGTTACGACCCTATGTCTCGAACAAACGTAACAAAAGAAAGTGAAACCAACAATGTTTGTAAAAAAACAACACACAATTTATTCTAAATAATTAATTTGAAAATCAAAAATACACTTACAGTATCGTGTATTACAATCCAAATAATCCAACAATTATTAGTGTCCTGGTCACAAGTCCGTATATATAGAAACAATAAAATGTTCCAAATGAATGAATGTTTCAAGTTAATGAATGTTCCAAATGAATCTTCGTAATGAACGAATGTTCCAAATGAATGAGTCTTCGTAATGAACGAATGTTCCGATAGAATGATGGTTCCGAATGAATGAGTCTGTAATGTTCCGATGTATCAACGATAATGTCAGATCATCTTTAAGAATATTCAGATACATCCGAGAAAGTCCTAAATATAACTCCAGGTAGCTCTGATGAATGCTCCAATAAATAATTCCTTTCGAATTATCTATACAGCATGGCATTACAGCAGCATTACAGGATTCCAGCTCGGCTATTATTTCAAGCAATCTGATGATTCCAAAGCTGATCATAAAAAACAGTTCTTTTCAACTCAAGATCTAAAAAGGAATGAATATAATTCGTATATTAAGGTCTTTTATACAATTTGCAAATGGCACATTTCACAACAGGAAACGTGTCATATTTCGACCCAGAATGCAATACTAAATGCGTCTATTTCATGGAATTTTACTGAAGAATGATCAACAGCTCTGACCTTGAACAAAAGGTCAGTAAACATGTTGTTATTTGATTAATAGTACAACTAAACTCAACTTAAATATGACTCACTATTTGACACAACTTTAAAGTAGAGTCATAGGCAAAAAATTTAAGTACATTATAGACTCCATATACATAATTCCGTAACAATATATAATCATACAGGTTAGATAATTTTAATTCGGTCTCTACAGAGTATGAATCCAAATGGACTGTATACTTAGATGAGAATTAATTACTGGGTCGACATGCGAGTATGTCTGCTATGCACGAATGCCGATACCACCGACTTTGTAGCATCATTTTTTGGTGATGTGTGCATGGTCGAGATAGTATAGGGGTTGGTACTTACAGGCAAAGCGATGGGTGCCGTAACCCACGGATCCGGGTTCGAATCTCCGTAGAATACGAATGAAAATTACCTAAAATTCTGATAGTGTTATCAAGAATGTTCCTGTATGATCCAGGGAAAGCACTTTCCGCTCTGTTTGGAGTATGTCTGTAATTTCTCTCTCTCTCTCTCTCTCTCTCTCTCTCTCTCTCTCTCTCTCTCTCTCTCTCTCTATATATATATATATATATATATATATATATATATATATTACACATATATATGACAATTCATGTGTGTGCAGCTAGTCTCGCACCTTTTGATGAATTGCCCTTAGACCTGACAGACATTCATTACATGAATAGGTGGATGTCGTTTTGACATCACGCTCCAAGGAGTTTTCTTGAGTTACGCCCCTTTATGATATTAGATATACTCACAATATATATTATAATAATAGTGTGAGCATATAGCTTGTGAGGAATAGCCATGATTCTTGGTAGTAATTATTGACATGAGATGAATATGTACATGTTGTACTGTCATCACACTCCAATCCGCTTTTCATGAGGTATGCTCCTTTTTGGTTTTACAACTTTATTTGTTTGACAAAGTTGTAACTCCTATATTAAATTACGGAGCAGAAAGTATGGAGTTTTGCAAAAGCCAATTCTATACAATTACAGTTCATTAAGAAGTTACTTGGCGTAAGATAGTGTACATAAAAGTTATTTTATATATGGTAAAGTGGGCAAAATGGCGTGCATTACTGTAATACATAATAATAATGATAAAATATTGGTTAAACATGACCCAGCTAGATAAAAAAAAATACACGCAGATTTATATACAATATGATGTTCAACGATAGTATTGTTTTACTTGCAGAGCAAAATTGCGCTACCCTTTGTTAGAGTTCTGTTATCTGATCTGGATTTTTTTCTTAGCTTGACTTTCCGAGGTGTTAGTGATATAATTTATTTTCTAGCTATTGTAAAACAAACTTTATTTGATAACTGTATTAACATTGGAATCATAGTTTGGTGGATTCGTCAGAGCTATTTTCTGCAGAACGTTACCTAAGGTAACTAGCATTCATATGTAGAAACTATTATGATCCGAAATATACAATTGCATTAACTAAATTAAGAGCATTATCACACAGACTAGAATATAATCTGATAGATGGAATAGACCAAATAAAACTCCTTGAGAAAGGAGAATATGCATATTTCGTTCAATTCTAGCAATTGAATATCATTTTCTCCTCGAATGTCCATTGTATTTGGAACTTAGGAAGATGCATATACACATGCATTGTTGGAAGAAAAAAAAAACATGTTAAAAACATTTGTTCCTGATTTTAATGTTTTGTAGGTTACATTTTATCATATGGCACACTTCGGGATTACAAATATGAATGAAATTCATATTGCAGCAGAAACTACATGTTCAATTCATCAATGTAGTACGCTCTTGTGCGTTTCAATATTGATGGTAGTAAGATTGAATAGCGCTGTGTAAATATAAAAGTGATTCGTTTACCATCTCCTTTTTTTTGCGAATATCTTTGACGTATTTAAGATTGTTAAAAATAATAGCGAACAACTCGTAAAAGTATATGCTGAAAAGCAACAAGTTCGACCAAAGGACAAAACCTCCAAGTCACTGACACTGACATATGACATTTTAGTTTTGCTAACAAGATTGTTTCATGAGGTTCTTTTTAAGTCGTCAGTGCATTACAAATGAAACGAATTTTCACATGTTCATCATTTAAACAATTTGAACACAACTGCGCTTTGAAAAAGCTGTCCAAGACGTTATTAATTCCCTTTTACAGGAATATCTACTAAATTTGTTCTAATTCAAATAATTAAGAGGTTAGTACTAGACCAGACCTCATCAAGCCAAACTTTCAAAACATTTCAACACATAAGAATCTAACAGTGAAGCTCTTCTTTCAAATCTAAATTCTAAATAAATGCATGGCAAACAAAGTGACAGACTTCTTTTTGGTTTAATTACTATTCCAAAAGTAACACGAAAATAGTCTCCTCATACCATTGTATTACTTACCGTGAAAAGTATTCCCTATTTCCATCAGTAAGCCATAATTCCTTTTAAAGTTGGACGTTATTTCAGTGAAATTAAATGTCAACTACAGTTCGCGCACCGTAGCAGCAGTAAATTCCAAAAACGCCGGTAAATGTATACTTGGTATTTATTTTTTATGGGAGTTTACAACATTTGCTAACTCTTTTCATGATTGTAGATTTCACAGTGTGACATTAATGTTTGACTCTGAAATCAGCGTTGCCAATAAAAGGACTTAATTGTGACATTTAACGTTGTTGTGAAATTTATAGCTGACACTGCACCCGTAAGCGTCACCAGCTGTAACACATACTGTTGCGTGTCTGCTTTTCCCGTTCAATACTTATGTTGCAAAGTTTTCAAAATGTACAAACGGAGGGATACAGACTTTGTGTTTCAGCGTGAAGTTGTACAGTTTATCGTTGGGTTCTGACTCGTTATAAGATGTTATATATGATATTTACCTATCTTTGTAACATTTTCATAGACTACATCTTGCAGAGCATGAAGTAGAAGTTCATATACATTTAACATGAAATTATTGAAGCTCACTGAATAACACCATATGCCACACACTGCAAGTAGCTATTTGTCGACTCTTTTGTTAAAACAAATCATATGTAATGGACACTTTTGTAAGATACTGTACATACATGTATTTCAAGAGCACAAACGATCAGCGGTCGCCTACACAAAAAACAGGAATCGCGCGTACTTTACGTGCCACTGAGCTCACGACAAAGTTTATTATCTAACCTCACAAATGACATTAGATGATTTATTCTGTATTGTCCATACCTAATGACATTAGATGATTTATTTTGTATTGTCCATACCTAATGACATTAGATGATTTAATTTTCATTATCCATACCTAATGACATTAGATGATTTATTTTGTATTGTCCACACCTAATGACATTAGATGATTTAATTTTCATTCTCCATACCTAATGACATTAGATGATTTATTTTTCATTCTCCATACCTAATGACATTAGATAATTTATTTTCATTCTCCATACCTAATGACATTAATGATTTATTTCTCAGTCTCCATAGCTAATGACATTAGATGATTTATTTTGTATTGTCCATACCTAATGACATAAGATGATTTAATTTTCATTCTCCACACCTAATGACATTATATGATTTATTTTGTATTGTCCATACCTAATGACATTAGATGATTTAATTTTCATTCTCCATACCTAATGACATTAGATAATTTATTTTTCATTGTCCTTACCTTATGATACAATTCTTAAAAGTAGCATGTTTAGCTCTTTGACAATTACTATATTGCTAATTCAATGGTGGTCTCACTTAACTAACATGACTGCCTCTGTTTCCATCAGGGATAAAATGCCTACTTAATACAACTTTCTTTGTGTGTAAATGATTACTTTTTTTCCTTTATATTGCTTTCTACTTAGACGATTGCATTTTGTTAGTCTATCCTGCCCATCACATTTTATATCGCAGGATTGTTTATTTTATCTTACAGGACGCTTTAAAAATTTAACTGCTTCATTTAATGTAATAGAATTGCTCATATGACAGCATCATACTGTTGATGTCATGTTTACCTAATGTTCTCAGTTCCGTTTAATTCTAAAAAATATGATGCCTTTGTCTGCATTGCGTAAATAATTAGTTTCGCCTTTGCTTCACACAAATAAATACATATTTCATGGTTTACATAATATGAAAAAACGCCATTTTTTTGTTTTACGTATGTTCTTCGAGTTTGATATGTACAAAAAGATCAAATTCATTTGTGTGTTATGACTTCCACTGTGAGTTCTGAAGTGTAATGGCTAAATATTTCAATACTTACACTCATTTTTATTTCTCTCGGTAATTTGGACGTTGAATGCATAATTGACGCTGAGGACAAACACTATATCAATAAGGTTGAGTTCGAGTACGTTGATGTAGAAAACCAAACCTACTGTGTATATATCTACCTTCGGGTGAATAATGGTAAATATATTGTTCCATTTTTTCCATCAACTATTTATGCTTCAATAACAATATATGTCGAGGTTAATGGTCAGGTGAAAGAGTATCTTGACCAGGATTAGGTATTTACAGATTTTAATACGTTACAGATGAATCGTTTTGCATGCCCAGGTGATTCTTATGCTAAAACAAGTAGAAATACCGTGGAAGATTACATTTAATGATGCAATTTATACATGAAATCATGGTAAAATAAACTTAATCAGCTGGAGTGACAAATCTTCCTAATCCATAGCCTCGATAGTATTTCTTGATTTTTGAGAGAGCTTTTTCCTTTATAAAAGTATAATTTCGTTGAACTGCAGTCTTTAACTTTCAGCAATACATGGACTTATAAATGCTTCTCTTTGAATACGGTGTTGCAAATATTGATTTTATCAGCTTAAAACAAATAAGAATTTTTTTTTTTAAAACATGGAATTTATTAAAGGATATAATTGCACGCCATAAATGTATTTATCTGTTTGAATTAAGAAATATTGATATAATTATAGTTTACAGATTGTTTGCTTTTTCACTCTTTACCAAATATATTTGTTTTCATTTTGTTGTCTCAGTTCTTAGTTAACTTGATGAAATAGTTATTCTTGTACGAATTCTCTACAATTGATCTGAATTTTCAAGTTGTGATTTACTTTCTATTTCAACATTTGTATGCAGCTGTTTATAAATGAAACGTTTTAAAGAATTGCAGCGAATATGTGCCTCAATAGTTTAAATATAATATCAGCATTGTGATTTGGTAGTACTTGAGGTATAGCGCAATGCAAAGGACTGTAATAGTGAACCAATGTCAGGACCCTCTTGCAACTTCTGGCTAATCATTGTTATTGACTATTCTTTCTGTACATTTAACCAGTGTCATAAAGGTGTACAAATAATGATAACATTCATATATGATGTTCTCTCTGTACATTCAACCAGTGTCATAAAGATATACAAATAATGATAACATTCATATATGATGTTCTCTCTGTAGATTTAACCAGTGTCTTAAAGGTATACAAATAATGATAACATTCATATATGATGTTCTCTCTGTACATTCAACCAGTGTCCTAAAGGTATACAAATAATGATAACATTCATATATGATGTTCTCTCTGTACATTTAACCAATGTCCTAAAGGTATAAAAATAATGATAACATTCATATATGATGTTCTCTCTGTACATTCAACCAGTGTCCTAAAGGTATACAAATAATGATAACATTCATATATGATGTTCTCTCTGTACATTCAACCAGTGTCCTAAAGGTATGCAAATAATGATAACATTCATATATGATGTTCTCTCTGTACATTCAACCAGTGTCCTAAAGGTATAAAAATAATGATAACATTCATATATGATGTTCTCTCTGTACATTCAGCCAGTGTCATAAAGGTATCAAAACAATGACAACATTGTTATTGGATGTACTTTATATACATATAGCTAGTGTCATAAAGATGTTTTTTGACTGTTCATTCTGTACAGTTAACCAGTGTCATAAAGGATTCAGCATACTGATAACATTGTTAGGTCATAGACCTGAAAAGCGTATGGGATGTTCCGTCGTCCGTGCGTCGGTTAGCACAAATCTGTTATCGCTACTCCTCATAAACTACTTGGAGGATTGCCTTGAGACTTTATACACACAATAATCATATGGTCTAGTTTGTCCTCAGTGAAAATGGTGTTGCTCGGACATCCAATATAGCCGCCAGAGCGACCATCTTAAAATTGTTTTATCGCTACTCCTCCTGATTGGATGGTCATATCAACATGGAGTTTTCACTAAAAGAATTTGTATGATGTCTAGTTGGTCCTAAATGAAAATGTTGTCGATATAATGTTCAATATGGCCGCCACTGCAACCATCTTGAAAAGTTTGTTATCGCTTGTCCTCATGAATAGATGATCGTACCAACATTGGGTTTTCACTAAAAGACCTGTTATGATGTCTATCTGGTCTTAAATAAAAAAAGGTGCCGATCTAACATCTAATATGGCCGCCATTGCAGTCATCTTAAAAATCCTGATATCACAACTCTACTTGAACAGAAAGTCATATTGACGTAGGTTTTTCGCCAAAAGACTTATTATGATGTCCAGTTGGTCTTAAATGAAAATGATGCCGATCTGACGTCCGATATGACTGCAACATCAGCCATCTTGAATTTTTTTATTGCTGCTCCTCCTGAATGGAAAGTCATATATTAAAAATATTGTTATCTCTACTCCTCTCCAGTTAGATGGCTATATCAGCATGCGGTTTTTACCAATATACGCCTTATAATACCTAGTTGAAAATGGTGCCAGTTGTACATTCAATATGGCTGCCACGACGACTGTAGTAAAAATCGTGTTGTCACTACTCTGCCTGAATGGATGATCATTATGACATGGGGTTTTCTCTAAAAGACTTCTAATGATGTCTACTTTGTCCTAAATGAAAATAATGCTGAGCTGACATCCAATATGTGTACCAAAGCAGCTATTTTGAAGATCTTGTTATCACTGAAGCAGGGCCGTCGCAAGTTCCCGCTGGATGAAACGGCGCCCGGGAGAGCGTTGGCTCTTATGCGCCCGCCATTCGGAAAAAATACCGCAAACTCTGCAAAACGGCGCCCCCCCCCCGACTTGCGCCCCGGGCCCGTATTGCCCGCCCCTTACGACGGTCCTGGCTGAACAGTATCAGAGATGGTTTCAACACTCGACAGTTAAAAGGATGAATGGGTCTTATCTTGAATTCCTTGAAATTCTTTTCGCACAGTAGAGCGTCAGTCCCTTCGAGGGACTCTTGTTATTGGTTTGTTATTTCCGTACAGTTAACCAGTGTCATAAAGGTATCAAAACAATGATAACATTGGTATTGGATGTACTTTCCGCACAGTTAACCAGTGTCATATAGGTGTGAAAACAATAATAACATGTTATTAGCTTATTGAGGTTTGTTTGGGTATTTAACTTTCATGGCCAGTCAGTGCGAACAAAAGAGACTGTACCAACAAATGTGAACTGAGATTGACATATAGTGGACCGATCAAAAGAAGGCACAGTTAAATTCTACGAATTGTTTTTTTTTTAAATTAAAAAATGGTTAAATGTATTAAACAAAGAGATCGCGCAGGATAGATGTGCAAAGGAAAACATATTTAAATTTGCGTATTATTTATTTCATCTTTAAGGGTCAGGGTATATACGTCCATATTGTAATATATAATAAATCTAACATGTTTTCATGTTTATCATAAATGAATAACACAAGGCAATGGCTAAAACAGGATATTAAAACATGTAAACTGCAACAAAACATTTGCATTCTATGCAATATTTGCAAATTAGTTTACCGATATAGTTATAAATGTATTCATCTATATAATTTTGCAGACGATTATGTTATAAACCAAGTTATATCAAGCTGGACAATTTGATTATAACATGCGGGAGTGATATTAAAAGCTGACTTTTTAAAATGATCGATTCCTGATCAAACTATTCAGTTTTAGTACGCATGCAATGTAGGCTTTCAGAATAGTTGCTTATTTTACACATCTAAACTTGTGTACGATGTGGTTATCATGTCTGTACCTCCTTCCCATTCGTGTTAGCTCGCTTTGCAAAAATCTGTTTCTGTCGAACTCGGCACATATGCACTAGATAATGTTGAATCACAAATAATCAAATGACAGAAACACATACTTTTTTGTGCGTTTCATTTCAGAATATCTAGTCTACCTTATATATTTTACCATATTTTTTATTTTGAAGTAATTCAAATCCTTATTGACTATCGATTCTGAGAAATGAAAGAACACAAACCAATATTTATCACATAGTGTTAAATTATACAGATTCTTTCTTACCATAAGTAAGTAGTCTCATTAGAGTTGCTAACGCTGTAAAGGCAAATTTTTATAAAATTGTTTTCATTTTTGTTCAAATTATAACACTGTTTAAAAAACATTCAATCAATATAAAGAAAGAAAAGATAAGGTACAGTGTCGCAATGTTATTTAAATAGTGTTGAAGTCGTAAATATGTTGCAGGAGCGTATGTTTTGAACAAAGACCTGCTAAATACCTTCTGCGTACTGAATCTACCACCAAGCCAGAAGTCCGGTCCTCAGTGGATGCGTCGTAAGTTTCACTCGGAAAGATCTTTGCGGTATTATGTAACCCAGTTCACCTATAAGTCTATAAGCAAAAGTGAGTAATGTTTTGTATGATATTGAAGCGGATTCTTTGTTATTTTATTCTGCTTATTTCTTTTTCTTTCTGTTCTATTCTTGTTTAGTCTAGTCTAGTCTAGTCTAATCTAGTATAGTATAGTCTGCCTGGCCCAATCTAGTATACCTTAGCAAACAATATTGTATTACTTTATATTTTGATCACTGATCAAATGCCACTAACATGATCAATATTTTTACCCTAAATTTGGAAACAAGTACAATACAGAAGAGCTACTTATTCTTAACATAGAGCACACGGATGTTGCTCTCTACTAGGCGTGGATATTTAAGGTAAATGTGGCTTTAAGATAGTGTAACTTCACTCCTATATCATTTGTGAGGCATACCCATCATGGATACTTCTTACATGAATATTGATTATTAACTTTTTATGACACTTAATTACTTAGATTCAGTTAAATATGTCAGTGATAACAAATATTACTAACACTATTACTTTGACTGGGTCTGTACCATCAAGTATCATCTTCATTTAAACGGAATGAATGCTTGATTTACTAAAATGTATATCATATAAATAATGTGCTTGAGATCCTGTTTGATTCTTCTTGACAGTGATTTATGTGGCGAGGGATAGATGTAATATGATTTTATGATATTACTTCAAATTGTCCCACGCAATTTTATGTATTAACTAATAATTAGTTGTTGTTGTTGTTTTTTTTTTTTTTTGGGGGGGGGTTTCTTTGTTGTTATCTACTATCAAGGGAAATGGTACTCAAGTTCTGAAATTGAAAGGGCTTTTTGCCAACTCGAGGTGTGAGATACAATATCAAAATAAACTAAGCTTTTTCATTTTTCTGACAGATTTATGAAAAGTGCTTGGTATGCAAGGTAACATCATTCAGATCTTGGATGACTTAGACTATGTATATCTTCTATTCTTTATGTTACTGTTCTTAAATAGGTTTGATCATAATCCATATATCAGCTCATATAAATAAGACTACTTTGTCAGTGAACATACAGATAACATGCTTTGAAAACTATACTAGAATGGTCAAATTCAGTAACATTAGCCAGGTGAATGTCAACCGGTCCTCATCGGTCTCTTGTTTCATTTAATACAATGTTATAACATATAATAAACAGCACTCCAACTTTTGTTTTGTGCGAATAGCTAACTTTCTTCACAGAATAAGGTAGTGTTTTCTGTTTGTCCTTTTATTAAACTTAGAAATGTTTTACTTTGTGGTAATTTTACCCGTTGTAAATGTATTTCATACTGATGAAATTTTCACAATGGAGTAAAAACAATAGAACAAAAATGTTCCATTATATGTAGTTATATGTGTGCGTTCAATATTATCGGTACTTCTAACCTTTAAAAAAGGTGTCAACGTGTAATTAGACGTGTGGATCAATGAAATCATAAAGAAAAAACTTGAATAGACCATTTAGAGTGATCATAAACGAGATATATTTTTCAAAGTCGCAATTGGTTTTTCTGTATTTAACTTTTGTTCACTACTTTGTAATACGAGAGAAAATAAGTCTATTATCTTAACGCTTCCAATGGCTATACAATTGCACTGAAAACGTGTCGTCAACCGCATAAATCAACGCTTTAGAACAATTTCACGAGTGGATTTTGTTTCTGTTTGGCAGTATGTTTAGAATACTTCAGTGTTTTTCAAGATTAACTGATTTGTTCAAAAGTCCATTGCCTGTGTCAAGGTTTGTGTCTACATTAAAGACGAATGCATACGTTCCTGAATGTATATTTGAAAGTGCTCCCCGTGTCTAACATGGTAGCCCATCATAGTTCTCTTCGGTATTCGAACTAAAAAGCTAAGACTTCCAGATACAAGACTGAATTAGGACTAACACTTATTTATAAGGACCATATTAATTGTCATACATTGCGTATATTTTTAATATCGTGGTGGGACAAGTGGCAGGGTTTACTTTTTCTGTGGATATATATGAGTCGTGGCGACAGAAAACGTCCCTTCGGATAGATGACGTATCACTGAAAACGGACGTCAGATAGAAATGAATTTCTAAGGTCATAACGTTGTTGCTTTGTTTGTATTTCTATTGCTATGTATGATATTTACATGGAAAGATTTTGTAAGTACGCAAAATCCCCAAATGTAAATGGCTAAATGAACATTTTGTCGCTTTGCGGCTCATTCATATAATTTGGGTCTTGACGACATATCATTAAATTTTACCGAATAGTGAAACACAAGAAGGACGAAATTCACTTAAAATAAAATTCATAATGTGAATTTCGACTAAAAATAAATAGCATGACACCAAAGGCAATTTGTTACGTAAACCAATTGTATAAAGACTTAATATACTTTACTCAAACTATACGTCATCTAACACATAGGTATAGGTCCATTGTGTTCATTTATTTACTTAAGCCTTGTATGTTCCTATTTTAGATCAGACCCTAATAATGCTTGATTTGGAATTTTTAGTTTGTCCAAGAAGAACGGAAAGAATTGTTTTTTGACGGTTCTATTAACTCTAAAAATCCAATCACGATGTGTTTAAAAGGCTTGGTTGTGACTTATATATATAAAGATCTTCCTTTCAATCCATACATATTTTAATTGCCCGTAAGTATAGAAGCAACCATCAAATGCAACCATAGTAATAATATTATGGATGCCTTTTTCATGCTCATTTTTAAAAAATAAAACTGTTGTGACCCTTACATATTTGAATTATGTCGAATTGGTGAAGAAAACAAATATCGGAAAGGAAATGTACTGACCGCCAAGTAGTCTGGATTCTATTTACAATAATCCTTAGATTACAGAAAGTCACAATTTAACTGGATTATGTAATTGTGAATTGATACGGTCTAACCAAGAATCAATAGATGCCTCTTTCAATGTTATTCTTTAAAGTATTGTAAGATCTTTCTGAACAAACATCTGTTCGCTCGGTTAGAGTTCAAAGTATCAGACATATTTACAAAGGCAATACTGTTAGGTCCTTTGTTCAGGAAGAAAAATGAATATTTTTTTGTTTAAAAGTTCCAATGACGCTTAAATCCAACCTCTTTTTGTTTTCTTCATAAATCTCGTTGTATAAATCCATATTCGTTCGTGTTTTTACTAAGCAGTATGTCCAAGAAGCGTTCCTATTTTGAAAAGTGTATTGAGGTGTTTGAAAGTCGGTAGTCATTGTCAACATTTATATGCAGCCGTATCCTACAATCCTCGTGAAAGAAGATTTCTGACAGAGCGAATCCATTTGGGCTAAAAGAGTTGGCCCAGGAAAAAGCAATAACTTCTTAGTAGCATTGATTATCTTTCCATCACTATCATAATAAGCTCTTTGGTGCAACTTATATTGATAAAGATAAAAGTAGAGAAATTATGATCTTTGTTATTTCCGAAAGTCTTAATTTAACTGGATTATGTCATTGTAAATTGAAGCAGCCACACCATAGTGGAATTATTTTCCCCAGCGTTCCTTCGTTTTAAAGACTTATTTAGCTATTTCGAAGCGAACATGCGATTGTTGGAAGGATGGTGAGAAATATTGTCGATGGCCCAAACTTCGTTCAAGTCCTTGATTCGAGAGACATTTTATCGCGACCTCATGCACTGGCTTTGAGATCTTAACGTCATCAACTGGATCGCCAACTTTCTTTGACAGTGACAGTAAGTGTAAATTCGGTTATATCTGAGGAAATGAAATTTAAACAGGTTTTTCAATGTAAATCAAAGAGTACATAATGAAAAAATTGATTTTACCTAATGCCAGATTAGAGTCAGAATTTGTGGTCCTGTTGTGTGTTTTGTTAAAGCAACGGCCGCTGTTTATATTTATATGCAGATTTGCTTACATTTCTATAAACGGAAAGCCACGTCGGAGATTTCTAAGACGGCAAAGCCAATGTAAAATAAAAAATAGTTGCCATTACATTTTTCTTTTTATTCCATGTCGGAAAATAATCAAATGGAAAACTATATACAATATGGAATTCTTCATGAGAGTTTTTTAAAATAGGAAAGTAATATATTTTTTGTGGTACAGTCTGCAATAAACTGTGATGAATGCACAATATCTTTTAATTTTGATGTTTCTAAATTCAATATTTTATCATTTATGCATGTTTTATTGCACTGATTATGTTTTTGAAGGCAATAAAATATCTTCAAGATGCATTTGAAATGCGTTATCAATTCTAACAAACCTGAAATAAAGAAAAATGACTTTAAAATGCTCCCCGATAAGGTCACTAACAGACGATCTTATGCCCATTTTACCTGGAAGATGGGCAACCTGGCAGTTTTTCCTACATGCGGTCACCAAAATTTGCCATTTTCAACTAGGCACACTGAGGCAAAATCAACTTATACATTACACGTATAGATACTGTCAGAATGCTGGGTTTGCGTTCTTATTGTTTATGTATTTGTAACAATTTCTTGAGATTCAAATAATTTATTTCAACTTCCAAACACCATATAAAATCATAGTAAATCTGTCAGCATACCACAAATATGGCTGCCGATGATGTCATTCTGGATCTATCTATTGACACATTCCTTAGGTGACAGTTCTTCCAGGGTCAGGAGCCATGGACAAACTTCAGGAAATAAGCAAACTTCGATACGGTCTAGAGGGATGCCAATTTGTGTTTTTTTTTTAACGATGAATTAATTAAGTACCGGTAGATATAGTTGAAAACCTCCAGTAGCGATTTCAATAGTTTCTCGCTATACTAGAATGCTGACGTTAGATTCCACAGTAAGCGCATGAACCATGCCAGGTGGAGGATACCAGTATCTAACAGCGAAACTGCTTAAGAATTTGTTGTATAAAGTACTAGTTACTTATACACAAAATTTACTTCTAATGGTGGCAATAACATACCTTGAAACCAAAACAAAAAACTTAAGTCGATTATTCATAATACACACGAATCAGAGATACTGTAAAAGTATAACTTTAAAGTACTTGACTTCGTTAAAGACGACAAATGGAAGTATTTTTCACCATTCTATTAACTCTTAAATCCAACAGCCATGTTTTCATAATGTTTGTAGATCAAACCGTTAAAAGCTTTTATGTCTACTTGGCAGTATGTCAAGAATACTAATGCGTTTTCCAGAAAGTGCACTAAAGTGTTTAAACGTTAGGCGTCATGGTCAAAGTTTGTCAAGGGACCGATCATTTAGTTTTCAAAGGGGGTTGGGGGAGGGGTGGGAAGGAGGGAGAGGGTTGCGATTTTCTTTTTCTAACCAGGATATTTTTTCTTTCAGGGCAAGATCATTTTTTTCAACTAATATAATGTATATAATTAGGGGTCTTTTTTGTCTACAAATCACAGCAAGAATATTTTTAAGATATTTGGGGCCGGAATTTTCTTTTTCACAAATATCCCAGCCCCCCCCCCCCCCCCCTCACACACACACACACTAAAGTTAACTGTTCGGTCTCTAATAACTACACAGATAAAAGTGTACATTATCTGTATGAACATTACAAAGACACTAAAGTTCAATCACTCGTTCTTCTTAGCATTTTGTAATATTTGTATTAAGGCTGACTTCTTAATCACAAATTCAACTAAGATTCTAAATGTTATCCCTGTTGAACGCATTTAGAGTTCATTTAAGTATTGTGTCACGTTGTTGGTCTTGCATGCAATTATAAAAAAGAAGCAATAAAATCATTTCCTGTTTTTCTATAGTTCTGTACGACTTGGAGATGCCATTGTAAGCCCACTTTGCATTGCTTAAGGTGTTAGAAATCCTCGTAATGTGTATGCTATGAAGAAAAAGGAAAAGGTAAAATGATCGTGAATTTCTTAAATGAAATGGCATGAAATGATTTCGAGGTTCTTTTAAATAAGAATAAGAAAACTAATTTGTTATTTAAGAGTCAGTAATGGAAATTCCAGAGACACCCTTCACCATAGGTTAGACCGGTTGGCATGCAAAGGAGAAAGATAGAGTGCTAATCAATACCTTATTCACACCTATAATTATGTAAACCAGTCGACAAAGTGGTCGGCGTGGCATACACAGCGGTAAGCAGTCCACGTACAAGTAATCACATTTTTGACAATGTAGAGTACAAGTCTGTGTTCTCGTCAACCTAGGGTCATTTTCGGTTCATTGTGCATGATTATCGTGCTGAACCTAAAGCATGTTCTACCTCAAAGTATGTTATGGCCCAATCAGAAACCAAAACAAAAAAGTTGAATATGCTAAGAGGGTGGATGATTGCTTGTGAGCTACACTAATTTTTAAACTACGAAACTTGTGCATATATTTATATGGGACATATGGACAGACCATATGAGCATATAACTGTAATACACATATCTCCAGTTAAAGGGGTATACGGTTTTTCGTTCTACCTATCAAGGCCTAAGCGATCTCATGCGATGGCTTGTGGTTCGTTATCAGTTGTTTTTCTTCCGTCTGTCTTCCATCCATCAGCGATTGCTTGTTTTAGGTACGTTTCACAAATCACTGATGGTGTTGGTGATGGGATATGAAACATGACTTTATAGCGCCTGTAAATGTCACAAACGCCGGTAAATGACACGGTGGCATGGCATGCAAAGTTGCAACGAACAAAAAGTTCATTACTCCAATCATCACTCACTCTCTCTCTCTCTCTCTCACACACACACACACACACACACACACACATATATATTTATATATATATATATATATATATATATATATATATATATATATATATATATATATATATATATACACCTGTCTATCTATGAATAGCAGACATTTTCCAAAATTACATTAAGTATAACGAAAAACATACAAGTAGTTTGTAATAGTCCAAAAAGTCTTAATTATATATTCACAAAAGAAATGGTCCTGTTAGTCTCAAATCTTAGCTGATTACAAGCTCATAAATGCGTAACCTTAGTTTATCAAGGGCAATAACACGGAATGTTATGGACAAATTCAATTAAATTAAATTCAATTCAATGTCGTTGTTTAGATTCCATTTATAACAGAAAATAAACGTAACAAATGTCTTTGACGTTTCAACTGATGTCGAATTATAAAGTGCACTTAAAATGTATGAAAAAGATTGCAGATATTATTCTGCGTACTTTTTTCAAACCCTCGAGGGAAACTTGGATCGAAAACCCATTTATTAGCTACATTCTCATACCTCCGAGTACAGAGGGGCTTACCTGGCTCTTTGTCGGACATTAAGGGTCAAAAGAAAAGAACTTGCTGGGGCAGATCGTCGAAAAGGTCATTGATTTCAGGATTTTAAGGAATAATAGCATCTGTTGATTGCAAAAACTTAGAAAATGATAAGATATTTTCTTGCTCTATAAGGTCATACTTAGATATAAGAACCGACACCGGGTTCCGGGCCTGCGTATATCTCTCGCATGTCAGACTTTATTGCTTCCATTATCTTATTTTTGGAGGGCTTGCTATCCAAATTTGAAACAATCTTATGCTATACAACTTGACTGTGCTTAATTTAATTTCGCATGTATTATTCCAAAAATCGGGAATGTTCTAAAGTATTTAAAACCGCGATCGGTACGATAGAGAGCCGGAGGATGACCGGACGTTCGTGCTCTAGACAAACCTAAAGGCTGGCAAAACCGGCATCAATATCAGAAAAGTGTGGGTTGGAAATTAGTATTCGGATTTTATTTTTATTTTTTATATTAAAAAAAATATAATTACTTATAGCTGGCATGATATAATTCGAAAGTTTCACTTCACATGGGCAAACATATCAAAAGCTGACAACAACGATAGTTTGAGTAGCTACATTTACTACTAGGATCGTAATAAGCGCTGTCATAAAATAAAGACAAATATGGGTCATAATTAGGATAATTAGGTCAAAATCGTATTATTATTTTTGGAGTGTCTGTCATCAATGTGTTTATGCGAGGAAAAAAAAAGTTCTGCAAACAGTTCTGTCCTGTGGCTGTAAGTGAAATAAATATTTAAACCATACTGTTACGTCTTTAGGTCTGAAAACATATGTAACAGAAAGAAAGTGAAACCAACAATGTAAGTAATATCAACAAGCAATTTATTTCCCTATAATACAAAGTGAAATTCAAGAGATACTAACAATATTGTGAATCAAATTCCGAATAATCCTAAATGTCCTAATCACAAGTCCAAAATTATAGAATATTCCGAATGAGTTCCAATAGTCTTAAATTTCTCGATAACACAATGATACAATCCAGAACGTCTTTAAATGAATTCACAAAAGTCCAAAGTAATGTATTAATTCAAAAGTCAATGAGCACTTTAGTAATTCCAATTAATATATTAAGTAAATAATTCATCTCAAAATATATCTGATTTCAACGGCACAAACTATAAAATCTGATCTCAAATTGATTCCCACAGACTGATCTAAAACAGGAATGAATTATTTGTTTACCAAATCTCTATTTATACACATTTTCACTTGACCTATATCATAACAGGGTGCGAAGCAATAAAATGGAGAAAAAAATAAACAGTCAGTCTAACTGTCAACAAGACTGGCCTTGAACTCAAATGATTGCAAATATTTTGTTTACTATTGACCAGAATCTGAAGAACAACTTACCTTCATGGACATGATTTAAACACACATCATAGATTAAATATACATAACATTACTTAGACTAGCTAACTAATTTTTGTATGGGTCTACTGACCTAAAACCACACAAATCCTTCCAAACTGCACAGTCAAAGATTCTACTGTTAATCTAAAAGTTACTTAGAAGAGATAGAATGACACAAGTCGAGTAGTTGATACTTATTGTAAATGTCTGTGGAGCATTGCAAAGATTTCTTCCTTAACAATATGTAACTTGCTTCAAATTAAGGCTGTCGCTAATCAGTATTTGATTAACCTAGTGAAGCACTTCTCATTTATGTGTGGAGTTTCAGTTCATTAACCATATTGTTTAAGTACTAATAAATATCTTCTAAATCCATATGTCAGCTATTGTTGTCCTATTGAGTTCGTTTCATTGTTAACCTCATTGTCTTTTTGAGCCGAAGCTGATTCTAGGGTTGTATCAAACATTTTTGTATTGGACATTTTCATCGGATAGGACAGTGGTCCATGGTGCCAAAAATACTTTGACTTACAGGAGCTTTTTTATACTATGTAGTTTTGGGTTCATAAAAAGAGTTTTCATTTCAGGTCTTATTTGTTCAGACACCATCTATTCGACACAGGTGATATAATGTCTGCTCATAGAACGTGTGATTAGCATCAAGCTATCGATTGCGCGTAAGCATAACTGTTAAGGCTTAGGATGATATCTGCTTCAGTTATAATTAAATTAAATTATTACTTGTGTATTTATATATAAGCCTGCAAACATGCACATTTATGAGTCCATGTGATTCTTGTATAGGTTTCATTCAGAAATGGCCTGCTATTCATTATTCAACACAGAGAAGTTGCACCTCCAAAAATAAAATTGATCATATCAACCACGATTGATCCTTCCACGTTGTCAGGTGAACCTCGATTCCTTATTTAGACAAGACCATTTACCTTACTTCATGAAACGTTGGCAAATGAATCGTGGTCCCTTATTAATGTAAAATTACCCATGGTTAATTATTTAACGTTGTCAAATGAGCCAGGTTAAAATATTTAGTGTAGACTATTTTACCATTTTTTATGAAATTTAATCAAATGAAGCTCATTTTCTTAGTCAAGGTTGTGAAATAATCATTTAATTATTAGACTCTGAGCAAAACTAACGAGGTTCGATAAATAGTCTTAAGTGATCAGCGGTTCATATTTGACCCATGGTTCATTATTCGACGATGAAGAAAATAATGCTGGAGTTTTTTTAAATGATGCCACACGAGCGTCTACATTTATCCGCGATTCGTTATTCAACGTTGAAAATTGAGCCGCGGTTAATGATTTAAAAGTTATTAAAGATTACCGAGGTTCATGAAACAGTGTCCAAATGTCTGGGGCTCATTATTAAATATGTTATAACTGAACTGCGGTTAATGTATTAAGGGAAAAGTGTAAGTTTGTTTCATACAAGAAAGCAAATAAACGACTTTTGATTATTCAACGTCAAAAAATTTAAACAATGTTTAATGCACCACAGTTCATTGTTAACGTCGAAAGGTTACTTAAACATCGCTTGATGACGAAAAGATGAAAAATGTTCAGCGATTGGTCAAAATCTGAAATTTTAATTATTTATTCACGTATCAAATGAGATACCGTTCATTGTTCAACGTTGAATACACCGCATTAAATGTTGAAAAATGCACGGTTATTGAAACACTGTCAGATGCCCTGTAATTCCTTGTTCAACGTTGACGAATGACACTCATTTCACTATTTAATATAAAAAAACAACCAGAGGTTCATCTGTGGAAAAACAAAAAACAGATGCATCGATTGACGGATGTGTAAGTAAATGATACTGTAACATGCACAGCGGTTCCTCTACCGAGCGAATCAAACACCTGCGTGAGGTTGGGCAATAAGTCCCTTGTTTTCCCCTATTTCCATGGACTTCCCGACAACATTCGTTGTCAACTGGAAGTTCTCATAACCCGCCAGGACTAGTAACAATTTTTCTCTAATCAATAAATGAATGACCATAATGCCACAACTATAACTTCACAATTGCATGGCTTTTCCTTGTTAGCATGCCTT
The DNA here is from genome assembly GCA_029931535.1 of Margaritifera margaritifera. Classification (NCBI taxonomy): domain Eukaryota; kingdom Metazoa; phylum Mollusca; class Bivalvia; order Unionida; family Margaritiferidae; genus Margaritifera; species Margaritifera margaritifera. The sequence continues at coordinate 1,428,326 of JAQPZY010001301.1, forward strand.
GGCATGAAGCACATAACACAATTCAAACACCCAATGCAGGGCACTATTATCCGTTTCGATCTCTGGGTCAATAAAAACAACCGTCTGAACCACATTTCTCACGTGCACTTCCACCAGCTGCTACAATGAAAGGCATATCCAAACAAAGGGATGACCTGTTCCCAATTATTCCATGGCACTAAACAGAAGTTCTTGACACGAATATCTGCCACAGAAAGGCACAATCAATCAACATCTCTGAATTAAGATAGGAACTACTTGGCTCCATGCCCACTTATGCTACTTATGCTAGTCTGACCCCATCTCAAACTACGAAACCAATCCATGCCATTGCAAAGTCTCTAAACAACTGTAAGTATGACGTCTGTTCCTTGAAACTGGCTAATCACTCGGGCTGGGAAATATTTTCCTAACACCGACTTCCCGTAATCAAACCACTAATCACTAAAATCTAACGAACCTATAAATGGAGACGTAAATACAAATGGAACATACCCAAATTTATTACAATATATATATCCCCTTTATCTATATACCAAACGTTCGGACAGAGTATTTTAAGAAATCTTTTACTTACGCCAATGCAGTTTTAGTGAACAGTTTGATGTTAATAAGGCATATAATGTTTCAGCTTTTAAATTATACCTCTGCAAATATTTTACTGATCAACCCTGATTTTATGACCGCATACTATCGGTGCGTGGTTGTTGTGATATATCTATGTGATAAAAGGATTTTAACTTTCTATAAGTTGTAATAACTTCTGTTATAGTTATATTGTTTTACGCAGTAGATGTTGACCTTGTAGATATTTGTTTTAATTGGATAACCATAATGTAAATTAGCTGCTAGCTAATTATGTCACTCAGTATAAACAAAGGGTATTATTATTATTATTATTATTATTATTATTATTATTATTATTATTATTATCCTTTCGTTGCAGTGCACAAGAAAGAGTGAAAATCTTAAAATTGACATAACGAAAGAGATTATGGCTGTGGTCTTGAGCAAACAGAAGTTTACAAGGTCTTTTATTGACTCTCCAAAAGTCAGTGTCTCTGATTGTATATAATGAAGTGCTTAACGTAGCCTTAAAAAGTAATAAATAACACTCTTAACGTGACGTTTTCCTTTTCGAACGTCTTTGTAAACAAATGAAGAAAGGAGAGGAAAGAAGATGATATGAGCATACGTGTCAAAATCTGATCTAAAATAATATAATGTACACATATAGTTTCTCGCGTGTTTATACTCCATTCTCAAATCTTGTTAGCCGCAGAAAACACCCATACTACATAGTGACAATAACTTTGCGTTGAACTTTCTGTATTATTAATTGTACTTCATCGTGGCTGTAATCTGTCAGCAAGATGTATAATTGTCATTTACACTACGTGTCAGTGGGGGTTACATGAAATAAATAAAAAGAAGTTCAGGTTTCTCAATTTATCTGGGCCAAGCTTGAAATGATGTTGTCTGATAGGAAAGCCTTAATACTTATTCTGTATAATTGAACAATTTCCATATGGCACGTATGTACCATGGGTCTATTTGTTCCCTGTTTCAGAAGTTGTGCGCATGAGCAAGGTCTCACTAAACAGAGAACCAGTGTAGAAATCCTATAGCGCACCTCCGATATCTAGCGATAAATATTGTGACAGCTGACACACTTTATATGACAAATACTTGGCTCCTCATGATAATATACACCATAACTAATCAGGAGCCGTTGTGGCTCAAAGGTTAGCATGCCAGACTTGCTAAAGAAAGGGTGCGGGTTCGAATCCTATCATCAGATCAGCCCAGGTAAGTTACAGTGGTGTGTCCTTAGGCGAGACATTTTACTCCAATTGCCTCGGCACTAAATAACCTACTCGTGTAGCTGTATCTCAAAACACCAAACCATACAAAATCCACTTTTATTCCTAACCGTGTAGATCTTAACAAGTTTTGGCATACTAAACACTCTTCCTAAAAATAAAAAAAGACCAAAAAAATTGGTGCTATAATTATAATTCTCCATTAGTGTAATAAGCTTTCTTACAAAGAATACAAAACACGCCCAACCCCGAAAGCACATGTACCTTTTTTCCAAACATACATGGCAGAATTGATTGTAGACAAAACCGATAGCCCGCTAGATATATGTTATGTAACGAGGACACAATTTGTCATTTACACATTGTATTTTAACAATTATGGACTGAATAATGTCGAAACGTGATTTAATGACCCAAATAAAGCAATATAGATCGAAAATAAATGTTGAGGACGGTATTACTTTTACTCTGATCCATAGAACCACCTATTGACCTTATCTAACGTAAAGAAAACTAGTGGTAATAGAAGTAAAATGTTTATAGCTATATAATCAAGATTTCACAAGCATTCATTACAAAAGCAAACTGCCAAATATTTTCTAAATTATTACATTGTTAATTGTTTTATTGATATTAGGCATTGAAGTATCCATGCCATTCATCTTTCACGCGTAAGAATTGTCGCCAGACGACTTTCTTGTTTCTCGTCTCCACCACTGTAGTTTATGCTCGCGTCTGTTGAGTAAATATTTGAGATTGGTAAGTTAGGTGTAATATAAAATAAAATCGTAACAACTAAAATTTATTACTGTACTAGCAAGCCTAAGACTAAATTGTTTCAAACATTCACAACTTACACTTATATAAAGGAATGAGTATCGTCATGAGCGTTTCAATGCTGAAGTGGTCTTCAAGGTACCTCATACATGTACAGGCATAAAGTACAATATCGATCTTTCTACCTTGGTATTTTAATTGTGCGCATAAAAATACAAAAATGTGAAGAAAACTTATGTGACTTTCATCTTTGTTTTCCGCGGTGTTATGTATGGTGTTTATATACTTAACTTTTGTCTATGATTGTAAGTTGTATTGTGATTTGAAAATACATACTTAACTTTTGTCCAGTTATTTACATAGTATTTACATAGGCATTTCGCAATTTGACTTTTGTGACATGTGTCAGATAGGCCAGTATTTTCATAGGCATTTCGCAATTAGACTTATGTGACATAGATCATGTGGTCATGTGGATATATATATATATATATATATATATATATATATATATATATATATTGGTAAACAAATTCATTCCTATTCTAGAATTCCGATTGTAAAAGATTAGTCTGTAGGGATCTATTCTAGTTGTGTTCTTGAAATCAGATATAATTTTGAGAGCAATTATTTATTTACAATATTCATTGGAAGTACGAAAGTGCTCACTCATTTTTGGATTTTTAGTTGATTTAGGAATTTATGTGAACTCGTTCAAATACATTCTGGATTACATCTTTGTGGTACATCAGTACATTCAAGGCTATTGGAACATTCTATTATTTTGGACTTGTGATTAGGACATTTAGGATTATTTGGAATTTAACTCACAAATTGTTAGTGTCTTTTGAATTTTCACTTTAATTGTCTGGAAATAAATTGCTTGTTGATTTTACTTACACTGCTGGTTTCACCTTCTTTCTGTTACATATTTTTAAGACCTTGAGTCGTAACGAAAAGAGGTTTCAAAATGAAGAAACATAATTGATGAATATCTCGAGATTTACTTATAATAAGTAGATCTGATAGGCACCAATACAAGGTCGTATTATGTTAACCTTTTGATTCACCAATCAAATTACAACTTTAATACTCCTGAACATGAAAAATCTCATTCGCAAAATTATTGTTTAAAGCGATAAGTCGCCCTAAAACAAAATGCAGTGCTTCATCTGAAAGGCTACACAAAATAAGTGGACCTCAAATTCCAAAGGTCACTAGACCATGATCTTTTAGTGTTACCTGTCAGATCTCCGTTATGTCTGTGATCTCGATTTTGAAATATGCCACGTTACTAGTATTCCGTTTCTCGACGTTTGATTTAAATTTACATGCAAAATTGGTAATTTTCTCCTTATCTATGCAAAATATGCTCTTGACTACCGGGTCGATGCTATCGTTATGGTGTGCTTCTATACGTCGCTGATAGAGTCTACACCTTGGTAGATACATCTAGAATATTTTGGGAAAGAACGAATGAACTGTTTTCATGCTTCATACATAATTGCACACATAAGGAGATGGATACATTGCAGAGAGAGAGAGAGAGAGAGAGAGAGAGAGAGAGAGAGAGAGAGAGAGAGAGAGAGTACCTTAATCGCACTTAAAGCTAAAAGATAGTTCAAACTGTTGCAATATGAATCCTGATTACATCAATTAATAAAACCAATTATATCGTCATTTGTGACTTCACCTCTTCAAACCGTAATAGTGAATACATTTTTGTAGTGTGGTAATCGTAATGGCTATCAAGTTATGGCCCATGGGTAAATTCACAGGACGACTCGGCATGTGTGTGTGTGTGTTTGCTGCATAAGTGACTTCACCTTTCCATGTATATATGGCGAGTGAGTCGAAGGTTTTCGGGTTATGACCCAGGGACTTGATTCCAAGGGGCAAGGATAGATCCAGCAGTTGATTCTGGGTGTGATACTCATTTCGGCTTTTCAGGTCAATTAAGTGTATGACTGTTTTCATTGTTGGGCTCTGAATAGTTTCCAAGTTATGACACAGGTGCTATTCTCCAGGGGGTCAGGAGAGACTTAAGTTAGGAAGCTAGTTGCACAAGTAGCTTCAGCATTTTTATGCCGAGAAAGTTGGTGATCTTGACGGTTTCCACGTTATCGCACATAGGTTGGGCTCAGGGAGGCCAATAACAAATTAGAAGTCAGGGGTAATGTTATTCTAAAAAAGAAGTTATGCATGTATTTATGCGAAATTTCGAATATTAAAGTATATTGTATGTACATAATGTACAAGAAATTCTATCAAAATATGTAAGAATTACGCGGTTATTTTTTATCCATTCCCTGCAATGGGCTCATAATGTATAAACTTGAGTAAAATACATCATATCAAGATCATTAGAATCTGTCACATCTTTGTTTGAGTTATTAAGTCACCAAATAGGCATAGCCTACTGTTGACGCCGACAGTGACGACCGCATGATCGCTTTGTCTCACGTTTACTCTGAAGAAAAGCGAAACAATAAGTAGAAGCCATATTGCCTATTCTCGTTGAAACCACATTCTTGAAAACTGTTTGAGAAATAGCCCGCAATATATACGGAAACTATTTATTTTTTTCAGAGAAATATCTCTGATCCCTAACATTCAGGTTTCAGATATCTATTATCCCATCCATATTACAAATAAAAAGAGCAAATAATCAATATCCTTAAGCCCCTATCCAAACCTTATTTTGCAAGTATATTTTTATTCCTTCTTTTATGCATACCTAGGTTGTTTAATTGTTTTGGAAAGAGTTATGAAGTCCATACTGCAGAGGCTCGTATGATTACTTAGCCTTGCACAGTACTACAGATACATTGATTCCGCGTAACAATGACTCGCCTTTTTTCGGGGTTAACTTAGTGTTGACTCCGCCAAAGACAAGCAATGGCTGCATTAGTTACTTCTCCTTTTCATGACAAGACATTTTACACATGGTTGTAGGGTGGGAATCTTAATGATCCTTAAGCGATGATCCAAGGGAAAATCTTAGCTGGATAATTTTAAGAGACCCAACAGCAAGGCGTGATGCATAAGTGAATGCGCTTTTTCATGCCAAGAAAGTGTATAAATGGGTTTAGGTTTGGGATCTTGTTAGTTTCCCAGATGTGACACAGGGTCTGCACCCCAGCGGGTAAAGACAGATCAAGTAAGCCAATTCGCACTTTCATTCCAAGTAAGCGCATGCATGTTTTTGATGTGTGGATCTCAATAGTTTCCAAGTTATGTGCTTGGATCCGGTCCTCAGAGAGTCGAGAGAAACCCAGAGGGCGATGCAGCTTGCATAAGCGATTTCACCTTTTCAATATCGTGTAAGTATGTACATAGCTTTAGGGTTGGCATTTCAATGGTTTCTAAGTTATGTTCTTGGGACCAGACCCAATAAGAATTTTTGAAGAGAAGTACGGGCAAATGCTTGCTACAAAAATGACTTTACCGTTCATTCTATAAAGCATATACATGGTTATATGATGGGAATCAGTCTAATCGTTTTCAAGTTTCGACCCAAGGGACGGATCCCAGGACGTAAGGAAGGACTCAGCAAGCAATGCAATGTTAGTCAATTTGCCTTTGTATGTATATTTTCATGGTGGGACTTTGAATAAATTCCAAGTTATGACCTAGGGGTCTGTCCCTAGGGGTTCAGGAGAAACCCAGGGGCCAAATGATAATCGTATAAGCGCATCACCTTTTCATGGCGAAAAAGTTTATGAACGGTCTTAGTGTGGGATTCTTGGTAGGTTGTAAGTTATGAATTAACAACCTGGTGAAGGCACCTAAAGATGGCGCCAACCGAGAGAGATGGAGATTGTCAGTCGTCTATGAAATATGGACTTGATTGCACAATGATGTCGTACGTTCACTAGGCAGGAAAAGATGTTGAAACAGCAAGGCGGAAATCCTGTGGAAATTGGGCATACAGACCGGCTTGAAATTACAACCCAAGAGGTCAGACAATAATTTTAGACTTGGAAAATCTTGACCTACGTCATAGACATAGCAGTAACAGGCGATTACCACATCTGACGCAAGGGAAATAAAGTATGCCACTTCAGAGAATTTAGTTGTAGAAAACTCAGATAGAGATGCACTATGATGATATCACATATAATACTACTCAAACTTGGAGACAACCTGTAAAAGCTAAACGCAAACGTCAGAACTTCGACAGAATGTGGCACTCCCCGCGAACCAGCCAGGATATTGCGAAATGTCATTGGTATCTAGGCCAGAAGAAGTAACGTAATATCAGGAACAAAGAACAGCCCAAACAAATATAAATAATAATAATAATATAAAAAAAAATAACATTCAGACAGGTTTAAATCTGGCCATATGTGATTGACCTTATGGCACCTCGTAACCTCTAAGTATACTTTACGCGTGATCAGTGTGTTTCTCAACACATTCCGTTGTTTCATATGTTTTACAGAGAGCAGACGAACTCGAGCTGAAAATAGTCAATAGTGTAGTATGGTAATATTGCAAGGAAAAAGCTATATAATATTTTAGACGTTTTCAATGATCTTGGGTTAAATTAAATCACAATATTTCAAAAAGCTTGTTCATGAATATTTGCACACAATTTACTTGGCATTGTGTTCCGTATTATATTATATATCAAAAAATGTGGAGGTGTAAAGGTAGAATAACTACTGTTTTGAGCTGTAGGTTATGCGCGTCAAGTCTTTCATGGCCCTGTGTATTTCATTTTGAAAGACAGAAGAATCTTTTATCTTTTGTTAACTTACGGATAGACAATTGACAAGTAATAAGCGTAACATGGCTCGTGGTATGTATATCCAGTTATTACAACAACATATCATGTAGTCAGCTAGAGGATTTCCAATCTAGTCAATTCGTTTCATTATTTGCTTATGTTAAAAGGCGACATTGAAAGTATTGTTTTTGTTCATTCGTGTGAAAGTTCCTTTCTTAAAGTGTCAACATGTACATGATAATGGATAGCAATAAGCAAGCGTATGTATCAGAGTTTCCAACATGTTGATTTCAGTCAATTATTTCCCAGGTCAGACAGAGATCTGACTAAAACTGAGGACACATGTCCGCAAAGAAAACATATTTTGCACAAACCATGTAAATCGGTGTGAAGTCGTACCATAGCTAATATCAATTATAGGAAACTTTTTCACCTGTTCATAAGAGATACTTGAACAGAAATAAGAGCATGTCAAATACAAAAATACGTACATCACAAGGGAGTACGCTTGATTAAACATCCAATCTACTCATCCTAAATTATTTTGTTACTATCTTTTTAGGTAATTTGTCGATTTCCATTCTTTTCCATCACCTCATGCAGACCCATCTTGGTAGTTTAAGGGATGGATCCAATGTAAACAAAGAAGTAATTAATTTAATAAATTTACTGTTGCTACAGTTATGATCGTCATGTCAACACTTGTAGAAATAACACATTCAATGATTTAATATTAGCTCTCAAATATGTAAAAGTCTATAGTTATATTCGTGGAAAACGAGTAGGAAAGAACAAATCCATTGACAGAACATTTTTGCGAAAGATAATAAACAACACCGATAAGCCTATAAGATAGCTGAAATATGTAAATTTATCTCTGTCTAACTCTCTTTTAAAAGCATGCTCAGACAGACTCTCTCTCTCTCTCTCTCTCTCTCTCTCTCTCTCTCTCTCTCTCAGATAAAACATATTTTGGAAGACATCTTAAGGCCTTTATGTACCTAATATGGAAATACATTAGGAAGACATACAATACTTTTTGGTTGATTAAAATCTTGTGAATCTTTTGTGATGTATATTAAGATACGCATTTTGCAACAAATCTGCCTTTCACAAACGTTAGTTTTCCTATACACTAAAGTGCCAGTTCGGGACTTGAGGATGATGTACATGTTGGAACTAGCAGCCTCACTGTAGATAATTACCCTTATAAAAAGAGATATCGGTTCACGACTGTGTGACGCCATCTTGTCGTCAACGCGATATCTTGTGTACACTTGAGTAGACTCTCCTTTTGATTAGATGTCAGATGGACACTTGTGATATCTGACATGAATATAATCACACAATCTGATTATATACTCATCCCGGATTGTCTGCCTTGGTATGTCCTGGGCAAAACACTTTACTTGGCTGGTACACCATAACCTTCACGTGTTGATGTGCTTTAGAATGGCAAAACCAAACTACCATTTAGAATTGATTTAAGATTATATTAAGTATTTGAAACGTTCATTGAGAAGAAATATGAAAACAAAGCTTTTCAAGGTTCATATCAGTGATATCTACTTCGGACACATACGTGATCATGGCGTGCGACTTGGAGGGGCGACCTGTATGGTTGTGGCTATGGATCTGAATTGAATCTCCAGCAACCAGACAATGCCCACAAAATGACATCTATATTGCTATTTTGTATTTAATTTTCAATTTTATGTGCATATTGTTTTAGTTGTCAGCTTTGCTGGCGATTATTATATGGCAAAATACATAAAAAGGGCGTACAAGCGTGAGTTTTGCCATTCTTTTTTTTTGTTCTAGATGGGGCGCCAGATTTATCGTCTGCCTGACTGTTAGTAATTACTATAAGTTTTTATTGATAATGCATACGTTTTTAAAAAGCAAAACAAAAAATAATAACCTTAAACACAAGAAAAAAGACGAAGAATTAGGAGGAGGAGAATAAGGAGATAGGGAGGAGAAGATAAAAAAAGAAAGACAAGAGTAAGTAAAGATCGTATTGAAAATTTTGCTTATACATCTTTACCTTTTGACCTAACTTTACTTCTAAAATCAATACCACGTAAAACCTGACATTTTGACCTAGTAGTCCAGATCAAAACATCCTTTGTATTTGTGTTTCAGAATATACCGGAACAACAGCTCATATAAAACTACACAATAACGAGGGAAAGATAAAGACGAGTACCGTTGTCAATGTTATCCATTGAATCAAATAACAACATTTGAAAGAGTTTGTAGATGAGTGTTCTGCATCGGTTTTGTTTTAATTCATCCGACATTATGTTTAAAAGAAAATTCGATTGTGTTTCTTTAAAGGTGTGAACGTGTGTCTGAGTAGTCGCGTATTGCTCTTCATATATACACCTTATTCAAGATACAACACATCATGTGAACACTTCATCCTTGTGTGTCTCCTTTAGAGAATTGTACCCTTGGGAAAATTTGTGTATTCCATACCTTTTTGTAAAAAGTTTTCATAGTATTTTATTCTTGCTCCATTATCGCAAAAATGTCTCGCTAACAATTTTAACTTTGGCTCAAAACTTTTAGAAGTATTCCGTCTACCCAACTTGGAAAGTTTGAAGTGCTGCTCTTCAGTCCTGCGTGCCAAAACCAACGCAGAATTGGGCAAATCAATTGAGCTTTGTTCCCCAAAGAAGTCTAAATAAACAAGGCTTCATTCATTTTTCAGTCCGAAATGAAAACTATTGAAGTCATATATGACGTGGTCTTCATCGTTTTCTAATACAGGGAAAAACTGTCAATATATAAGTTGTTGTTTCTCAGAAAAAAATTAACCATTTTAAACATCTTTATTCCTCAGGAATCCCAGAGCTCATGATAAATATGGACAAGACATATTTGTATTGTGGCATCGATTGTATTCTATGAGTCATGTCTGTGCCTTTCCGAAGTAAAACCTACAAAGTGTCCAACACTTTCACATGATTAGGCAATACTTCTGCGATCGTGAAACACATATCCACACACTTCCCCTTTTTGACCCCCCTTACCTCCCACTTTTTAGTCTCACGGGTAAGACCCTGATGGTAAGGACCTACCCAGGGGCTAATGTTAAATGCATACGTTCATTTCTCTTCCAAGGTCCATTCAGAATTTATATAGGTACCGGTATATGGTGGGATAGCGATAGTTTCCAGATTAGGATCCGAGGGAAACACTACACTTCCTACCTTATGGTTGAATTTAGTATTCTTACATAAAAGTGCGAGCTCAGCATTACTGGACGAGGTGTTTCAGTGTGATCATATCCATATATCAATATCGTATTTGACGCGACATTGATGCCCTGATGTGTTGTCATAGTTGTCCTTTTCCTGTTCACCACCCAAAACAAACGATGTGCATTCCGCATCATGTGTGTATTAATTGAAAACATGCAATCCTGTTAGTTTCTCCAGTCGCACAGAAGAGATAAATCTTCTCAGTAAAGAAATAAGACGTGGTCTATTGCCCTAATACATATTATTTATTCAGACCGATATAAATAACGATACACTCACATGGGATTTTTCAACGCAACTCCACAGTAAACGGCGTGTATTCTCAGATGCGTAAAAATCAAACTACCGCTCAGAATCTGAGTAATTTCACGTAATTACCTGTCGAACATCTGGTAATTGCTTTATTTATCAGAAATAAGAAATAACAGGTATTATACTGAACGATTAGCTCACGTGGTTATTTCTCAATATATCTGTGAAGTTGGCTCTCCTGCGAGAGGCTCATTCGCTCTACATCAGCTCATCGTGAGCGTGCTCGGCCGCAGAAAAGGATTAAGTAAAGCCAACGTACAGATCGATACCTTCAATATGGAAACTTTAAATTGCACCTGAATATTTGCAATTTGTGTTGTTGTTGTTTTATGCAAGAATAGCCATCATACATGTTTTTTTTTTATCTGGTACCAAATTCGCCGAATCCCTTGGATGTGTTAAAACTCTCGCCCTTCATGCTCATGCTTCAACAATCCTTCAAGATTCAGCGAATATTTATGTCAGCAAAATACACGTATGACCCATATATTCATATGCTAGTTTACAACTTACTAAGTTATGACCCTGTGGCTAGGTCGCAAGGGCCAGGAACTGTGCTGGGGTGGCTTGGAAGAATAAACAAAATCATAAAATGATGCAAAGCGTAATAAACTGATATCGATAAATTACTGGTTTTGCCTCCAATGAATTTGCCACATATGTATACAAATAAAATTTACCGAAGAATTCTGCACAATTTATTATTAAGGGATTCCGTTGTTTAAAATTTCATAAAAACCGCAAAAACTTGGCGACAAATCTTATAAGTGGGGAAGTATTTTCGAATTAAACAAGTTTTGAGATATGCTTGCTTGTACGATTTGTGTTGCCCATTTTTCACATTCCCACGAGCGTTATCTTGAGGTTTTTCAGTTTGGCTTAATTAATTACTGTTTTCTATAATACACACAAAGAAGAGATTACTTGAAAACACCCTAAATGTTATCTCTAAGACCCCGATAATAAAAGAAGAATTATAACCAGGAAACAATACGGATAGTCTTTTAGATCTTTCAACTAAAACTAAATTCAAACACATCATCTGAAAGAGCTTGTGGACTAGTTCAGTACTCTGCTCATTTTCATTTTCGTCTGTCATTATATTTCAAATGTTATCATGCTTTTAACAAAGTGGTGAAGTGTGAAAATATTCGGGCAACTTTATTAATATTTCACTACATAAAATGCAATGCAAGTCGTTTTACTCAATGCCACTGATTTAAAGAATTTAAAACGTAACACCAGAAAAATGTGTATAGTCGCAATTCTCGTCCCTCACTTCACAAGTATTCAGTGTAGTAATAGTTGTAGCTCGAAAAAAGTGTGCAAAGCATGCCAACAATAGACTATAGTATCACTTACAACACTAATGTAATACTGGCCAGTGTTAGTGTTTCAAGGTCATTCCCACCAATCAATATACGTGTACATGGGTCGATTGCCAATCAAGTGACAAGCAAGAAAGTTATGTTACTAGATTTTTGAAGAGACATCCACTGTAGAAATAACAGATCATAAATGAAGTGTTCCTTAAGTTTGGCTGAGCTTGCTGGATGCAGATTTTATTAAAGCGGGTAATCTTAACACGATTGCTTTAATTTTGTCACCTTTTGTATCATTTTAATCATTACATCTTCTGTTTCTGTATTATATATACAAAAGCTAACAGGAAAATATATCGCATTCAAGACTCGGAAATGTAAATCCTTTTCCGACTATTTTGCAAGGGGTGGAAGGTTCGGGGGATTTCTGTTGCATAAAACTATAAGCTGAAAATTTTCATGGATCATTATATCATGTAATATCGATTGATTGTTGTTTTTGTAGCTTGTTTGGCTAACGTCAATTACTAGTCTTGATGCAAACAATGAATACGTTTGGAGTCATTTGATATGAACATCAGGCAAGTTTTAATAATTGATATATTGTACGAAATTGATGACCATTTTCAAGTAATTGCTTTATCTTACCGCCAAAGGTTTATCAATATTTCGTAACCATATCGGGACACACTGAAGAATTAAAGTTAATTGTTTCAAAATCTGTTGCAATAGAAATACAAATTCTAACTCGTTTCTGTACATTTCTCCATAACATCCGATAAAAAAAGTATTTGGTTCATTTATTGTTGCATTTTTCATTATGTTTATTACGTAAATATTCTACCTCGTCTTTGCAAAAAAGAGAATGTATCGTTAAAATAATGTATGGATGGATGAATCTATTTCTTGAGTTGGAAAAACTTTTTCCAAGTATTCTAGTGCGATTATAAAAAGCTCTTTGAAAATTATTTTTTTTATATTTACCTATAAGAAAACTTAGACCGAGTTTTCAATTTATTATAGTCTGCCCTTGATCGCAAGAAGTATGAGCCCATTCTGGATTTTCGTCTTACCGGTGGTGGCCATACAGCTGGGATTCGGTAAGAATCTTTCTGATATAGTATAATTGAATTTTTTCAGTGACGAATACAAATTATGGATTTATTGGATTGCGTGCTTAGCAACAACAACAACAACAAAAGTTACATTCGTGGAATTCTACGATTTGATCTTGATTTACTAGGTCTAGAATGTATTTGGATAGAAATGAATTAAACTGGGTAGCAGATACTGATTGGAGGGCTATATAGACCACTAAATAGTAAATCATCCGTATGAGATCGTATTGAAGTAAGCATCCAGAGAGCTCAGAACAAAAAACCAGACAAGGGAGATTTTAATGAAATGTTTCTTGTTCCTAATAATAAAGAACTACAACTACGTCAGTCTTGTAATCTACAACAAATTATACAATAAACAAGAACTAGTAAGAGTATTCTGAGACACTGATATACAATATTGGTGCAAGATACTGAGTTTTATTTAGTGCTGGTGTCCTGGTTACATTTCATTCTAGTGAAGTCAGATTGTCCCGTATATGCTACCTTAAAATTCATTACTCCATAATTCAAGTGCTATAAAAGAGTGATATGGTCGTACGATAAAGGTGATCATACTGAGTACAGTTATCTGCTGCAGTCCATCTTATGGGATGAAATACTTTACACAAACGGCATTAATGATTGTGTTGTAATTTAGGTAGTTTACTGTCGTGGTTAGAACATTATTTATCACTACGAAAGCAATGAGTTGTCCTGAATTCCTGACTTTTGGATTTTCAGATCATTAATGCAGAGGTCCCTTAAGGATTAATCCTTGGGCTAGCATTGTTTTTAGTATATATAAAATATATTGTAAATGACACACAATCATCACTTAAACTATTCGCTGACGATACTACGCTATATCTAATTGCTAAAAATCCAAATGGGGCTAAGCGAATTTTACATTGGGATATTCAAGTCACGTCAATGGTTAGTGACTTTTAACCCAGACAAAAAGGACTCAATGTTTATAGCACGAAAACGTTATCCAAATAAGCATTATATATTGCAGATGAATAATAAACGTACTCAAGCAGTATCCCAACATAAGCATTTAGGTTTTATATTCTTTGGTGAAGCCGCTTGCCATGCACATGCCAAGCATTTGGCTGAAAACGCCAGGAAGAAAGTTAATAGTTTGAAGAATCTGAAATATAGATTGGATCGCTTGTCCTTGGAAAGAATAGGGGAGACAGTTTGTAATATACTTTCAGCTTTATACAGATTCCAGAGATGTTGCAATGTTTTGAATTATTTGTGAAGATGTTTTCTTGAATAAATATTGTTGAAACTAAAACATACCCAAATTAAGAATAAAAAAAGGAGAAAAAAGAACTAAACAATGAACAGGGGTCATATCAAAGTTTTAAAAATACCTTTACGTAAAGTAACTTAATTGTGAATTTGATCAGTATTGGATTAAATACATACATCCTGTAACTCAGTCTAAATTGCATATTTGTACACATTGAATTCTAGAAATAATTAGTACAGGTGTCATCGACTGTTTGCATCACTTATCTTCAGTTGTTCGCACTCCGGTCAAGTTACTTCCAAAGTCAATTTGTACGTTTTCCATTGTGAAAAAATTAATTCCTCTAGAATTTATTTGTAGGCAGTTCCCACAATTAACTGAACATTTAATCGAGAGTTACTGCCGTTTCTACCTACTCCGTTGTCAGCACGAAACTAAATTTTTGGTCAAACTGAGCTTGAATACAAACAGGGAAAATAGCAATTACATTCATTGGATTATTAGTCTGAATCCAAAAGAAAATTTAATCAAGACCCACAAATGGCATTAAATAACAATTATCAGAATAAGGGTAATCGGAATGAATGCAATAGGGACAAGAGAGGTGTTGGACGTTGTGGTGAATACTTATTAGCTTACATGTGAAACATTTGTGATTCGGTGGGTTCAAGGTGCAAGGGAGGTAACCCAGTGTATCATGTACAATATAAACCTCTGCTGTTGTGACCCTGTTACATCTAAACTTCCCCCTGATCAGACATAGTCTCAGCATTAAAAGCGTGTGAGCCGCGTGCATACATTCCTCAGAAACGTTACAAAATTTAAAATTCGATGCAATAAATCTTACTCCTTCCAATATGTGAACGTAATTTAACAAATGGATTAGTCTGATTCAGAATAAAACTTACTCTATATCTCTAAGATGCCATTTAATTAAATTTAGATGACAGATAATTTAATAGCTGTATTAACATCGACGAGTATTCGATTTCTATTTGAATACATGCAATTACAAAACTACTGGGAGAAAACAACAACAAACACAATTCCAGTTCATAACATATATTATTTT
This sequence comes from Margaritifera margaritifera, assembly GCA_029931535.1. Taxonomy (NCBI): domain Eukaryota; kingdom Metazoa; phylum Mollusca; class Bivalvia; order Unionida; family Margaritiferidae; genus Margaritifera; species Margaritifera margaritifera. Next base: position 1,443,991 of record JAQPZY010001301.1, read on the forward strand.
GGCCGTATGAGTGTACAAATTAAAATATAATGTTGATGTAATATTGTGCTCTTTGTATTCAATCCAAGACAACATACTCAATATTCATTTCATCAGAGCAAATATGAGTACATCTTTGAATCCATTTAGATATGTACACTAAATTACATGATTGTCAACTAGATTATGTATCAAATTATTCAACATGGGAAATTTAAGTCGATGCACGTAATATACTTTATCTTACTTGAACACAGCTGTTATAAGTCGATTTTATATCAAAATAAGTAAATGCAAATATATAGTAACAGACATTTATGGACCCAAAATCCTTAATATTACGAGTGGGATTGAGTATTAACCACACTTTATAAAATATCTGAATGAACCTTAAGTTGAAAGGACAGAAAACGAACAAGACCTAGATTTGGGTTGGTGGGTTGGTTCTTGAAAAATGAAGTAACTCCGTCAAAGATCATGAAAAAAGTAAGAACAATAAAGATCGACGTATAACACGATTGTTTTTTTAGGTGGTTGGGGGATTCGGTGGATGGGGAGGGGGTAATGACGTCACCATGCTATAAATAAAATATATCGTACAATTTCACCAATAAGAAAAGGTTCAAAGGTAGCCCCACCGGTCAATAATTTCACAGTCTCTGGTTCAAAATATATGTTCTCCCTATGTATCAGATAATTAATATTTATGTATGCCAAAATTAGTCAATTACCTAAATACTAAAAGAAAATAAAAAACACAATTCCAGTTCATAACATATATTATTTGGCCGTAAGTGTCTAAACTATAAAATATAACTTTGGGATGATATTGTACTATATGTATTGAATCCAAGAAAATATACTTAATATTCATCTGATCTGAGCAAATATGAATACAACAGATTACATTTAGATATGTACACTAAAATAATTGATTGTCAACCAGATTCTCTGTATCAAATTTTCAACACTGGCAATTTAAGTCCACCAAACTGCTGTTCCTCCAAGAATGAATGTCCAAGTTCATTAAAACTTTGTGCCATCCATCCATGATATATCAGGAAAATGTACATTTAAATCCGTTCAGAAGTCTTTGTAATCCAGTGAGGAGATGCACATGTCCATTCAAATGTATATCATCAAGGAATATGACCAAAATGCCAACATAGAGAGAGTAATAGAATGGCAGCAATAATACTATTTTCATGACAAGTACAATAGACAAAGTATACAATTAACACAAATTATATTTCCCTCGGCAGGAATAAATTATGAAATTCTGCACAATTCGGACCTATAGAGTCAATTAAATCTCTAGCAGGTCTGGGCTACGAAGATGCAGCTAGTAATCCAAATGGTGCACTCTTCCTTGAAAGAAAGCATCTTGTTCGTATGAAAAATGTATTCAAACCACTGGTGAAATCACTCAGATTCAGAATAATTTGAAGTAGTTAACAACTTGTATACAAAATGTGTTAGTACGCTTGTTCCCTCTGCAGTAAAATGCACACCACCACCTCTACTGAGGTAAGTGGTGCCCCCCCCCCCCCCCCGTCCCCGCTTCCTGTTTGCATAAAAATGGTCTATAGGTGTTTACAAATTCATCACCTCTGATTTTGTAAAGCTTCCTTACTGAATTGTTGATCACTTGGATTGTATTATCTATATCTTCAAATTCAATGGGTGTCGGAAAGATAGAAGAAAACAATATATATCCTCATATGCTTGTTATATTGCCAGATAACTGAGAACAGGTTATTCACTAAAGCATTGAACTCCTCAACATACTCACTCTGGATATTACATATACCAACATGGAAAATTATGTAACTTATAAGAATTTGGAGATTTGTCATAATTTAAGTCAAATTACAGAGAGTTGCTCCTTAGTATAGATTAACCTCTGTCCATTTAATCTCAGTACATTCCTGGTTACAGAGTCATATAATAAAATAATTGATTGTGGAGCACCTGAAATTATAATGAAAGAATGTTGTTATTTATCACATGTGAAATCAATAATTTATTTTAAATGGAAAAATAAAAATATTTTGGTATCGTCACTCATTCAGTCACCATGAAGTTGTATTAACTCTGATCGCTTCCAAAACTACGAGAACAATACAAGGGAAGATCTCTACCTGATCTTGTAACTAAATCTTTGAGACCTTTGCAAGGCTGCGTATGTGACTGGAACTAGCCTGTTAGTTTTTCTATCTACGAAAGCTGGAGAATCTGAAGATGCAAGATTTAACTTCCACATAGTTTTAAACAATAATACCAGACATAAGGGCGCTCCCTCTATTTCGGCAAGGGGAATAATCAAAACTCTTTCAGCAAACAGTATTGTTTTTGACCAAGTTATTGAAATTTCAATTTAACTGGGTAAACATGTCATTGAGCTCTACTAATCTGGCAATCCCGTTGACTATTAAACTCAGTTAAAAAGATGCTGCATCTAAGCACTCATGCTCGTTAATACATGCAAATGTTTTACTCCACTAAGGTAATTCTTGATTGCCTCAGTCGATTTAAAGGTTCTGCTAGTAAACTAGGCATACAGGCAAATAGTAAATTTATTGGCAGTTCGATAAGTTAAACTGAAGTAAGCACAACTTAACAAAATGGTTTTAATTCAATCTTGAGATTGCTACTAGATCCAGCTTTTGACGTGTTTACTCTTTCTCTAAAGTACCATGATAATAATGGTGTTTCATTAATGCAGGTATCGAAACCCCTACCCCCCAGTTGTTTTCACCATATTCAATTCGTCATGATACATGCAGCATACAAAGCTAGTAAGGGCCGCCATTTATACAAGTCATAGATAAAAACAATCTCCATCTCACCAAATTTGCTAGGTAGAAAAGATTTCATGTGATCATCAATCAGTATGATTGAGTCTCTACCTGCACTAAAAGTGTTTTTACCTGCATTTGTTTACCTGACTTGGCACCATGCTGACCGGCACCTGGAACTCAGTTGGTGACCGCCCTCTCGACCTCTACCAATTTTTGTCTGCTGGCTTCTATCCGCCGTCTGAGCTCCATCTCGCACTGATCAAGCAGGAAAAGTTGTCTCTGCTTCTCCACCATTGCCATTGCCAGCCAGCTGTCTTTCTAGGAAACACATCTCGTCTTCATATTCAGCACTAGCTGACATTCGCTCATCCGCAAGCTGTGAGTGACCTCCCTTGTTATGATCATCTGGCTTCCTCTCAAGGAGAAAACACCTGAACATCCTCTGCCTCGTATTAAGAAAACATCAGAAGCTCTAGCTCTCGCGCTGGATCTAATGGAATGTTGAGCTTCGGATCTGAAATGGCGCATTAAATAGAAATGCTACCTAAAAAAGAAAATATGTTACACTTCCATCAATGCGAAAGAACGAATAAAATATGCAAAATTCGTCCACGTATACTCGAATAGGAAAATTTAGTATTCGTTTCGCTCTACTGGCCATACAGTCGCACCATCAGTACATTCTGACGATCATGGCATTAGCACAGTGGCCTAAGAGTGGTAAAATTCACGTTATGTAGATAACGTCATCATTCCATATATGACCCAAATCGGCAACCAACACTCCCTTACTCAATGCAATGAGTAGAATGTAACAAACTTTGATATGTACAAAACTATCAAAGAGTCAAAATGCTAGCTAAACTGAGAGACAATGGAATCACTCTGTTTGTGCCAGGCTTGTATAGGACAATCTCCAACCATTAGACTTAGCAATAAACAAATATGAGCAACAAATAATGGAAATCACCCTTGCACTGATACGCGAAACAGGTCTTAGAGACTAAGACGGGGAAAGGAAGATGTCACATTATCTGTGGACGTTCAAACATTAAAGCGTAAGCCAATTCATGCTAAATGGATACTCGCAGCTGGTGAGGAAATGTTTCCAGATCTAATTATATGTGGCCTTGCGAAAGCATGACTTGAGTAATTCTGCAATTACTGAATTATTTACGCGACAAACGTTTCTGTGTACCAGAAGACTTGAATTATACGATGTTTATTCGGTGGTTTTGTCAGAAAGTCAGTGAAGTGTGAGCTTTAGTACTGTGGTGTAATTAGTGCATATCCATAGTGTTTAATTTTTGTACTTGTGCATCTAGCAATAAATCTAGCATTGTACAGTCTTGTTGTTCTGTTGAATGAAATAAGTATGGTTAAAATGAGATATGTTTTCAAAGGGATGTAAATTTGAACAGTAATATCTGTGTAACTGGAAATAAAACTGTCTAAATTTATCTATGCTTTGTGAAGATTATTAATTTCGATGGATCACTACTGTCGTTAAATCTAAAATCACAGAAAATTGAAGAGAATAAAATAGTGCAATTATTTCATACAAGAGTCTCCTACATCAGTATCACATGAATGAAAGAAGGAACGATGTACATAAGCATTAAATCTATTTTTTTAGATCATTTCATTCATTTTCATTAATGCTAGTACTTAAATAATGTACGCTCTTTCTCTGTTTTCTCTATCGTTAATGTTCTCACAACACATTAATTTAGGCAATGAGTGGAACCAACAATTAATAGCTAATGAATACATAAATGCATGTGAACTTGACCAATATGAAATATTTTGCAATCCGTTTATAAAGTTTGCCTTTAAAAGGTGTTGAAACAAAAGCAACGCTTGTAAAAGAGACTATTTTATTACAGTAATCAAGTTGAATTAACAAATAACTGAGCTTTTTGGACGGAGAGAGAGAGAGAGAGAGAGAGAGAGAGAGAGAGAGAGAGAGAGAGAGAGAGAGAGAGAGAGAGAGAGAATACCGGATATATTTCATCGTGCAGTGCAAACAAAAGTGATATATATATTTATACAATATATTGTTTTTTTTCTGTATTGCAAGAGGAAGTATACATGGTGTTTACGCAGGAACTCACTCATCAGCATGCACCCTTTCGTAATTTCACATCAATTTGAGTCGTATCATAACAAAAAGATTTAAGAAAACTGTAGGTTTTGGATGACCTCGTCTGGGGCAATAAAATTATTATAACGTGGGAATTTTGCAAGCTATTCTACTATTTTCTAAACATTTTGTAAACTATTTTACTTAATCCGCTCACAAGTCAAGTCCGATTAAGCGATGCAGTATACTGGGATTTTAATATTGTTGAGAAGGTAGCACAGGGGATATAACTCCGAAGACAATTGAACAGTCACGATTGAAATGTCTTTGCAAAAGGATGCTTTCCATGTCTGAGAGGTAATGCAGTTTCCATTTAATACTCAGTCAAGAAATGCTCGTTTGACATGATGCAAGTATAATTCTGTAGGCACACATACATATTGGGATATCTTGTATTTTTACTATTTAATGTGAATGTGTGTGTGTGTGTGTGTATATATATATATATATATATATATATATATATATATATATATATATATTCAAAGTACGTGTTCATATAGGGGACCTATTGCTATAAAACACTATAATAGATACAAGTCAAGTTTGCATTCTTAAGAACAGTACAAGAATACACATTACCGTAGTAATAGAGTTAGTAAAAGAATCAGTACATAGCAACTTTGACACAATGTTACATATCTATTTCGTAAAATACGCAAAAATCTCTATGATCTTTGGAATAAAATTCTACTGTTTTCAATAAAATGTTATACTTGTTTCGCTTCTATTTTAATAAATAAATATATATATTTTAATAACTTTAGAAACTTTAAAAGTTATAATTTTGTTGATACAGTCTCGGTTAGATTTGTCTGCAGTGATTAAATACAGGACATACATACAGGAATAAATTATATTCGTCTGTGATTTTATGCAATTATAAACATTACAGCGTCTACAATTTGCTCTCAATACTTCGCAACCCTATTCTGCACTTAACATCAAGTTGATATGATCTACTCTCAACATCTTCAAAGCTCTTCTATATTTTTGAAAACAGGATTTTCCTAATATATTTCGTCCGTGTCAAATACATCTTAGCTACTCTGCTAATGTTTCAAATGGAGATTTACTTTACAATTATTCTGTTGTTCCCAGTTATCTTCAAAAGCAAACTAAATGATTTTGTTTTACTTTGATATAAAGAAATAGCTATTGTACAATATCATATTATCTAAATTAACTATAGTAATAACATTTTAGGGCTATTTTAAATACAGTCAACTATCATTACAACGATATTAATTACAAAGGAACAATGGGGATCCGACATACAATTTAAGAGAACAAACTTATTCATAGGTAAATTTGATCACATTACTGAAATATTCTGCTTCCTATTTCGGTAGCAATTTCCCGATAACAAACACGCAAATATATTTCCTTAATATATTGTTCTTTGTCGCGACATTGTCATTCCATAGGAATTCACTATTACCGGAATATGTCAGGAGATAATATATGCATGTTTAATTTCTAGACAAGAGTTTCAAATATAGGAAGAAAGGTATTGGATTATAAAAACAAATAAGATACTATTAAATACGAATGATACATTTGTAATATATATTTCATACTGAGATATTGAAATGTATCAGTGTGAGAAAAAGTTTTTGATAACGATAAAAGTGGTGTCTGTTGATGTGCATCTAAAACTTATTAAACAAATTTTCAATGAAGATTTTTAACACATTTGCGTGCAAGCAAATTCTATAGCTCTCAAACCTTGGAAAGATCAATATATCATATAAATATATATTTTCTTCAACTCTCACTCTCACATTATAGGGATCATGTACGGTTTGCTGTTTGCAAAAGGGCTTGTAGTAGCACAAGGGACAAGTTTGAGCCCGAGGGACAAGTTTGATCCTGAGGGACAAATTTGAGCACGAGGGTAAAGTTTGAGCCCGAAAGTTCAAAGTATTTCCCAGATGCTGCAATAAACACATGTCTGATCGTTCTTCTTACATGAATAACTACCATGTACAAATGCCAGAAGAAACAATAGTGTTGTAATCATGAAGATATACGTACTCAAATAGCACGTGCAATTCTGATGTTTCAGTACGGCTGATGTCAACAAATTGCACATATCCAACTAGGTATAATCATGTACGAAATATCGAATGACTTATAAGGTAAATGAAAACTGCCCCTATAACTTTAATGGTCGACGCACATCATGAAACATTAAAACAGAGTGTAAGCGCGACATTCATGGACAAAATCTAAATACTCATTCGAAAGAGTCGTTATCGTTAAATAATGTTAAATCTGGAGTTCGATGTCCACGGAACCGTGACCTTTGCTATGTTGATATTTACTTTGATTGAAGTTAGCTCTGAATAAATTAAGCAACCTTTGCATGCTTTGGTGTGCTTTAAAGTAGCATGATATCGTGACTAATAAAAAAGAAATGAGAATAATTTAACTGATAGCAGATTTAACTTTGCTTGATGACGTAGCTAAATTATACCCCTCCCCCAATAAAAAAATAAAGTAAACATCGTCTCTTACTATGGATTTGTTAATCTTAAGTAATACTTTCTCATACATTTTGCGGAGTATATAAGCAAACTCAAGTAAAAAGACCAGAATGAATCGTATTTCTTGCAAAAGGAAAAGCTCTTTAGAATCAGCTTGATATGCATTGCAAGACAAGCCTACGTCGCGAGGAAATATTAACAAAGTTTTAGTAAGTTTGTAATGTAATTGAAAAGGACTGGTCATTTTGTGTGTACATACATTCCAATGTTTGCTTTATTCATATTATTCTCCTTCTCTCTCCACAGTTTTTGCAGGTGACTCATGTTATTACTGGGGCAACTGGAATTCGTTGACCGCATCCAGATATTCTTACCAATATAGGTCGTCGCAAGGATATGGTGTCTGGGCCTGGGATTGTTGGTATGTAATGAGCCTTATAGTGTCTCATGACATTTCTTGCAAGGTACATACATGATCTGAAAAGTCTGAATCATTCAATATCATCATAACTCTCTAGATATATAAGCTTTTCCTATTATTTTCTCCATTGTCTTATTCTTTTCTACAATTTACAGTTTCTGTCTGAATATTATTCTCTCAAAGATAACAATCTTTTTGTATGTATGTATGTATGTATGTATGTATGTATGTATGTATGTATGTATGTATGTATGTATGTATGTATGCATGTATGTATGTATATTGATCGACTGATTACTAAAAGGGATACAACAACATTACAATTAAAGACCATGAAGACATTTGGAGTGTTTTTTGAAAAATCAAAATTAAAAATCACTTGGTCACTCATATGTTTACGTGTTACCACCATATCAAATACGAATACGAGAACATTAAAAATAAACAAAATAAAAAATTACTAGGTGTTGCCAGATACGAGGTATCTCATAGGGACAAACTCCAAAGTGAGACTTGGGCAAGATTGTAAAAATCAAAATTAAAATTCAAACTAGACCACTCATATTTTATGCATTACTATCCTGTAAACAATTACTGGGTCAAGCAGATTATGAAAACAATTATAGAAAAACAAATTATATTTCTTTAGAAGACATAAATAATGGTAGAAAGCTATATTATACTGAATTCAATAGTTTTCAGAGAGGTGATATAAATATTTAATGATATTAACATCACAACGACAGTGTCGCTATCAAGAAATACTTACTATATGTTCGTATGGACGGGATAACTATATGTTCGTATGGACGGGATAAAAGTGTAGCCAAAGCTAATTGTGCTACAAATTTCATAAATAAGAATACAAATGTGTATATGTTGGTTTGAAGCATAAAAAGGTATACTCCAATGTTTTAGAACATGGTCAGATCTACAAATTATTTTCACTGATCATAACATCGAGATACGTACCATCAAAGCATTGAAGTATTCTGAAAAAATAGGCTACGTAATTGATGTGAATAAATATGCAGATATGTATACGGTTAAACTGTGAGTACAACCTGAGATGTCTTAAACTTTACAAGATCAATCTACACCGATTCAACGAAAACATAAGTATAGTTTATCGAGGAGAAAGATATATTTAAAACAGCGCATAGTGATTCAGTATATGAAGTAATTGTTTCAAAATCAACCATAGGAATGGCAAAATTGGACACAAATCTGAAATTTTTCATATGTTTGAACGGATTCTTTTTTAAAACGGACATAGATTGCTGAAAGTACAAATTCCTGCTGTAGATGGATGTCTTGTTGGCTTCTTGTTGACGCCTAAAAGCAATTTATGGAGCAGAAAGTATTCTTTGAATGTTTCTCTATGGTATTAAATTACCGACAAAGGACGGTATTTAAAACATATTCACTTCTATCCTAAAAGATCAGTTGCTTACACAAATATCAGTCAATTGTAGCAACAAATAAAGCGAGATAAAAATAAATACAATCCGCTGAATTGAAAGAATGGTTAACAAAACAATCTGCTTACACATTATGCAAGCAAGCGAGAAATAGATTTCCCTACAAAAGTGTATGCAAGTCAATTGGATGACCAGTGGCAGGAAGACATTGTTCACATGCAAGCATATGACTAGATTTTGATTTTGACAATGATATATATTTTCTTATAATACATCTGAGCTGAAATGGAGAAAAAATAAAAAGGGAGATGACACACTCCACGCTTTCAGAGACATCTTCAAACAACAAAAAGACTCAAAAGATAAAGTGTGATGAGAAAAATGAGTTTTACGACAAGAAGTTTAATTATTTGGTGTAAAATGAAAGCTTCGAATTCGTTTGAACTTATTCAGACAAAAAGGCATCAGTAGTGGAAAGGTTTAAAATAACCTGAATGAATCTGAAAGCACTTCATGCAAACTAAAAAGAGAAAATGGGTTGATGTTTGACATTGTATCAAGCTTATTGCTGGATGTAATACCAATCATCATAAGTCAAGAGTCATGACTCCAGTTGAAACAAGTAAGGAATAAACTAACTCAAAGGCACAGATCAATCCATTTTGGTTACCTGGTAACAGATACATATTGATCACCAAAATTTTAACTCGGTGAAATAGTCAGACTTTGAAGATAAAAAAAAAAAAACACGTTTTTAAAAGGGATACTTGCCTAACTTTATTGAGGAAATGTTTAAAATCAAGCACGTTATTTCAGTTTATCCGTCGTTTGCAAATGAACGACTTGAAGGGAGAGGATGTAGAGGACATGTTTACGAATAAGAGTTATCTCTGGATTATGTGCAAGATGACATATACAAAGTAGACAAGACTCCGAAGACCAAAGGAATGAATGTTAAAACGCATGTACTTGTGAAATAGAAAAGAAAGAATCGTTTAACAATTGTGTACCAGCTGAAAATATTGTCCACAATATTCACAAGATTTACAGTATGATTGATTGGAGGTTAAGGATCTATAATAATGTGATGTTCTGCAAACAAAGGATTTTCAATTTGAATACTAAAATTATCATCAGCACCTTCGGCCATGTTTACTTATTTAAATGCTGAAGATTTTATCGTTGATAATAGGGACAACGCACAACTGCAGAGCGTCGGAGCGTGCATCCGACCTGGATAAAGCCCCACTGGAAAAAGGATTAGGATTACTGAAAACAAAAATAGCAATAACTCCAATTTTTCGGAAATGGAATAAAACAAACACAGGAATTTAAAATACCTATTGGAAATGGAACATTGATAGAGAATTCCAGTAAAATTTAAACTAAACAATAATTGAAATATATCAATAAAAAAGAAGAAGATATATGAATTCTCTGTCAATGCTAGAGCTACTACAATGTACAAATCATTGTTAGATGTTGTATTTATTTATTAGCAAATTTATACGAATTAAAAACTTAGTCAGTTACAAAATTAAATAAAAGATGATTTTATGATATCAAATGGTACAAGATACTTCACTGTACATTTTGTCGTTCAAGATGGGATTGCCTCTATCTGCACATATTGCAAGTTAGATTATTTTCAAGCATATTAGCCTCAAAGGACCAACAGCAGAGTGTCGGAGCGCGGTCGCAGAGGGTCACCCTCTGCAGAGCCACGGACTTATCTTGCTGAAGGCAACGCAAAGCAGAACAGAAGACAAGGAATTTGTAAATGCTGAATAAAGGTTTACTAAAATAAATGTGAATTGGTTGCTTTGTTGTTGATGCATCTGTGGCTATAATCACATTTATAGCTGCTTACCATGGAATAAAGTCTTATAGGGAAAATATATTAGACAATACTGTTCAAATTCAGTCCAGAGGCGATGTGATACAATTTGACATTCAAAATGATTCAACAGTTTTCATATGATTTGCTTTATCATCTTAAGAAAAAACAGTTAATTTGTTTTCACTATTCAAAGTAACATCGAAATATGACTTTCAATTATCCTCTATTATGATATAGATTTAAAATGAGTTAACTTTCCAGATCTATTAATTTATAGGTAGCGGTGTAGCTGTTTTAGGTATCTTGTTCATCTGATCAAAAAGTAAAGTCCTTTCTGTTTTTAAAACTGATGCAATTGCAGATCCTGTACTAAACGTAATGTTAGAGACCAAGAAAATCAGCAACACTAGAGAAAAAACAGCAAAGCCCGTACGAAGTACAACATTAATACTTGTCTACATATAACCATGCATTAACTTTCTTCAAGTAATAAATAGCACATATTTTACCAAGAGACAAATGTTGAGCGAAACAAAAGATATTTCGAACTCTGTTTGCCATGCAGCACTGACATATGTTCTCACGTCAGCCACATCATGTTTTTAAGACGTTGTTTAAGATGTCAATAGGCCCTCCATCAATCATGGATTTTGGAGAAATTGAAAAACTAAGAATTTCATTTTCAATAAGATAGTTCCCAAGAGACTACTTGATAGCACCTGGACATTTACCGGGCAAAAGTGCTAACAGTCTAGTGGCAACATAAAAATAATCTAATTAATTTTGCTAACTGTTTTAACTTTCTTGACTGATATATAGCATAGTTTATACCTGCACACAAATGACAACTGAAACAAAACACCCGATCAGCACAATTTATCATACAGCATTCAACTCTTCTCTTACCGTTGCATACTGCATGGTTTTGAAACAACTATTGGGGTTTATACTTGGGCCACCGTCAAGCACGGACTTTAAAGAAGTTACCAAGCTAATCATTCCTGTTTCACTCTGACTGTTCATAAAGGATTACCTAATATCATTTGGGTTACCACCAGAAAACATTGTTACTCAATAAGTGTTTTCTCTCCGGGAGACATTGCCTTCGGCGACTTAGTCTTTGTTGTACCCTTTTCAGTCAAAGTGTATGAGTACTGTGGAGCCTGTGTACAACATAACTGACAATTGTATTAATATTAGGCTGCAAAATATTACCAAGATGAAAACGATTATGGTGAGATAGACTGATCATTTTTAGGATGTTAGAACGAAGTACAGAACAGCTTATATTGTTTTCAATTGGGTTTTGGCTGACATGGTTAAAGTTTCAGTGCTTTGGATATAACAGCAGCTTGGTTTTTCATGACTAATTATCGGTGACGTTGTTCCGTTTGCTTTTAGCGGGTTTGTTGCATTATTAATACAATTTGTTGCTAAGGTTTGCAAGGAGAGGTTGATCTACAACAATGTTTTAAGACATGATGAAATAGTAACATCTGCCATTACTAAATTGAACAGTTTCAAGGAAATGATAAGCACATCAATAAGTGCCAGTGAAAGCAACCAAAAGGAGTTTATTATAGTCGTCAACGAGTCTAACAGAGTACAAAAAATACAAAAAAGCACTCAGAAAAATAAACACAAACAGAACAACGTGACGTCGTAAGCTCACTGAAGGTGGATATAGAGGAACAAATAACAACAACAAAGAAAACAATGGGGGGGGGGGGCGGTTAGAGGTGGCGAAATTGAAACAGAAACAAAATTGTAGAGAATCATCATTTTGGAAAATTATACTGTAAAGGATACAACTTGAATAGGAAAACTTTAACCCTTAGCTGTTCAGGTTTTGGCTGCGCTAATTTGCGCTACATAAATGTTTTGTATAAGCGAACATACACCAATACGAGCTTTATATCTTGAGAAATGGAGACCTATGTTACAAGCGACAGTCAACCAGTGAAAGAAATGTATTTTACAATCGAAATAACAACATTAAACAATCAATATCATTGCAAGTAATATATTTTGTTGCTCGTATTATAACATTTCAGATGAACTCAAAAGCAATATCTTCTACTACATAACTGAGAAGACTAAAACCACGGCTGCCATAATAATTGAGCAAGCGTGGCAATGCAAAATGCTAACTAAATCGCAGATCTAAAGAAACAAATTGACGAAAACAGAACTAAATATTTTTAGATACTATATACATGTTTAAACGAAGATTCTACACATTATCTAATGATATTCGAACATTTCAACTGCAAGAGAAAAAGCAGGCGCTATACATTACGTGCAGCAATATTTGAAACCGATCGAGTAGAAGACAAGCGTGAAAATAGACGTTTCATAAAGAATAAAAACGGAAAATAAGCCGCTGGCACCTTACAATCTCAACTGCAACATATACGATTATATTCTCATAATTCAACTAGAACCGTTTGTTAATAAGTTTAAAGAGTTAATGAATCATACAGAAATTATTGGCTTGAACAACAAGATTAGCAAGAACTAAAAAACTCTTAGAGTTGCAAAAGAAAATTTAGTTCAGCAAAATAACCCAAAAGCCAGAGGATAACAAAACCAAAATAATTGTGTAAGAAAGCACGATGTAGATAACTTACGAAATATTTATTATAGATTTTAGTGATGAGATCAAAACGATAAATATTCAGTAAAATTTACTCAATTAGACATCAACTTACATGGTGAGGATTAACAATAAAACAAAATTAAGAAAGAACTTGGTGATTGAGAACATATTAATAACAACAAAGTGGTACAAAATATAAATGATTGAATAGACACGAGGTTTAAGTGAATGCGAAAAGAGTCCAATGATATGGAACATAAGTTTTTCGCATTAAGTGGTAGCATTGATACAGTTAACAGCGATGTAGACCAAAACATTCAAACTTTTCAGAACTGAATTTAATACGGATATGGGCATAACATTTCGTCAATTGGGTATAAAATGGATGAATTAAGGAAGACGTTTGAGGAGACAAATAAACCTATGCCCAGGTGTATATTGCTGTACGGTTTTCGAATGTACACATTTGGGACTATTCCTATCCGGATGGAATTGTTTTAAGTGGGAATTTAAGAGATGTAGTTTCAATTGTTACTGAGACAACGAATGTTATTATTTTCATAAATGTAAAAGGATTGTGGGACATTTCTAAGACCGAAACTACACACCAGACATTAACTAAAATGTTTGGATTTAAATATGCTACATCACGTTTTGCCGAGTAGCAATTCCACACAGTAAATGTTTCAGAGGAATATGTCATGAAAATCAGGCTTAAACACTATTTCAGTTTATATTTGAACCTGAAAGGCTGTTTAACGTTTATACTGAGTTTTACATTGGATTAAAGTTATACAATTATCGTGTTCCTTGCTTATTAGACCGTGGGAAAGAATCTCCAGAGCACAAACCTAATTTTTCCAGTGTTAAAGTAGTACATACTATCTGAAAGAAAACCAATGTTTCAATAATTGGTTCGAAACACAAAAACGGAAACACTGTCGGGTGGGAAACATAATGCAAAATAAAAACTGTCAGCAGTATAAACATTTTTACTCATAAGAACAACAAAATGGCTGCATAATGAGTTAATACCTGAATAACAGAAGCTAACGGAAACAACTTTCTTTTAGGATTAAATGGATAAAAAAATATTGAACATGATAAAAACGTTGTTGAATTACAGAGAAAAACTTAAGAGTTCACGGAAAACAGCCAAGACAATGAATTACGTGAAGGAAAGATTGAGAGAACAAAGTCTGGTATTTAATCAAATTGGATAACGCTTTTGGGTTATATGCATGTACTCATTTAGTAAATAATTTACAAATTAAAAAAAACACGACAGCCAAAACTAAATGATATCTATCAAATTCTGAAGGACAGGTAAAACACGAGTACATATATTCGTTGCACTTGTAATGGTTGTTAATGTTTGTATTGCCTGCAAGTTTTTGTAGCATATAAATAGTGAATATGTCGACAAACGATAAATCGACAACTCCTCACAAGTAGGAAAAGATGTTACAAGGAATTAAATATCTCAGTCCAAGAGATCATTGTATCACATAGACTCCGAGCAACATTAAGTCCCACAAAAGGTTACAAATTTGTAAACCACTGCTATGTCCTCATACCATAATTATATTGGGTATTTTCTTTGTATAGTTTGACATGAAGGTAAAGACAGAGACCAATAAGTATATGGGAACCAATTTCATTTGACTGCAACATTTTCATGGCATGCAAAAATTTGTTCATTATCTGATTCAGTTAGAACAAACAGGACTGAAGAGGATAAAATGAGTGAAAAATTGAGAAAGTTATGATTAGGAGCGGGTAATACATAAAAAACAGGCAGAAAACTATTCATTTCGCAGTCTATGTTCAAATACTGAGAATACCAGTTGACTTTCATATACTAGCAGACCATTGTCCACTGTATCCTTGCGTACTTTCTCAAGATTTCGAATTTAACATTTGCAAAAGACTCTGAGGTGATATAAGGTTGTAGCTAAGACTACAAACTGGAAAACATTTGTTTACAGAACGATATGATTACTTCAGAATCAACTGCAATACCATGAATGAACTAAAGAGCTAATCTGACTCGACCCACTTTGATGTTAAGATAATTTGGATCTCGTGTAAGACTGGAGTAGCATATCAGGACAATAGAGTGATGAGTTGTTTGCAATAGGTGACTTGGGCTTTAAGGGCTTTAGCTTGACGCAATACAAATGGATAGAATTAAGACGATAAATCCAGCTCTATTAAACATCCACATGTGTTGAAAATGAAGTCATAGAGAAGGTCACGAGTCGTATACATTTAATCGACTACGAATGGAACCACAAGTTATTTACATAACAAAATTTCCATATCTGATCAGTTGAATGAATCAATAATCACGATGTGAAGAGACATTGCCTGCGATTATCAACGTTACTGGTCGAGATTTATGCGCTTGTATAATAATGAATGCAACAGATTTGCTGCATATCCCAAATTAATGAAAACAAATTTAAATTCAACGAAAATCCCTATTAAGAAAAGTCAAAGTGACCAACACAATACTGTTAATATTCAAAGTGACAAGACATTTATACTATCTGTTCAGATAATGCAACTCCAGAGCTGAATGCTAGATTTCACCTCCTATCGACCCAGAAAAATACAACATCGTTTGTTGCGTTAAATAGTACGATTGCTACAATACCTCTTGTCCCGTGTTTAGATAGACCCTTCGAAAGTGCTCGAAAATGCACACTATTTTCATCATTCAAATTCGTTTAGCACACTGAGCCCTTATTAATTATTCTAGTGAAAGATCAAAGGGTCTTGACACTTTGATAAAGTTCTACATTTTATCCTCCATTTTTAATAATAATAACATCACCCCACCCCCTTACATGATTATTTTTTAATTTGGACCATTGTAGTTATTACTGTCTATACAATGTGTATGGGAGCTCAAACGACAAGGTCATCATCATGGTCGATGGCTGGGACGTCTACTTTTGGTACTGGTATAACACTTATGTGTATATTGGATCAGCGGATAACGGTCAGTATCTCTCTCTCTCTCTCTCTCTCTCTCTCTCTCTCTCTCTCTCTGTTATTGTTTTCCAAAAGACACGCGTATGTTTGGGTGTACGCGGTGGAATTAGATAATGAACAAGCTTTATCTATGATCTATATTTACGAATTACATATACCATAACATAGTAAACACAAACGTAAAAACTAATCATAACAAGAAAAAAAAATTTTGGTGGGGGGGGGTGGGATGGGGGGGCGGGTAAGTGGGAGTTCACAGCAAGTGTTCGTACATAGCCAACAACAAGTACTGCATTGTCTGTAATCAATATTACTTACTGAGGCATCAGACTGCCATGTGATTATAATTATTATTTTATTTATGATCAAAGGCTAAAGAAAATACCAGAGGATAGTAAAAACTTATGCATTTTACTTAAATCGCACACATATTTTGTTTGCATGAGTAATAAGACTGCTAATCATACAGATTGAAAAATGAGCCAAAACTGTAATTCATTTAAATGTACAACTCAGTCTATGTTCATACATTTTATTTTCTGCTTTCTTTTTCTAAATGATAATTTCAAATGTACATAAATTTCGTCGTGTAAACATATTTACACTCATACATAAAGCTCTTTAATTTAGAAACTTATACTGTATCTGGGAAAGGTCCAAATGTACACGATTCTTCGCGTAGTCTCTCGCAATTAATTAAACAATGGAAATTGTGTATCCATTGAATTTGTTTATTTATAATTTTCATAGTGTTCCATTTCTAAAACTTATTAATATATACAACACGTCTTAAATATACGCGGAATCTTCTCCTATTTTCTACTTACGTACTTATATACCTCCCTTCTGAATGTACCATCTAAGGTGCCAACTAACATATCTTTCTTATTTAAGATACATAAATTGCCAAACTGACACGTCCATAGTAGGTGTATCATCCACCAAAAATCGTGTCACTGTATTTAATAAATCTGGAAGTTACAGAACGAATTACATAATTTTTTGCTCGAAATGTTTTCTTTACCTTCGTCTACTGCATGAAACTGGTGTCATATGTTTCAACATGTAAATAAAAAGATATGCATATAATTTCTACTCTAACAATTGAAATTGTCTTCGAATGCATTAAAATTTGTTTAATCCTACACTTTGAATGTCTGCCAACACTTTATGTGTTTCCGGGTACCTTTTCATCTGTAAAATATTTATTTTATAAATAGAAAGCGAATTTGTAGGCTAACACACTGGGAACAATAGGTGTATTTAAGTTTATCTGAGTGTGTAATGGCTATTAAATGTATATACATTTCTAATTGTAATGTGTCAATCTGTTAGCATTCAATGAATCCTTACTATTTACATATCAAAGTGATAATTTCAAATGTGTAAAATTGTTTGTTTTCTTTATTTACACGGCACACAGGCGGCGGGCAGTGGTTCAACTCGGACATTACGGGAAGTGTATACTACCAAACTAGTTATATGGAGTTTGGATTTTATAATTACGACTACAACCTTGGAGGCATTCAAGTTAGATACTGGGCAGAAGAACAAGGTAACGTTTTATACTTTAATATAATTTAACGTATCGTCATTCTCCAATCCAGTCTCAGCAGCCAAAATAATTAAAAATTCCTAAAAGAAAAAAAAAATATTAAGTCTTTTTTATCTATGTTGTTTTATGTTTTAACTGGCTTCATACAATTGCCTGTTTGATTCTTTAAGATTAAAACAAAATGGTGTACATACTGTATTATTATTACGATGTTTCAGCTTTTATTTTTAGAAATGAAACACCTATATTTATACAGAAAGAAAAATAACGAGTTGTATACTAAAAAGAGAAAGTTTTTTTTTTTACCAAGAATGAATGACACACAATTACGCCGTTGTTTTCCCAACACAAGTATCAAATAATGAAGAGTTTTTAATAAATTTCCACATTCCAAATGACACAGTCACTTTTTACTGAGAACTGAGTTAACCTTCGTGAATGAAATTTTTCGGCAATAGATATTTTACATTCCCACCTACCTAAAGTTAAAAGTTTGTTAAGCCCGTCACGTGTTCAAGAAGATTATTGTATACCAGAGAAAGCAAACGTCTTCGCTGGAAACTAAACCGAAAATAAAATTTTGTCTCAAAATGGGAAAATTTGTTCCATAGAGGTTCTAGCTGATTTAAAACTAAAATAGAGGACAACCTTATGCCTGCTATTTTGAAATGTATTTTCCAGAAGATTTATGAAAGAGTAAGGAATACTGTTATTCGCAATCGAAGGGACATAACGTTGGATATACTCTTCTCTTGGCATATGGTGTGCTTGAGTTAATTCCCCTAGCTCTATTGGTTGACGGACTTTTCCCTGGATATCGCAAATATTCCCCTCTATTCAGAGGACTTCTAATACCCTTGCTGCGTATTCCCCTATGTCTACGAAAAATAGTAGTGACATAAAACATGTCCTAAATTCATCCAATCACTTCTGATCGTATCGTGGTGCAGAACTCAGGCAAGGCTCGTAAAGGTATACCGGAGTAGTGAACGCTCCGGCTTCCTCGTAAAAGCTTATAAGGCAGTGTCTCTCCTGCACCTTATTGGAATGCCAGTCCTCTGAAGATGAAACTGCAATTCATCATGATAACAGTCTATAACCTAATATCACAATCAATTGTAATGTCGGCCACCCAGAGCGATAGGGTGGGGTTAATGACTCGGTCCTCAGGGGTTTACAATAGTCTACGGTATACCTCAACAGTGTCTTTTCCGTCTAACTTACAATGCATACTACCTTCTGATTAAGGCTGGAGGTGCAGACGGAACCAATTGGGTCATACAGGTAACGAATCGCATGATCGGCCTTCTATCCCCATCTCCATCCCCATCGCGATCCAGGAGGCATTCTTCCTCCCAAATCAAGTTTGTTTGTCAATGGCTCGAGTCTTGGAGTAAATTATTCTGCTAAAATTCTCTATATTGTTCAAGACATGACACCTAACTGAACTTTTGGTCATTTTCATCTTCAAACGTTAATGCAAAAAATTTAAGCGATTCACTCACGCATTTATAAAGTTGTAACATTTCTTTTTTTTAAAGAAAATCAAAACACCGCTGATGGAATAATTTACTTCATTGCAATGCAACATGACTTAGCTTTGAAAAAGTTTTCAGAAGACTACCTAAAATGAGTTTAAAGTCAATAAATTTGATGATTAACTCTATTCGTGTTAGTTGTCTTTTTCATACGTGTTGGAAAATATGAAAGATAATTCCTGTCTTGCAGAAAAGCATACGCACAAACATAAAAGTAAATATGCTACAAAGAAATTACTTGTCTTCCGATTAAGAAATACATTTTGTTTACAGAGGAATACTTCATTTTAAAGATATGTGCGTCAATTCAATAATGAGTGTTTCCATCTTCTATTCTTAAAGTTGTGCAAAATATTTATATTGGTAGCATATACAAATCGTAAAATAGAACTTGAAAAAGAACATTTTAAAGTATAAAATTTAAAGAACATACTTCTCGTCACTTCCACAAGAAGAACTGTATTCTTGGTTCCTCTGTGTATATTGCTAAATTATCAGCGTCATTTTCAATTATTCAGTATCCACGTTATCTACATAGTATATCATGTATATTTTCCGATTGATTTTATCTCTATATTTTTCTCTGTGCATAACCTTTTTACAACTGATTTAGAGCAGTGTCGTTTTGAAATAGCGTATGGTCGCCAAACCGAAGTTAACAGTGACTCTGATCACAATATAAATACTAACGATTGTTAAAGTATATGCATCCCGTGATCAAAGCAAACACATTACATCTGAAATGAAAATGAAATATGTATGATACTTGTTATTAGTTTGTTTGTTCGGTTATTTCTTTTACTTAAATTAGGTCGCACCTTGCCATACATTTTTTCACCATGATTTGCACTACCGTTTTAGTCCAGGGTCTGTTGTGCTCCCGTGGGAATTTCTAGAAGAAAATTCACAACATATATCATTTGAAAGAATATGACACAGGGAATCTGAAAAATAATGTGGTCATTGTTTTCATGTTATAGCTCAATGTCATTTTTCAACGTCAAATGTAGTACAGCAAATTGAATGCAAGATATATATATATATATATATATATATATATATATATATATATATATATATATGGCAGTTTGACCAGTGTCCATAAAGAGCTGAACGATTTGTTTCTGTTTGAACTTATCATTTTATCATTTGATGTGTGTTCAAGTATTAAAGACTGTGAGAGCCATTGCTGTATGGGAATGATAATTAGAGCTCATTGTCAGTATTTTATCTCAAAGTGTTTAATAGTTCAGGGAATAAACAAAATACTGCTTCAACAATTGCAGAATAGTGATAGCTGAGGATGATATTAAGATACTAATGAAGAAGGCTAAAATCTTATGGAATAAATACTAGTCCTTTGGATTATTTCAGGACATATAGATTTCTAGTCTCCAATTAGGACAGTAAATCTAGAAGTTTAGAGATTTGCTCCCAAAACCTGAAAACAGTGAAACATCACAGCTTGTAAGTTTAACAGCGGATAAAGCTCTGTCCCAGCAAGTGGTGTTTGCTATGCGACGCCAACAATACATTGGTTTGTAGGTATCGATAGGCTCTTTGATCCTCTTTTGACTTATTTAGCCTTTAAAAGTGCCATGAATAGTATGACAGGGGGAAGCAAACGAGGAAAGGCTGCAGAAGACGCATGTGTCTTGCTCGAATTTACCAAAATAGGCAACATTTCAGAATAAATATTTCTTCTGTACATGCTGACCATAGAACAGACTAGACTTATTAGGCCGATACAATCGCCAGTCGGTTTGCATACTCAATTAATTTTGTAGTAAAACCATCTGAATGTTCAACACTTACAAAACAGCAATGAGAGGAAGCAGACACCGACTAATAACCTACAGGCCATTGTTGCTATTGTCATGGGGCTTTCATGATATACTAACGTCTTCGGTTGTGTTGTCTTATGCTCAGTCCACATTGTGATCAGACGCATTTAGCGTCTGGGACTCGAAAGTTTATGTACTTACTTATACGTTAGTCTGAATTCTACATAATAATCCTAAGAGTATAGCATCATTTCATGTTTGTATGACCTCCTCTGGGCATGCGCACGAATATGAATGATCCCAATCCACCATTCACGATGAATATCTGAGGAATGATTCCATGTATTTCAATCCTCGTGGCTTGCTGAAGGATCAATTGGGAACCTCGCTACAAAGCAGAGCTGCTGGTACAGAAAATTTGGCCCCTCACGCTGAATCGACCAAAAAAATTCGTTCTCCTACGTCAACGATACTTGATTAAACAACTTTACAGAGTTCCACAACTTCCCTAGAACAGATAAAAATACAACAATTGAAGAGCGTAATAAACGAGTCACAACTCAAAACGTGTTTACGTATGAACTCAGTGATATACATTACGCATGCGTGCACATGAACTGACCTGGTTACACATTAAATTGTTCTTCCATAAGAAATATCTGTATGAAATTATGAATATGATAAGGAGGTTCATGGAGGAATCTACCTTCTACAAATATAGTCGTAATGGATTATATAGAGCCCGAACGCTCTTCAACGTTTACTACATACAAGATATAATCGAATTAAACTTGTTTATTCAGGTGCAAATATGTCTAACCTGACACAGGCTATATTCTATCCAATAGGATGGGCCTGAGGCACAATTCTAACTGCTAGAAATTCAGAATAAATTCCGTAACATTCAAAGTATTAAAACAATTTTATCACGTACAGAGGATAGCAAGAATAACATCTAACACATTTACATACTTCTACTCATGCTGTAGTAAACGAATAAAATTCGCGACTTCGCAATTGCGAAGACTTAAACCATATACCATGGGTAATACTGCACGTTGTACTGGAACCCAATCTATGGTTATATTCAGATGCAATACAAGGGCATTATCGTACACACAATTACGTGACATAAGTCGGTTGCAGCCTCCATTATAAAAAAAAAACTTATGAATTTTGATGCAGATAAGACGTGCAGTAATGCAAAATGTAATTTAAAATCATCAGGTAAATGTGACCTTGGCCTGTCAAGTCTTTTACCTCATAGGCAACCTATTCGTGAATTGTAGTGAAGATATGGACAGGGGACTGGAAAAATCACTTTATCTTGGTTCATTCTGATCGTGACCTTTCAACGTTAGATCTTAAAAATGAGAAATGAATTGTACCTTCATGGGCATTGTATCTGTAAGGGTTGGTGAAGTCGTATTCAATGAAACTCTAGGCATTGCGCCAAAATTATCCATGCAGGTCAGGTCATAGTGACCTTAACCTTAACCCTATGATGTAAAAATCATCCGGCTTTTTTGTTTGCTATGAAATGTTGTGAAGGTATTTTAGAGTAGAACCTAATTTTGTGATTGAAACTAAAAGCTTCCACGTGGACAGACAAACAAAGCCATATCATCATACGCTCCGCCATGGACAAGTGAAAGAAAACCGTAATATATGTTGTTTGCTGTTTTCGAAAATTTCCACGATTACTTTGTTTAAAACTTAAATGTTTTCAAGTGATTTGATTCGTTGACAGCAGCATAAATGGTACTAAAATTTCGTTTATATCATTGAGAAGTTAGCCTGACCTTTGATCTTGACTTATTATTTTGATATTAATGAGAACAAAAGGCAACATTGTTGTTCAATTTCTCGTGGTCTTACTTTAAAATGATATATGTTGCAACTTTCCTCACTAAATTCCCACAGAAAGCAAATGTAAGGCACCTGACCCTGGACTATTTCCTTGTTCCGTAATTTTGCAGTTGATTACTCTGGATCGCAATCGTATACAGCCCAACATTACTCCAAGCAGTCAGACTCCAAATCTGCCTCCTTCACGAAATATTTAAGTCCGCTTTTCTACGCCAGGTAAGTTTTCATACCGCAACTTTGTCCAACGTCATTCCTTATCTATATATCTATGTCGTGAATTTCTAACGTGTATTCTTTAACTTTTCATTTGAAGTACTCTCTCTTTCCCGAAGATCCTAATGGATTCATATATAACAATCGTGTAATAGTAGAACTTAGGATTTGATATTCAAAATAGTGGCTACATCAAACATAGTTTAATATAAGACAGAAACAGTTAAATAGATCAAAAGTATCGAGTATTTAATATCATAATTATAAATATTTTTCTTTTGTGAAATCATGTATGAATCTGAAACTATCATAAGTTAAGTTCTGAAATTGTAGCAACACGCATCAAATCGTGTAACATACTCGATGGCACCCTCCCCATACATTCACTTTCCCCCATATCTCTCTCTATCTCTCTCTCGTGGGCTGTTTTGTTCTAATTTATAAGGTGAAACGTGGGATGATGACTAAAGTGTTGGTAATTAAAATGTGTTTGAATACTGCTAGATAAGAACAGAATCTTATACAGTCACATGAGCCAAAGAATACCGTTATAACACATGTATATCAAATAGAAAACTTGAGGATCTTTCACTATTAGGAAATTGACTCTTTTATTAGAAATATTTCAGAATATTGACATTTATGAATCATAAAACTGAATCGATCAGATTAAAAAAGAAAATTTCTTTTCAACCAAGAAAAGAATTGTCAATACAATGGTAATTTAAATAGTCCAATTACACATAGTGACTTCCGTCTTGCCTATATGTTTGCAATCTATCTATCTCTCTATATTTCTATCTACCTTTTTTATTACTTAAATGACTAGTATGCATATAGTATGTGAATCGCATATGTAGCTAAACGCAAATGAAGGGTGTAAACTGGAACGTATATCGAGACTTCCAACATACAATGGTGTCCATTGATTCAGCCATAATCTTGGTCACTTTGGCTCAGGGCTTGTATTGCACTTGTATTAGATGGACACGCATTTATGACCGGTTGTTTTCATCTTTTTTTCACCCAGGAGCACAGCGACAAACGTTCTAGACGGCCCGATCTTTACAAACGTAAACTAATATCAGTAATACAATATACATTTTTCCCTTTCTCAGAAAAAAAACTAACCATGTATTTCACGACATTGCTTATAATTTTTATTATTAGTTATTGCAAATTACTCATGCCTCGCCTTTACACACTTGTGCATATTTATGTTATTCGGTAGCGTTTCAATCATTGGGATGTACCGCTTACTTTACCTGCTTTCGTTTTCAACTTCAATACTCGTTTAATCTGTGGAATACGACTGCGCTATTGTTTATAATATAATCTAAATAACCAATGCATACATTTTTGCATTTTTGCCGTTACAAGAAAAGCTAGTTGTACTTTTCTTTTTTGCTTTGTTTGAAGATTTTACACCTCATACAAGGTCAAAATGATTAGTTATCGTAAGCGAACACCCAGCAGCATGTAATATTTTCAACCAGGTAAAAGTTCCCCTCGTTGCTTCTTTGTTCATATAATTTACTCAGGTGCAATTTCATCAATATTGAAACAATTTAACAGTGGTAATAATTATAATTAGTGTGCTATATATTTTGTCAATTCTGGTGTATAAGTAAAATTTAATACAACTGCCGCACATCTTTTTTTGCGAAATAAATAAATGAATGAAAATACATCAAGAAATTCTAATTCCAGTACACTCAAAATAAATATTAATATACAAATCGTCGACCAGGCAGAATGTGAAACAAATAGTGACACGAACACAATATATTAATAATTGATACGAGCTACATCCTTTGACGAGAGTTAATTATAGTCCCAGTACAACTTATGCAAATTTACCAACACCATAAGCAAAGTCTGCGGTAGAGTATATGTTTTATACATAGATCGAGAATTTGTTGTAAGTAGCAATTAGAAAACAAGTTTATATCTCGGCGGAAGTGGTAGGAGGTGACAATATTTTATATTGCGAACTCCATCACGCAATAAGGTAACGCACAAGTTAAAATCATAACATAATTTCGACTTGTATGGAACGTCACAGTACAGAGAAATAGTGACGGAATGCACGTGCTCGTGAAATAGCGATGTAGATGTACACATGTATTATTGACGTAAAACAAAATGCAAAATTTTTGTTAAAAATACATTCCATTTTCACATGAATAAAAAAATACTTAAATATATTTAATAATTTACAGTCAAACATAGAACAATGAACACTTCGAAACTTTTTTATTTGCACAGACAAAAAAGATAAGAAAAAATTACAAACTCCTTTTGATACGTACTGTAACATGAAAATAATTAAGGAAGATGAATAAGCAATTTTAAACATAACTCTCTCGAAAAGACACAGAAATTAATTTTGTAATTCTTTGAATAAGTACAGATTTTAAGCAACAATCAAGATTTGTATGAATGTTTCAATGATATTGAATCTTATTGTTGAAGATCACCATACTAAAATGATTGGCCAGTTTGGCTCAGTAAAAGTACAATTAGACTCAACAAACAGACAATTAGGTTTGTAGATAGCTTTAGATTCATGCAACAGTGTTTAGAACATGTGACTAAAATTCTGAGTGATAACAAATTCAAGAACGTGAACGAGATGAATATAGAAATTTATACCACAGGACAAGACCATTTAAAATATTAGAATATAGGTGCAATTAATAAATGACATTAAACGTTTATTTGACATGTTATCTACCAAATTTGAACAGGGAACAAGCAAAAATACAGATGGATGTTTCGCAAGAATGACTACCTTACATTGCTCATAGATAGGTGTCAACCGCTTTGTACAAACACATCTATAGATTTGTCTGAATTGATTAATAACAAAACATGCTTGTATCAACTTAAAGAATAAAAATGATAAATGTTTTCTTCAATACTGTGGTATCAATTTTAAACACTCCCCAAAACGATCCCATGTGTTATAAAAATACCATTTAGACAGATACAGTCATAGGTTTGATAGTTATCTGGTAAAAAAGCGGAAACTGGAAAATGTAAATTGAGTATGATATATCTGTAACTGTTTATGAAATAGTCAAACCATTTTACATGAAACCGGTTGGAAAAACTAAAATAGAGGGAAGGAAATGTTAACATGTTGTACCGTATTACAGTGTGGATTATTTCATAGATCTATTTGATGTCGGAAGCTCACTTGTAAAATTTAAAAAAATTATATCTACATATTTATTGGGCTTTGAAAAAAACATTGTACCACATGCAAAAAATTTAATCAGCAAGCATATCATAGACAATGTGTACATGATGTAGAATGTGACATAACCTGGACAATGAAAACAGCTAAACTCATCCAATCAGGGTTTTATAATTAAATCGTGTCAGTCAACAAGGGGTACAAACCACCACCGTACAGAGGAAACTACTGTATTTAAATATTGTACATAGTTGTTCAGCAAAT
Organism: Margaritifera margaritifera; assembly: GCA_029931535.1. Classification (NCBI taxonomy): domain Eukaryota; kingdom Metazoa; phylum Mollusca; class Bivalvia; order Unionida; family Margaritiferidae; genus Margaritifera; species Margaritifera margaritifera. The sequence goes on from JAQPZY010001301.1 coordinate 1,471,109, forward strand.
TGGAAAACTAGTGTATAACGAATCAAGACCTAAACATGCAAACAAATGATGCTCACAGACGAAAATAAATAACATTTCAACTGAAGAAATATAAACCATATCCGTGGGAAGTAGATAACTGAAAACAAACTTCGCGATCATTATCACTTTACAGCAATATAGAGATCCAGCAGATAACTAATGCAATTTGAATTTTAAATATCCAAAATACGTAGCATGTGTCAGTCATAATTTGTCTTGTTATGGCAATCACTTATTTATTTAAACATGATCCAGACGAAGAGGTACAATCATATAAAAAAGTTATGAAGAATAAATTACATTATGTAAAGTTTGCATAGTTTATAGGTTCATGAAAGAAGGGGAAGAAATAGCAGTTGAAATTACATTAAGGTTTGTAGATAGCGTTAGATTCATGGGACAGTGTTTTAAACATCTTACTAAAAGTTTGAGTGATGAAAAGTTTGCATACAAACTAAAACAGTTTACAAATATGCAGTTTAAATATTTGAGAAAAGTCATTTACTCATATGCATACATGGATAGTTTGAAGGACGTAAGGAAACAGCTATACCACCAACAGGAACGTTTAACCAATCACTGTATGAGTCAAAGGTATACGATGACAATTACTTGCATGTACATGATGTCATGGAACATCCTAATCTTCAAACACTTAGACATCTTTATGACGATTATGTAAAGAAAGCTACAGTGATGCGACGTGACATTTTTGAAGCATTTAATGATATCAGTATGACAAATTACAAACTAGACCCTACTCACTATTATACTAATCCTATATTTGGCAGGATTGGATACCTAACATTGCCAATAGATTGGTGTCAACCGCTTTGAGGAAACGCATCTCTATATATATGCCTGAATCGATTAATAGCAAAATAAGCTTGTATACACGTAAATAATAACGACGATACATGTTTTCTCCTGTACTGTGCAACCAGTTTTAAATACCTCCCAAAATGATACCCAATACCATTTAGATAGATACAGTCATTGGTTTGATAGATATTTGGTAAAAATGGCGAACACTGGGACATTTTGAAATGAGCTTGATACATCTGTTTAATGTTTATGAAATAGTTGAACCATCTTACATCAAACCGGTTGGAATAGCTAAACAATAGAGAGAAAGACATTTTATATCAGTGTTTCAATGTGGATTTTTCAAGAGATAAGTTGCCTGCAGAAAGCTTACTTATAACATTACGAAGAATACCTACATCAGTTGAAAGTTGCGTATAATATTTATTGCGCTTTTGAAAGTAATATTGTACCACATGCAGAACATTGTAATCAGCAAGCATATCATAGACAACGTGTACATGAGGTACAATGTGATATATCCTGGACAATGAAAACAGCTAAGCACATTCAATTAGGGTTTTATATTTACATTACATTAGTCTACAATGGACACAAACCATTAATTTACAGAGGAACAGACGGTATTGAAACATTGTACACAGTTCTTCAACAAATTAAAAAACTAGTGTATGACGAAATAACGAATCAAGACCTGAAAATGCAAACATATGGTGCTTGCAGGCGAAGATAAACAACATGTAAACTGAAGAAATATATGCTATATCCGTAGACAAGAAATAAATGAGGAGAGACCATTATCAACTAACAGGCTAGAATAAAGATCCAGCAGATAAATAATGCAAATTGAATTATACATAACCAATATACGAAACATAACTGATTAGCATATTCGCTGGCAATGGCAGTCATTTATTTAACAATTATCCAGAGAAAGGAGTAAAAACAATACCAAAAAGCTATGAAAAATATATTTAATTCTGTAAACATTTAATCACTTATAGGTTAATAAAGTAAGGAAAAGAAATAATAGTTTAAACGACAATTAGGTTTGTATATAACTTTTGATTCATCCAACAGTGTTTAGAGCATATGGCTAAAAGTCTGAGTGATAACAAGTTCGTAGAAACACTGAAGCAGTTTACAAATATGTAGTTTAAATATTTGAGGAAAGACATTTGCTCACATGCATACATGGATACCTTTGGACGACTTAACGAAACAGGTATGCCACCAATTAGAACGTTTTAACCATCACTGGATTATTCAAAGACATAAAATGACAATTACTTGTGTGAACGTAATGTTATGGAGCATCTTAACTTTCAAGAATTTAGAGATCTAAATGAAAATAAAGACACATAGAGGATATTTACGTTTTTTGAGTAGATATAAGGAAATATTTCAAGAGTGAAGTGGATACATTATATTGTCCCTAGTAGCGAAGCCACGAGTGACAATACAAAATGTTTCCACTTCACAAGTGAAATATTTCCGTATATTCACTCAAAAAACGTAGGTGTTCTTTTTATTATATATTTTTAAAGCAGAAACTTTCAATTTGCATGGATTTGTTTATCTATTATGTGTCAATGTCATTAACGGCTGCATTACTACATTGATAAAAATAAATTCCGAAATTTTACAATAATTTTAGGACAGCTTCTTTTTACAAACTTAAATTGTAAATGTAATGCTTCAAATTGTTTATTTGGTCAGATTAATGAATATTTTCATGCGAAAATGAAGAGATTTTTATTTTTGCTAAAACATTTCTTGCTCGGATTGATACAGCGAACATTGCTGGGGTGGTATTACTATAGCAACATGACAGAACGCTCCAACAGGCTTCAGAGCCTAGCATCATTAAACAACAAATTTTAATGATTGTGAGTCGACTTGTAAGGATTTTGACTGCTATATTTCTTTATTTCTGCATTCAGACGTAACTTTTGTGTGTTGGATGGCTTGCAGTCTATATTGGAAAAAGAAATTGCAAGCAAATTTCGATTGTCACTTAATTTTGGGTTGTATTTAACACTAATCAATGCCTGATTTCTCCATCGTTTTTCGACATGATTATGATTGTGGTGACAGTTACAATCGCTACTTAAACAATTTCATTACTATAGATAATGACGAGTTTTTCTTAAAAATGTTTAACATTTGTCGTTGAGTGTAACAGGTATACGATACTGTATGGGTAACATAGAATATCGAAAGCAGCAGGTCATGTAAGTTCAGTCACTGACAATTTGCATGATTCATGAGGAAAACTAATTATAAAAAGTATATACCTGAAGCCTGATTTTTGTTGTTTGGGGTTCATTTATATGCATTCTTGACGGCGCCTTTAATTGATTACATAAATGTACTGTAGAGGGTCAACAGTCTTGACACATTTTAAGATATATTCATCCTGATGGGGAAAGAGAGAGGAGGGTTCGCAGAGAGAGAGAGAGAGAGAGAGAGAGAGAGAGAGAGAGAGAGAGAGAGAGAGAGAGAGAGAGAGAGAGAGAGAAGGAAAAGAAGGAAAAAACATTAAATAGGCCTAAATATGGAAATTCAGGTCTGAAGCTCATACATAAGGGCATATATACTTCCTAAATGGAAAAAAGAGAGAGGTTCCCAAAGTGATATCGCGAAAGTGGCCATCAAAGTGGTAATTTTAATTTTTCTCCCACTGATATATTTCAGTATCTCATATGAAATATATAATAAATTGGTGACAGTGAGATTTTTTGATCATTTAATGATGTCTGTATGAAATATTACAAACTACATCATACTCACTATTAAAATGCCCCTATAACAGCACAGAATTGAAGTTGAAAGAAATCCGGTGTTGACTTGGAACTGATTATCGACTATGATATGTTCCTGCTGAATTAGAACTTATGACAGGCCATGTTAGGTTCCTGATGATTAAATATGGAATGGAACTGGCATCATATCACATAGACACGAGAAAGCAAATCATGAATACCACCTGAATAAAGATGGTAAGACAATGTCTGATGGTGATTGCGAAAAGTCAATGCCAAGGCGATTCATTATGTTATAAGATGTCAATAAGCAAATAAAGTCGTGCGCAAATACATACCGGTAGAAAAACGAAAATACATAATTAGAAGGGAAATTGATGAACATATTTGATCTATAGTAACAAATCTCTTGGAAATATCCGGCGACTATGATATTGGTTGCATTTTAGAAGTAGTTTAAGAGATAACTGAACATTACCATCACTTTTGCAAGGACTGCCCATTAGCTTCATATAAAATAATTCCAGATGAAAACGAATGATCTCCCTTGCAACTTGATAAATGAGTCCGAGGGAAAAAAGTATTAGCACCAAAACAGTTATGTATATAGACAAATAAAGAGAAATTACAGAAACACAAGTCTTTGATTTCATTTTAGTCTAAAACTGAAACAAAATCCACAAAGTTGTATGGTTTGATCACATCTATGGTTAAAATCCGATATACAACCGAATACAAATTTGAGACAGTAAGTAGAAAATGATTTTGAGAGATATTGTATCAAATTTATGAATTACATTGTGTTTAATAACATGATGAAACCGAATGGGATTGGATATAGGGATGACACTTAACACAGTTACGTGAATGCGATGTTTATTTATAATGCAAATTAAGGATGATTGAATCTCTGAAACCCTATCTCACTCCTTTACTTCCATTTCTCAGGAACTATATTAAAAATTTTTTGAAAACCCTACTCTTTTCATTCACACAAAGATCAACATCGAATATAGAAAATGCTATCTTTCCTTAATGGATATGATCAAAACATGGATTTTCAACAAATAATCACAAATTAAATCGTTTGTCAGCGGATATGATCAATGCATGGAATTAGCAACAGATATGATCAATGTATGGATTTTTCAACAAATATGATCTATGTGTTGTTCATCAACAAGTATGATGGTGCATTAGATTGTCACACATATAACGACATAGACTTTTAGGTTCAAAACCTAATATATATATATATATATATATATATATATATATATATATATATATACTCCATCAACAAATATGATGATATTATCACGTGGTTGCCAGTCGGTGACTACGGATTCTTCCGATCTACATCTGCAGACAAATTGTTCGGGAATGACCTCGCGTGGTCCGTTTCCCCTAGCCTGCTGAAGGATCCCTCGGGAAACTCCCTGCCTCCAAGACCCGTTGGACTAGAACATTTGGTCCCTCACATTGAGTTAACCACTATTGACCTTAGAATCAAGGTCACTATTGACATCAGTATCCGGGTTACAAAACCTCACGGAGTTCGACAACTCCCTGTAGCAGCTAAAATTTCATAAAATGAGCGTGTAATTCATACGGCACATTTTAGTGCGAGTACAGTAACATATATATATATATATATATATATATATATATATATATATATATATATATATATATAATGCATATATATATATATAATGCATATATATATATATATATATATATTTATTTATTTATATATACATGCGTGCACACAATGAGTCAATCCACAAATAATCACGTAATAATTCTCTTTAAAATACATTTATTGTGCTAAATGTACACTTTGTGTCCTGGATGATTCATACTTAAAACATGATTGATTTTAGATATTGTTTTGAATATTTACCTGAGAATCGGAAGCAAATTAAATAGATCTTTGTTGAGAATCACTATTTTCTTTTCTGTTGATTTCAAGGCGAATACCCTGTTGCTAACTAGCTAATTTATGACCAGTACCATGCAATGTATTATCATGTGTACTCCTCTAATCAAACTTGATACAATAATTGTCAGTGAAAAGAGTGTAGCACTTATGATACTAATGTATGTGTGCTTTTGTTGTTATCAGAGAAATACTTTGTGGTTTCTGTAAACTGTTGCCTTATTTGCTAGAACTTTATAGTCACTGAAATTCTTTCTGGAACACTTTCTCTACTATTTTTGCAGAGGACTAAAACTCCATTCAATCCTATTTTGGAAGAATGAAGTATAAGAATGTTTAAAGTTGTATTGGCTACTATGTCGATAAATCTCTTACTTGTGATTAATCATAACATAAAGCAATCCCATGTTTCTATTTGTGATTACCTGATTGAGCAAATGATTTAGAGGTAATTGTATCATACTGCAAATACGTATTGTTTCAGTTTGAAGTTCTTTGTTAACACATCTATCAATTCAGAGTTTTTTTCAAAGTTACATTAAATATGAAATCTTTGGTAATGCATAAGGATACAGTGGACAATAATCTATTAGAATCTGAAAGTCGAATGGCATTCTAGATTTCCGCCGTATTAAACAGAAACTTCCAATTCATCCGTGGATAAAGAACACTGTATAAAAAACAGAGCATATTATATAAGCTTTACCGTTTGCTAAATCACAACATATCATGAAAATAAAAATATTTGCATTCCAGGGAGCTCATATAATATAGGTTGTATGAACACTGAACGTCACCTTTAATATCTTTGAAGTCATTATTCTCCAAAGTCTTATGTATCTGAGCATCAACTCGTCTCTGCACAAATCGCCTAGTAACCTCATCATTTAATTTAAAAGAATCGTGTACATTTGTGATACGGTTATTAATGAGGTATATCTCAGAGTTTATTCTATCGCCGATCATAATATGCGTAGCTTCAACACTGGCTTCAAAGGTTAAAGTTACTTCGAAGTCATTATGACCTCTCAGATATATTTCTGACCTGATTTTATGATTTGACAACATCAAAAGCATATCACAGGTCCACCGTGAAAATTTATTACTTTTACATCTTCATCTTCTATGCTGATACTCAGTCTGCTAATTACACCCATATGTACATTCTTGGAATAAGCATTAACATTGCAAGAAACAACCTCTCTGAAAAATACCTTTGACACCAGAAATTTTCTCTAGCAAACACGAATTATAGCCATTAGCGTTATATTGGTGTTATTAGTCTGATCTAGATAAATGTATAAATGTTAGGTTTCAAAAATCTCAAACTGTATCCGATTCAGTAGATGTATCTGTAGATCTCTGCCTATTGAAGCCTAACAATACTGAGGCAACCAATAAATGTAGCGATGGAAATAGAAATTCAAATGATTGACACACATAAGACCGTTTGATCAACAAGAAAGGCAGAAAAAGAGACCTAAGCAAAATAAAATGTATTCGAAAAAAAGTCGGAAAGGTATGAAGGTACAAGAACACATAACATATTCGGAAAGATACTCTTTATAAAATATTTAAATGATTAATGAAATAGTTAGAGAATAATTACTATTAGCTGATAACCTGAAGCAACTGTGTACAGAAAGTTTGTACCAATAGCTGTTATAGATGCTGCAATAGGTATCACAATATCAACCGTTGCTAAGTCTAGCGAGAGATTAGTTCATCAAAATATATGGGTCGATAATATATTTAGATATCAATCCTTGGTTCAGAAATATCTTTCGAAAAAGAGGGAGGTTTTTGCGTTCTTTTGAAAAAGCATTTGATTAATTTTATAGAGTAGACAATGGTTCGTTTTATTGTCAAGTGTTGTTCATAGTAAGGTGCTTTATCAAGGTTCAAGAAAACAATTCCCAAGCACTCGTCCCTGGGACGAGTGAGTTGCAAGAGTTACACGTCCCTGTCCTCATTATACTCTACACATCGCTTACGGTTTTACTAAAGAACCACATGTACATGATGCAAGCTTGATACTAAAAAGGATCAAAATCATGAAAGAATTATGTTCTAATTAACATATAATAAGACATAACGTTTGTAACATGAGAAATTGCAGTTGCACATATAGCCTTCGCTTTGTTAGTGGTATTCGTGTTTATAATGAAACCTTTTAGTATTTTAGGTGTCATAAGTTTCCTTTTCACATCTTTATGAGTTAGATATAGGTGAAGTTAAGAGACAGAGTATGCCCAAATTTTATGATTTTTGTCCGGTCAGACATTGTTACGCTTGCCACAGATCACTAGTATTTTCAAGACTGTGTGACTTTATTAATACACTGTCACGACAAAATAAAGATGCCAGCATATATTTATATAAGTATGCAATTACTTTTCACAAGACAAATGTCAGTAACTTGTATTTGAAAGAATACCAGCCGTCTCAATTTCCACAAACGTTCGTACTAAATGATCGATTTTGGTCAAACCTCAACAATAGAGAGCTTAACATGGGCGCCGTAAAAAGGATTGGCTAAAAGAATTGAAACATTTCTCAGTCATTACTCCAGGTAGATTTCGACCAATCGGATGTTGTCGCGAAATTATCTACTTTATCGATATATTACAATAGCGTGCATTGTGTGAAAGTTGGTTCGGCTGAGACGCTTAAAATACTCATTTCGTATGTAAGTTGGCAACATTTTTCTTGTAAAAAGTAATTACATGCCCGTCTTCCTTTTGGCATGACAATGTATCAATATAGCTACAGTCTTGAAGATACTGGTGACCTGCGGCAACTCTAACATTGCCTGACCAGATGAAAAATCACACACATTTTGATATTCTTTGTCTCTTAACTTCTAAGAGGCCTGGCTCATAAAGATGTGTGATCGCTTATTGAAGGGAATCTTTCTCCATATTGAAATGACGCCTAAATTACGGAAAAGTGTCACTGTAAATGCAGACACCACTAAGAAATCGAGGGATAAGTGTGGAACTACAAGATAATATTTTCATAATATTTACCCGTTTTAGTATCAAGCTTATATCAGGTACCTGTGCAAAAAAAAAAACGAATTCGTTTTCTTTGCAACATGCTCTAGACTGACAACAAGTAGGCAGATTAGGCATACGTTATTTATAACTGACGCACTCCAAATGTTACGCGATGTTGAATTTCAGCGCTTGTTAAGGGTAAAAAATACATTGAGATTTGTTCTTAAGGTTCGAGTCTGCATCTATCGGCCCAGGGACGAGTAATTAGCAACTGTTGTTTGCTCGATCCAGCCAAATTTTACCCGATCAGGACGACTGGACGAGTGCTTTTCGTGAGCCCTGCTTTATATATTAAGAAATATCCATCCATTTACTAAATCAGTTGTAAAGGTCTCTAGAGGTGAATTGAGTAAATCGTTTGATCATAGCTTTGAAGTACGACAAGATTGATAACTGAGCTCACATTTCTCCTCTTTGTTTCTAAAAATGCCTTGTTACCACTTATATGAAAATAGGTGGAAAAGGTATTCTTTCTGATGAACAATTAGAAAATATATTTTTTATTACGTTATGCAGACGCTTTTTGCATTTTTAGGATACTATTTTAGAATAATCACGAAAAATTAACGTTCTTAAGATTTTTGCTAAACCTGGGACTTGTGATCATTATGTATAAGATTAATATCATCGGTTTTAGCAACGGTTGTGGGCTAAAGATAAATGGCAAGTGGAGTTGCTTTAATACAAAAATAAAAGTCACAACTTATTTACATGTATTTGGGAGTTATAATTTCCAGTGGATTAAATTGGTCTGATGCAGTTGAAAGACTTGTTATTCAAGCACATCAAACTGTAATTGCCGTAAAGAAATTTATAAGAATGCTCGGCTATCCATCATTAAAAGTGGTATTAAAATTGTTTAATACATTTATGAAGCCAACTTTTAATCATGCTTCTGTAATTTGGGGTAATAAGGACAGAAAATAAATTGAAATATTTCATCAACAATTCTGCACATTTTATTGTTCTGTCGGAAAACATTCTTGCAATGCGGTGGCTTTGGGTGACTCTGGTTCTTATACTATATATGCAGATTATTAGATTAGCTTTATCAAATATTCGTGTTAGCTGTTGCAAATGCCGGGTTATAGATACCCAAAGAAGTGTTATTTGATGATAGTAAACGAATTACTTAGGTAACGTATGCTTTTCAACTAATCAGTAGATTTGGGTTAGGCTTTATACGGAAGTAGCAGAACATTTGTGATAGTGATATGTTTTCATAACAATTTAGAAACAGGATTATGGATTGAAATTTAGAAGAATGACATGATAACTTTAATCGTTCGACACGAATAGAAAATTATAGTAAATTCACTTTTTGTTCATATGCCGAAGATATACAGGGTTAAGAGGTAAGTTTTGTCTCAATGTTACTACGAACACTCCTCTTGCGCTAGGTATTACACACGCAATAAGTTCCTAATCTGGAAGAAATCACGATATTTACATTCTGATCTAACTAAATCTGGAACACGTTGGTCTATTAAATGCCAGAACAAAGGTCTATACTCAACCAACTGCTGGTATCCACACTGCAAACTTTATTTCGTTCTGCCAGAATTCATATTACACTGTGTTCTGAATCTGTTCAGAGAATTTGCACCATCAGATATTAGAGCATAATTATCAAAAATATTGAATGGCTTGTATGTGAAAAATAGAGTTTGATTAATTTAGATATTTATCTCTCGAATTACATTGCTATGCGAACTTGACTTACGAAAATTAAATAATTTGTTGTATTAAACTGACTTGCAGGACTAGAGTAAGGTATTTGTTATGCTTTAAAAAAAAATCTGATATCAATTATTTCCCAACCATAGCCCGTTACTTTGCGACAAGATCCATAACTTTTATGGAGTTCTACAATGGCGTTGCCGTGCTCTGCTCGTGTGCCGTAAGGACAGCCTCTCTTTTCTCCAGGAGCAGTACTGTAGCTATGTCTATAGCTAAAGTTGATTATATAGATTCAAACAGTTAATCCGAAATTTGTTTTTGTAGTGTAAATACTCAAAGGCTCTATTAAAATGTTTCTATATTTATGTGTAATTCTTTGATGAGTTCTCTCTCTCTCTCTCTCTCTCTCTCTCTCTCTCTCTCTCTCCTTCTTCTTCTTCTCTCTAATCGTTTCCATTCCTCCACTGTAATGCCATTCTAATCTCGTTCATTTTGCACGCTCGTTACATCTCTGGTATGTGGTATTTTGTTTTTCCATTTTCGATAAGTTTCTCTTTGTTGCATTTGTAACATTTACAAAATGATTTGTTTATTGGCATAATGCTGTTATGCTGGTTTCAATTATTTTACGATTTATGATATCTTTTACATTTCACTAGTACATATTCTTCATATTTCATTTTGGTATTCAACATATTTTCAGTTTTGTGTGTGTGTCCTCTCTTTTTCATCATAATGATATAGATATTGTAGGAAAACGTGCCATCTATATCCTACCCCTTGAAAAATTCAAGTTTGTATATTAAAGGATCATCTGATATTCTTTGGCTTGATTTAAATTTATACTGAATAAAATTAGAAAGGTATCTCTTAAAAAATATTTTGAATTTCGAAATTGTCACTCTTTTACATATTTTCAATTTAGGTGTTCCAAATATATTCGTTGTCAGGTAATCGAATATGTTGATTCATATGTTTGGTGTAGTTTCAATCTTGCTTCTTCCTGGCTTTCTTCCACCGGAGTCATATCTAATACTATGTAATGGGCGTTATTGTAAACACAAATTAGCTTTGGTAAAACGTCCATCCACTTGCTGCTTTCATTTCAGGTGAAATAATTGCACCTTTCCACTACATATGCTGAGCACATTCAAATTTATTCAATGTTTTCCTTTTCGATCAAATCCTTAACTTTTTCTTGCAAAACTCATTTTATTCAAACTATATTAAGTTCCGGCTTTCTCTCTTTAAATATTTCTCTAAAATCATCTTGAATATAATCCCCCTTTCTCGTTTCTCCTTTTTCAGCCCTGTTATAGTTCGAAAACATATGTACCACTGCCAAAAATGGATTTCTATCCATCGTTGTATTGTCATATGCTTGCGAGGGAACGTGTAGAGTGTGGTTAGATTGCACAGTTGACCATTCTTTTAATTCAATGTTTTTTATTTTATTTTTGTCCCATTTAATTTGTTCCCCAAACTGACTTTTATTTGTGTAAGCAACTGGACTGTTAGAATCGTACAAAACGTTTCTTTGTTCTGTTCAAGCGTATGAATGATTTCAGCTTTAGATCAATTTTGTTCCGTTTTTACTGTTGACTCTGCTTTATTTTCTGAGGCGCCATATATTGTTTCAAAACTTTGTTTTTCATAAATGCAGCTGACTTGTTGTAGATTGAGATTGTAAAATGTACGAGATTTCACGTATACTGTACAATCCAAATTTGTGTATTTACCCACATCAAAATACATATTTATTCCTTTTGTATAATATAGTATTTGACCAATCTTGCACTCAAGACTTTTGATGAGTATTTAAATGCTTGTCATCATTGAAGATAATATGTAGATCTGCATGTTTTCTGAATATATGCAGCATTTAACTTTCAGGTTTACAATAAACAACTTAATACTTTTACTATCTTGATAGTATTCTTCAACAGAACGGTCTTTTATCCCCTCCAAACATGTACATAAATAGGCATTATCTCTAGATTCTGACACTGTTGCTTCAATACTAAAGTCTTGAATTACTTCTATCACCTCTGTGAAAACTGTTCAATTCATTGCAGTGCAATTTTCTGCCATTATTTACGTCTAGAAAATGTAATTGATTATTTTGTGCTCTTTTAATGTCATTTATAGTCTGACTGATCTAGTAATTTGCTTCTTTTGAAAACAAAATTTTCAAGCCTAAATTGTGAAGAATATTTTTTCGCGATGTAGTAATGCTTATACAAAAAAACAATGAGTGGTCTAATAATTTTTAAAGACCCTCAAGTCTTGTTGGCCTATTTATTTTTTTCATTGATTTGTTTTTATATCTGTCTTTTTTTTCTTTTTACTTTTAATGTTCTGCTGTAGAACATTAAAAATATAAGTGAGTAAGAATTTTTAAAATGTCCATTACTAATATTTTGCACAACCGAAAAAAAATGTTATTCAAAGAATTTGTCGTTGGTTCTTTCTTTTGAAGCTTAATTTTCATTTTATCTTTTCCTAAAAACATGATAAGTTTTTACCTTTTATGAAACAGTCGATTAAACAACTGAAAATTTCGTTTTGTGATGGCAAATATGCAAATAATGCGTCTTCGAAACTGAAGCATCATACATTCAAGGTGAACTAATTTATGAATATCATGGTGCATTGCAATTGGATTGAAGGTTATCCAAATAGCATGGACTTAAATACTTCAAATAACTTTCCTGTCCCAAATTAGTCATGTCGCACCTATTATGCCTCTCAGCTGTGTATAAACTCAGATTCTAAGCATTCTCCACTACGCAAGTCATTTGCTATATGCATCAAACACGCTATATAACTATTTATACGGTCAGTAAAACCAATTGATAAAAATATATTACGTTGTTTGTGTACACTACTTTGATAGCAGGAATAAACCGTCGTGGTAATTTACATATGTCATTGTTGTTGTTTTACCTTCAGATAGCTGTGCACATGCCCTAAATGTATGCTTACATAATAATTCCCTTTCTCTTGAAACAAAATGGATGTTTTCACTTCTCTATTTCAAAAACTTGTGAGAGGCATGCAGTAACTCCCACTCCCCCCCCCCCACACACACACACTTTTACTGCGTATGCCCACGACTATATATATGGAGTTTGAAAATCGATAAGATATACTTTCCAATAATAATACATAAAGTAGCGGACAAGATTATCAGGCAAGGTAAGATTTTAACATGTTGTCAAATACGTATCTTTTATGTCAAATAATACAACGGAGATAAAATGAACCTGTTCCATGTTAGTTTATACTTCCATTTGCCACTGAACTCGCGTGAAGCACGTTGGATTGATAATATGTGGAATGTATCAACTTAATATTATTTTTGGCACGAACAAATTAATGGAAAAGAAATCAATTAATCACAGACCTTTAAAGACAAGGGAAACTTTAGTTTTCTGTTTTGACTTCGGAAAGACAAAAATGTAATAGCAAATATAAGCTTTCATTACAATCCTTTTTATGCATACTAAATTAAAGAATGAGATTAAATTCCACATTCTATATATGTGCCTTACATTAATGTAATGCGTGATTATCTATAGATTAATCTCTCATCAATACTCATGTGATGGGTAAGTATTCGAAAACAAGAGGAAAGGGTTTGAACCTAGGGTAATAAAAATAAATACAAATATAAAATATTTTGAATCTATTTTCATGACAATATAAAGAATTCTGAATCTAGATGAATTGCACGAAACATTGTTTTGAAGCTAGGGAGTTACGAAGCATTTGTTCACGTGCGATTATTTGGATTTTTGTTCGCCGATAGTTTTTTTTTGCATGTCGCTTTTCTTCATACCTTCTGCAGTTAGTAGTGAAACAACATTTCTTTCATCAACATAAAGACAGTCAAAGTTAGAGAAAAATAATTCACCCAACCCCCGCACCTCTGAAAAGAATCCATAGAAACATTGCCTCGCAACAGTCAGGTACTCTCTGTTAACATAATTTCATTTCTGTTATCTTAAACTTAGAACCAGTTTTAAATAATTGTACAGAAACAGTGGAAGTATCTCTATCAAATCCAGTACGTTTGTTTATGAACAAAATGTTACAAAAAAAAAAAAAAAAAAAAGATAGAGCATAATTTTCCACAACTCTTTCGCTTAATTGCTTGTATCAGTTTTCATCAATAATTTGCTACTAAAATAAACAATGCGGTTAATTAGTTTCATTGGATGGATTCAAACATATGTACATATGTTGTCGTTTTTATTACGTATGTCTTGCACAAGACTGAATATTGGTCAACGTGTATTCTCCGTATATTACAGAAATTATTCTCCAAACATTATTCCAATCAATATTTATCGTTCCAAAAATGTATTTAATATACTTAGTAATTCGGATAGATTTAAATGAAATTATGCTCATTATTCTGATATGCATAAGTTCAATAGCTTCCTCCATTTCGTCTCAGGGGCAGGTATATATACACAGTGTATCCGGCCGTTGGTGATCGAGTGGTACTTTTTGTGAATTCTTACAGCCCGAATAATCTCAACTATGGTACGATTAACGGTGTAGGTAAGTATATACTGACAAATATATTATGGTGATAGAGATATATAGGCTTATTCTTTAAAAATGTCCCTAGGATAGCCATTGGTAGACACGTTAGAGATAAGTGAACTAGCGACATTGTTTGAAACATAATGCATCATTTTTTATTTCTTCTCCAGCAGATTTATGCTTTTTTGAAATATGATGTAAATATACATGAAATTACAATACCCCTAAATTATTGGTCTCGTATTAACAACGTCTTGCTCTCTGTCTCTAATTGTACATGTGAAGGAGCCTTGTCACAATAAAGAGAGAAAAGGCACTACACAAGGTAGCGGTTATCACAATATTGCCAACAATATTTCAGTCTAGTGATGGTAATATTTCTTCTTCAGTTGCTGTTCACCTTTTGTGCGAAATAATATGAAAATGCCTGCATTATAAGGCCCGTTTGAGCCCGTTTGGCTCTTGGGACTTTGTGCCGCTAAATATAATCAAACGTAAATTGTATCTGAATGGAAAATCCGGCCTTCAAACTTGTACCATTGCGATATTAATCTTTTTTTCATTCTAAACTATTGTGCAAAGTTTTCTCAGTTAATCAAGAAATATGCCGAAGTTGTATTACCACAGTACCGCGAATTATTTCGATAATTGTTGTGGCCAGAAGCTCGAAGGGAGTGCGATATATTACGATGTCTTTAAATACACTGATTCAGACTGAGATTGACGATGAGTTTTAAAAAGTTCATAAAATATTATTTAGATCCTTCATCAACTTTTGAAAGAGACCTTTTATTTTTGATATTAATAACGGTAGGAATGTTTCTGTGGTTTTTCCAATCCTTGTTACTTCGTAATTGTACAAACTTGACAACTTTTTATGTCTGGTATTCAAGAGATTATCTCATTTGCACTTCAGATATTCTGATTCTTTCATGTTTTCGTATCCAATTTCTTTTGTAGCCTTAGTCATGGCCAGTGATATTTCACAACATTAGCTTATATTATAACGCAAGCTTTGTCATATAGTAATGTAACAAACTGGCAATAAGTTTCGATGCACACTTCAGACTTTTGCTTTGATATCAACCAAGCAAGTCCTTGCGTGGCAGTTTCATCGAATTATCTGCAGTCTCTTTGTAATGTCTTCTTTAATTTTGTTTGATTGTGTGGATTTTTAAGCTGTTAAGTTCCAGAAAAGTGAAACACATCTCTGAAAGCCAGGACTGCAACAAGTTCATGTTTCCTGCTGTGTGTATTTCATTTTAGCACATCTGGCTTGTGGTATAACCCAGCGTCCGTTGTCCTTCCGTCAACGCTTGTTTGTGAACAAGCTAGAGGTTTCATTTCTAATCATATTTCAGGCAGACTTGGTACGCATGTTTATATCATCAAGTTCTAGGATGATTTTATTTACTCATGAAGTGATTTCGCATCTGATTCGTTGAGCTAGCGAACACGCTAGAGGTCATATTTCTGCTAAGAATTTGCTGAGAGTTGGCATCTAAGTTTATATCTTCAAGAGTAATTTCAATTATGAGCGACATCTACGCAAGTTAATCATGTGATCTTGCATCTGATTGGTTGAGCCTGTGAACACTCTAGAGGCCATATTTCTGATCAGATGTTGGTCAGATGCAGTATGTAAGCTAGTATAATCAAGATCTTCGATCAGTTCGATTACAAGCGACATCCACGTATATTAATGAGGCAGTCTAGTATCTGATTGGCAGAGTTTGTGAACACTCTACAGGGGACATATTTCTGAAAAAATTTTAATCATACTTCCTAGATAACCTTATATCATCAAGATCACACATGAGTTCGATTGCAAGCAACATCCACGCGTATTTTTGAGGTATCATTGCATTTGATTGTCTGAGATAGTTACTGCTCTAGACCTTATTTCTCGGATTTGGTAAGTTAGTTTTGTCTTTATAGCGCATGTTGAATATCCAGAGATTCAATTCTAGCGCATGTAATTTCATATTCAAACCATGCATACATGCAATTACTTGTCATTTTTCATATTAGCGAGCAACAAAAGTAACCTCTGATAAGGACTATTTAGAATAACAGGTTTAATATTACGAAGCTTTCTTCTCCTAACAGACATAATTTAAAAACAAATAAAAAGATGAATTTTGAAATATAACGTGCATATATTTTACTAAAACAAGATATAAAAAATAACAAATAAAACACATTAAGGATTATAATTCACGATTCGTAATTTAAACTGAAGATAAATATAAAGTAGAATATAACAAGTAACATTCTAAGATTATAATTGGATAATATGATTATATTTCTAAGACTACTAATCAGAATACTAATGACTCATCACAATCTTGTGGATGATGTTTTTATTAATGAAAACGACGCTGTTGGAATTTACTCAGAGTGCAATCCAGCCTCTATGCTGAACAAATAAAATTGTTTCTGATGCACATCAATAAAGGTATATAAGTATGGAACTTTCGTTACATATTTAATTATCTGCAAAAAAAAAAAGATTTTACTTTCATGAGAATATATTTCTTGCAAAGCCCATGTCCATGTTTATAAATTTGTCTGTGAAGAATTATTGCCAAAAACTTGACCACATTGAACATTGTTTAATATTTTTGACTAAGCCTGATATGTTTGGTTTAATAGAGTTTGATGGTTGCTAGTACCGCCATATTAAAGTGCTTGAAATATTTGTCGTGTATATGTCATCCCATGTCTTGTGCATTACAGTAATCACAACTTATGCAAAATATATCTTTTGCAATTTCTGCTTTTAATACAACAAGCAACAATAACCCAACATGCTTTCCCCCTGAAACACTTCCACATTTAATTGAAAACAGCAAAGAAACCCGTGACTTTAAAAACAAACATCCTGAGAAATTCGGTAGTCCAAGCAGGCTGATTTGATGCAACCTTCTGGTTACGATTTCAATGCTTTAAAAACTGAACCACCGTAACTCCATTTGGTGGGGATCTCAATGATTTGCAAGAAACGACTCCGGTGGCACGGTCTATTGTGGGGTACGACATATCCAGGGATCCATGCTGACTGCATGGATTATATATATATATATATATATATATATATATATATATATATATATATATATATATATATATATATATATGGTCTAGAAAAGGAAAATAGTGACATCAGTATTAAAAATACAGTGTACAACAATGTGTTCCAAGCTTTTCTTTTCTCTCTACAGTTTCAATACGTGTGTGGATTTACTTTCAGAACTTGACATATTTCACCTGCCTCGTGTGCGATATCAGGCCCACGAAAACTTACCTTTGCTGGTTTTGTTAATATCTTGTTGAGGAGAGTGCATTCTAAGACACAGAGGCATTGGCAGGACGGATATATGTTGTTCCTAAAAAAAAAAAACCCTGCTTTTATCTTGATCAAACAGCTATGTTTATGTGTCAAGAGCTCTAAGGCCCAATATTGCTTTACTACATCGCAGCTATAGGCAGTGGGATGGGAACTTAGAAATGGAGGGATAGAAATTTGATAATGTAGATAGCTTTAGTGCGAAACATTTCATACATTGTATTTGTTGATGCAATTTCATTGACAAAAGCCTCTGATATTTTCCTATTTCTTCACCTTCATTATTTTCAAATTGCATGGAAATATTTATCGCCAAAAATATATGATTTATGCCTGCTGTCTTGCCACTTATCCCAAAGGTAAGAACATGTGTATAGAGAATCATTTTAGTTAAACGAAATTGCTGCAAAATCATTATCATTTTCTTGTCACTGTCCCCAAAGGTTTGAGTAATTTCTTATGAATTCTTGTCGAAGTTTCATCTATAGAGTGTTACGACTCTATGGTCTAAGAAAAATGGAACAGAAAGAAAGTGAAACCAACAAATCAAGTAAAAAATCAAAAAGCAATTTATTACTAGATAATTAAAATGAAAAATCAAAACGTCACTTACAGTAATGTGTTTTGAAATCCTAATAATCCAATAAGAATGATTGTTCTAATCACAAGTCCTAAATATAGAATGTTCCGAATTCACGGCTGTGTCCTTGAATGTTATGATGTGCTAATGGTCTCCAAAGTCCTGATGTACTAGAAATCTTGATGTGCTGATGTCAAAATGAAGTATTCCAAAATCTCTGAATAAGTTCAGTTAAATTCCAAAATCATTAATTAAAAATCCAAAATCCAAAAGTTTATGAGCACTGTTATAATCCAATGAATATTTAAAATAATTCCTCTCTTAGAATTTGGAATGAATTTTCACAACTGTAATAGCTCTTTACAAGACTGATGGTAATGTCGAACTGAATAAATGTCCACCAAACATGGCATATATAAAGATTGGTCACATGACAGAATGTTCTAGAACATGAGTCATCTTAATGGAATTTTTACTTGTAAACAAAAATCAACCTTGACCTTCAAATTGAGAAAACATATTGATCAAAACAACCTAATTCAAGGACACTAGTTAAACATGTTTTTCCTGATAAACATAAAGATTTAAGCAAATATTAAAGTGAAGAAACATTTATAATTTCCTAAAATATTTATAATATTATATAAACATCATACATAACAAGAGTCTGTAAATTATATATTGTTGAATGCAAGTTCCATGCATTAAATGCTGCTTCTGGTTAAGACAGGCTTTAATTTATTAAATAAGTCCGGAACACCACTCGAGTTTTAGTTTCCTTTACCGATAAAATATTTCAGCTCATTGATTTATATGCATGTATTTATTTATTTATTTAGTCTTCAGTCTTCGCTTCACGCGAAGCATTCCTGTTTTTTAGGTTTACGAGGTCGAGGTTCCGTTATGTAACCTCTTACGATGGTACAATAACTCTGGAACCGCTTATATATATATATATATATATATATATATATATATATATATATATATATATCCCATGTTTATGTATTTAAATATTGCCTTTTGTTTTTAAGGCATCAGCAGTGGCACCTTTTTCGTTGGCAGTACAATCACTATTGATTTATACTGGTACACCATTGGGTACTCGTCTTCATTCTCAATAACCTTCACCTATTTTGCTACATATTCAGGTAAGTAAGCAGTAATAGTCCATGCTAATCATATATTGAATTAATTTCTTCAGTTGTTTTCAACTTGTATGAAAATTTAAATATAAGATTGTGAGACATGAATCCTATTTGGCGTAATATTGCTACATACATTTTTTAATGTATCATATGCATTTTTATCGCATGATAAATTTATTTGGTGAACTGACAATACTGGAGTAAGTATAGCTGAATAACAATCTCTATATCGTTTACTTCATTTGTTCACATTCAAGGATTGTGTACATTACATAAAAGCATATTGTGCGTGCAATCTTTCAGTAAAGAATCATGACAATGATGGCAAACTTTAACCATTGTAATCATTAATCAGCGGATGTTATTCGTACCAAAAACCCAGTATTCAAAACATCGTATATCGGGTATTTTTCGAGGGCACACATTTTTTCAGGGGTTTTGTTATGGACGGATTTTGAAAACACGTAAAGTTAAATGCTGCGTGATATTGCATTGCCAAGTTTCGAAAGGCAACCCTTATATTTGCGATAGCACCAATTATCTAGAACAGCGTAAACTACTTTGCAGCCTAATTCTCCTCAAAGAATAGGCAAATATACTTGACTGAACGAGTTTTCTTTAACTATATATGTTCGTTTCCAAAACGAATGTACCACTTTGTTCCCTGTTGTATTTAACTCACAAACGGTTCTTTGATGATTGTAGCATGTCCTTTAAACATGTTTACATGTCAATATAACATTGTTGATGAAGTGCTTCACATATTATGTATTCTTATCGTTAATTAGAGAGGTTTGATACAAAACCTACACAATACACTGGATTTCCTAAAATAAAAATATGGAATGTCATAGATGAAAGATTTGTCATATCTATAATCTTGAAATATGTGTGATAGCTGTTCTATCTTAAATCCGCCATATTTTGCTGCTGCTAAAATGAACCGCTATACAGTTGTAATAAGATATGTCGAAGTCATTTGATTATTTTCAAAGTTAATTTCGTTACAGGTACTACACATACAAAAAAGGTTCTCCACATAACGACACAGACATTTTCAGTATGACTTTAGTTTCCAACATTAAATTCAAGGGTCAGCAGATCCCTGCCTGCCCCATTTTTTTTAGGTCTGAGGTAGTGTTGTATCTATATATGTCACATACAATTCGTTTGATCAAGATTGATACAAATATATCTATAATGTAATCTGCCTACCTGCTCAATCGATACGTTGTTGTTTATTTCATTTTGTGCCTTCAGTTCCCCAAGGTACCTCATGCAATGCGAATGAAAATTTAATCGCTTCAAGAACTGGCTACCAATATAGGCCATCACCTGGATATGGGTTGGGATGGTATTATAACTCCGGGTATGTCTTTTGGACATTTCGTCTTTGCATACAATTCAGTAGGTTATTCGTTTTTAATGAAAAAGGCCACTTTTACAAGTAAGTAAAACTTTGTTTATTAACAGATATATTTAACCCTGTTGTGCATGCAAATGTACTTATATACATCAGCAAATTTCCAAAGGTTTTAGAAAGATTTTATAGAAGATTAGTAAATAAGCGTAACTGAATATATATATATATATATATATATATATATATATATATATATATATATATATATATATATATATGCATATATTCTTGCCAGTGAAATATGTTTTGTGTTAAGTGGATAGTATATATGCTAAAAATAAACGCTTTGAAAGGGATATTAACAATTAATGTCATAATAAAAGAATTAATAATCATAAAAGGACACAAATAACAAAATAAGTAATAATATTAATAATAATAATAATAATAACAATAATAGTGATGGTGGTAGTGATTGTAGAAGTATTGCAAATGGCAGTTGTAGTGGTAGTAGTGGTATTAGTTATGGTGGTGGTGGTATTAATAAGAATTATGGCGTTAGTGTTGCTAATAG
This sequence comes from Margaritifera margaritifera, assembly GCA_029931535.1. Classification (NCBI taxonomy): domain Eukaryota; kingdom Metazoa; phylum Mollusca; class Bivalvia; order Unionida; family Margaritiferidae; genus Margaritifera; species Margaritifera margaritifera. The sequence continues at coordinate 1,492,969 of JAQPZY010001301.1, forward strand.
TAATAGTGGTGGTGGTGCAGATGGTAGTAGTAATGTCAATCATGGTAGCAGTTGTGCTAGTAGCAGTAATGGTAATAGGGGTGGTATTGTTGCTAATAGTAATAGTGGTGGTAGTGCAGATGGTGCAGATGGTAGTAGTAATGTCAATCATGGTAGCAGTTGTGCTAGTAGCAGTAATGGTAATAGGGGTGGTAGTGTTGCTAATAGTAATAGTGGTGGTAGTGCAGATGGTAGTAGTAATGTCAATCATGGCAGCAGTTGTGCTAGTAGCAGTAATGGTAATAGGGGTGGTAGTGTTGCTAATAGTAATAGTGGTAGTCAGAACAAAACTCGTTATCATCTCAATCATAATTTGACCTCTTGAATAAAATAACTTTATATTGATAGATTTTGTAAAAATATTTATGTCTCAACCAAGACAAAGAGATGTAAAGAAACTGTTTAAGATACAAAAAACTATACAGACAGAGAAAGAAACAGATACATACATACATACATACATACATACATACATACATACATACATACATACATACATACATATATACATACATACATACATACATACATACATACATACATACATACAGACAGACAGACATACATACATATATACATACATACATACATACATACATACATACATACATACATACACACACATACATACATACATACATACATACATACATACATACATGCATACATACATACATACAGACAGACAGACAGACATACATACAGACATACATACAGACATACATACTAGTATCTCCTTTCAAGATCACAAACTGCTTTTTTATCTTTGCATAATGTTACTAACACGCATGCAATGATTTGCTTACGAAGTTGTGCTTTCCCCAAATCTGCCTCTTCTCTTTTACTGTCTATCTGCTCTGTTTCTATGGAGGCAATCAAATACTTTATATTGAAAATGCAGATAATATTCATCTACCATCAGATAATATCTACTTGTGTCTTCAAATATGTTGTATCTTTGGCAAACTTAGCAATACACACACATAATACATACATACGTACATACATACATACATACATACATACATACATACATACATACATACATACATACATACATACATACATACCATACATTCATACATACATACATACATACATACATACATACATACATACATACATACATACATACATACATACATACATACATACATACATAGAGTAAGGAAAGCCAAGATTAGGTTGACCAAAGGGACCCAGCAGTTTCCGATACAAGTTTTTATGCGGGCATCAACATAGTGCTACTGCTAAGTGTACAGATGTAAAGTGCAGTGTATAATGCGCTCGCGATATGATGACAAAGCATGGGTTTTCATAGGAGTGGGAGATTTGTTGGTTTCAGCAGTCCATGACGGTTTGATATAGCATTGTATCATTAGGTGTATTAGCTACTTAGCCATACAATACATGTTCTGGAATATTAATATTAGCTTGCAATTATTTAGACTCAGGGAGAATAACAGCATCATTTCCGCCAACTAGACTCTTTGTTGACTGCAAACAGTGTGCCATAATAACTTGTGCACACGGTAAATATTGCACGCATTATATGGACAAACATGTAGTCAATATCGAGCATGCGAAATGCACAAAGCATATTACCTATTGGTCCGATGTGCGCGGTGTGGTACCCACTATTATTAGTATAGAAAGTCTAGGTGCTGGGCCAATCACCTATTTTGTTTACCCTCAAGCCTAAGCTCCTGAGTCAGTCACCTAATTGTTTGACTCAATTTTATAAAAAGTTGGACACAAACACTGTTTTAAAGATTACTGGATTAAAATTATACTTTCTGCCCTAAGATCTTAACTTTTGCCCTCTTTTTCAAAATTAATAGCTTATTTTTTTAAACGTTTGACTAAAAGCAACATTATAAATCATTTTCATCCAAATTTCTAACTTTTGGTGTTTAAAGCTCAAAAGTTTATGGAAAAACCCGTCAACCCTATGCTCCAATGTTCATGACTTCTGATGTGAAATGTTACCACATAAATTTCAAATATCCTTACCTGAACCTGATAAATTAAATTATTTAACAAAAAAACCGACGAAAAAAGTCAGTGCGTCTCCTCTGAGTTGGAGCGTTCATTTATATTCACAGTTTTATTCTTTTCAAATGCACTATGCAGTGAATGCAAATTTTGTAAATCACAAAAATAAAGCTAGAGATGATAAAGACCTAACAAATTATTGTAAGAAACCAAATTCAAAGCTAAAAAGCTAGTGCGTTGCGTAGTGAGGCGAATCCCCCTCAGGCGAGCGCAGCAAAGCGATAAATGGGGTGTTATACCCCGAATTCTATTCTTTTCAAATTCTCTATGCAGTGAATACAAACTCACAAGCAGTGGACATTTTTATTGTCCTGCAACCCGGTTTTATGCACCAATTGATAAAGACACAGCTCATACATTTAACAAGATAAAAATGTATTACACAGAAAGTTACTATTTTATATACAATCCACTAAACATTTAAAATAATTACTCTTTAAAATTTGATAATGATTATTCAATGAATAGATAGGGCATAGTTTGATATTACATTTTGGCATACTTAAGTAAGCTGGGCAGTATGATGACAATATCAGGATGCGGAATATCTCATTTGTATTTTATCAGATAAAAGTATATCAGGGTTAGTAAAATCAATATATTGGTTTCATATGTACTTTAAATATGAAAACAGACTGCTCAGGACCATTACCAGATCAACAAGCATTTAATCCAACAAACAACAATATAGGTCCAAGTCAACATAATATAATTTGAACTTTAACATCCCTCATAATTATGATTAAAAATAGCTAAAAGGGAAGAATTTAATTTTCTTAATGAACCTAGAACCAATTACCAAACAGAACAAAATCACTGACGATGACTCATGTAGACATCATCAACTTGTTAAGTCTATTCATAATCATCTCTTGTATGATTTTCATCTTTATCGTAAATGCAATCAAGTTCATTGAAATCTTTTAATTCCGCCCCACCACCTGCTACCATTTTACACTATTTAAATAGGTCAAAATCAACTTGAAAAGAATTAGTGTCCTCAGAAAATAGACTAGAAGATGATAAACCCTATTTAAATGAAGACGGAATAAGTGACGCCTGCAAACAGGAATTAAAAATTAGTATAGTAAATGGAATATACAAGAAAGTAACTGGTCAATATTTAACTGATAAGGAGTTGAATAAAATTGATTCAAACTAAATCAAGAAAACATATGTAATTTTTACTAGATCACCTAAAATATCAAAGACATTGTCAGATGTAATAATACTAGGAATGACATCGTTAATGAGTAAATTTATTTCAATTGATAACTGAAATGAATTGCATAAAGAGATCAAAGAAGACTACTTAATAATACATTGAATTAGATACTTTCCTGGGTTTTTAACTTTTAAGTTGGGATTACCAACACCAGCATTAACTATTAGCTTGATAAGTTGTAAGCACATTGACGTTGAAAAGGAAGGTGACAACCAGGACGTAATTTATAGTAATGAAGTTACAATAGGCTTCAAAGAGTTATGCAAGCAGGAGCCTAAAAGTTAGAGCTATTAATTTAAAATATTTTTATAAGTTGATTCAAACGTTAACTGAAGCATCATGAGTCTTAAAGAAGACTTAAAGAACTTGAACAAATTGTATAACTCTTGAGGAAAACTGTCATTTTGTTCCTAAATAAGTGGAAGGTGGCGAATGTAAAACTAAAGAATCCGTGACGTCTACGATTTTTAAATCACTAGAGAAGGAAAGTTCACAAAAGACAAAATATCCAGAATGTTTAAAAGTCAAAGCAGAAAAGGTAAGAAAGAACAAAGATGTATGAGAGATAGAAGTGAAGACAAAGGGTCATGCAGTCACAACTTCCATGTTGTTGTTTTAATAGTATACAAAATGTATTACCTAAAAGATGATGTAATTGCTGCTATATGAATAAGTGTGATATACTTTAAATAATATTTACAAAAGTACGTAAACAAGGACCAATAAAGCTTACTTACATTACAGTGAAACCAGACTTTAAATAGTCAATGCAGCATGACTCAACTAAAGTTAATCTATTTCCAGAAATGTTGTAGATGAACTATACAGGTAATAGTGTTACTAACTAGTTAATAGACTAGCACGAAAAACGTGATAAATTTGGAATAATAAATGGTAAACAAAACGAACAAGATAGTTAACACTTTTTAGGATGAAACATTAAATTCAACTCTTCCCGCAAGTTACAGCATGCTTTTTAAAAGGATATTTAAATTTATAATATATGTGCCAACTCACATTGGTTATTCCTATTTATGTGAGTCAATTTACGATTGACTATCAAATACCACATGGGATTCTACCAAACAAAATAATTAAAAGTTAGTTAACATTTTAAATGGTAGTGAAATTACCCAACGGCCATGGAGTAAATGAAAATAAATGAAATTTGGAATGATTAGGTTGAAGGTTGAACATTCGAGAGGTAAGAAGAAAGTATTAGAGGTATAAACTAGATCAGAAATTTACTGAAGCAACGAAATATTTGTTTGAGGAGCTGAAAAAACCCCACCCAGAATAATAATATTAGAGTAAACAATTGTTATTCTGATCACCATTGTTTATGTCTTGATTTAAGACGTTCACGTGAGAATACATTGCACGGAACAGGGCATAGGCTAGCTGATTTTAAACAAGGAATACACATGCATATAAAGAGAAAAGAAAACATAGATTTCACAGGTAAATATTCAGACAATTAAAATGTATTCTCTTCCAGAGCTTGAGACTGCGATGCCCGATTAAATACTAAATAAATGTACCTAAAGGAACCCCATAATATGATTGTATGTAGTGTTATAAATTGTGGAAAGACAAAGTTTGCATTAGATTTGATTGAAACAGAATATAAAATTAGTTTTGATATTTTTGTAATTATCTGCTCAACACTTATGTAAAATAAGACTTGCAACAGGAAATGACTTTTTAGAGAGGACAATGTAATTCTAGATCCTGGTGAGAAACTAGATAAATGACTAGAAGTACTTATTAGTATATACCAAGAAACTAATAACACATATAGCATATAACTGGTTCCATTTGATATAATATACATGTTTACATATGAATACAATGTTTAAAAGAACATAGGCCCAGTGTCAGCACTATAAATAAAATCAGGACCTACTTTAGTGATACAGCATTTTTTCCGTCTCCCAATTATTAAAAGATTCATCATATGCTTCCAATTTACCAGTGCATATTTTTACCATTCACTATTTTAGTTTACAAATTTTTTGAAGGCTAGAGACGTCATCTTGATATAGTGAATGGTAAAAATATGCGTGTACTATATAGAGATAACTGCTCCTCGTAAAATTCCCTCAATATTATCTCCCTTAAAATCTTCCAATTTATATACTAAACGGTCTTCTAAAATGATTTCTCTGATTATAAAAATCACTTTCGTGAAATTAGTAAGATAGCCTTGAACAAAAATAGACTTATAGTTTGAGATCCTCACTTTCTCACCATGGGCATCTGTTGCAAGTTAGCGAACTAAGTTTAGCATATTTTTGACCTGTTGCTTGGCTTATTGGGTTCTATTGGCAACATGTCAATAGATCTGTGACGTGATCTACTGTATCCATTAGAAAATGTTTGGTAATATATTTACCCATTTTTTGCTTTCATTTTCGGTCAAACACTTCCACATTCTAGTCTTAAGAGTTCGGTTAAATATATCCACAACAGACGTTTACTGGTCTGAATAAGTGAAAATTATTCAATATTTTCTTTCTCCCATAATCCCTGAAGATTTAAGGTTATTAAGTTCCTTTCCTTCATTGAACTGTATTTGCTCTGGTTTTCTCTTTTAACATATTTCCCTAAGAGCGCAGTGTATGCCAGCTCTCTCTTTTGCGTTTACTTTCTTAGCCCAGGCGTATTTTGAGAAGATATCTATCACTGTCAAAATATATTTATAAATATTTTGAAACTATTAATATGCTTACATATTAACCATATCTGCATGGAGCTGATTATCGACGTGACTAACATAAACCCTTGTACATTTTAATCTTTTTTTCCCCCACTTGCTTGAACAATGTGTAAGTAGACTGTTTTATCAACAAATCTTTGTGTTCGGAATATTTTATCAATCTTATCCCCTGCTCCTAAATCATCATCTTATCATATTTAATTTGCTTCACAATTGATTCATATTTGTGAAAGAAACTGAACTTTTAGGATCGTAGTATAGATGTCTGAAATACTTTTGTGGTGATTGTATGTCATTCAGTTATTATTAGTCATATACAATTTATGACTTTAAAAATGAACGTTGCAGTTTTAAAAATGTCTGGTTAATTATGGTGTTAAAATGTATTTTATACATATATTTTTTTTCACAATGCTCTCCTCAGTACCTAAAGCTACTCCAGTAGATAGTACATAGGAATGAAACAACTTACCAACCACAGAGCAAGGACACATATCTTTTTCAGACCTTTTTTCACACACGGACTTTCTGTTTCACGCGAATCTTTTAATAGTCATGCATGGGGCCAGCGCATTTCTGGGTGACGTTGGCTGCTTCGTTTGTACACATGGCGGTTCATTTGACTTTCTTCTTTTATTTGCGTTTCAAGGCTCCCATTTAATGTACTTTGACCAAGATCAACACCTTTCCAACGACCAAGATCAACACCTTAGTTTAACGTTTGAATAGCAACTTATATATTATTTCTGTTTTCTGTTGCATTTTGCTTTTTCTTTGTGTGTTTGAAACTGATCGTGTCTGAGCTGTTTGTTAAGTGACTAGCTTTAGGTACTATGGTGGGATTCAATTATATATGGAAATATTTTACGCAAAAACCTGGTTTCTATCCCTCAATATTTAGCTTACAAATCTGATGCTTATAGTGAATATGCCACGTCTGTCAGTTATTGCTACCATAATTTCTAGTCTATATGAGTACTGATGTTCACTTTCCGGCATTGAACTAGCTGAGATAAAAAAAAATTCAAATTAATAATATTTTCGCACCTACTTACTATCAATAATTATCTCGTATAGATTTTAAATAATCAATGACCATACATTCTTATGCTATAAACCTCGACAGGACAGGATATAATAGTTGTAGTAATTTGAAAAAAGCTATAATTTATAAATGACATATACGTACTTACGTACGTACTATCGTCGATAATTTTTAGAGTTTAATTTACTAGGGTCTATTCTGTCGTACTCTGTACATACATGTTTTAACTATTAGCCTGATAAACAAACAAAAATCAAGGTTACCAACAGCACACGTTTTTAGTATAGTTTGAATTAACAACTCAATGTCGCTCAGCCAAGAGAAGACAAACCAATCTATAAACAAAATAGACATCATTTTGTGAAAGTGGTAAGTTCGGTGGTCTTTTGTAGTAAATTATTTGGATTCCAGTTATTTTTTTATTTTGGATAGTATCACTGCTTTTCTACATTTTCAATGATCGAAAGAACCTCAGGGTAAACCGATCCATTCAGCTATTTGTTTAATACCGTATATAGCTCTAGAATAGTTGGTTCGTTGTAAAGGGAATTTTCCAAGAGTAAAGTTTGGAGATTTAAAGACCCTCATCTCGCTTTGATGCGCGCGCTCGAGGGAGTGGGGTGGGTTGGAGGGGGATATTCGCTTCAGATCGCCTCGTGATGGATTTTTGTTCTTGGATTTTGGTCTTTTAATTGAATGTTTGGGGTCTTGATCATCTCTAGTGTTGCTTTTTGAATTTACAGAATCTTATATTCACTGCAGAGTGAATTTGAAAAAAAATAGAATTGGTGATATAAAGGCCCACTCTTCATCCATCACTTCGCTCCTGTTCAGATGCCGTATGCGCCAATATAGCTTTTTATCCTTGGTTTTTGTTTGAAATTTTATACATCATGTGTGTTTTTTAGCCAAATTGTTCAAAATCGGTGCACACATTTGAAACAAATAGGGTTAATAGTTAAGATGTTAAGGAAAACGGATAATTTTAGTCAAGAATTGTCGTTCAAACAGTGTTTTTAGTGAAATTTTTGAGAAAATAAAGCACAAAAAGGCAACCAATACGTGAAAACATTAGGTGACTGGCCCAGGGACATAAGGCTTTAGGATCAATAATTAGATGATTGGCCCAGGACCTAGGCTTCCTAAACCACTATTATTGTAATAAAAATCCACTATTCTAATAATATTACAATAGTGGTTCAATTATTACATTTTATACAATAGTGTCGCGTGGTATGTTCGTTTTGTAATACCCACTAATGTAGTAAACGAAGCAATTCAACAAATGAATTGTTATTTACAGCTGCCTTGAAAGGCATTAATATTACATTGTTTCATCTCGTTGTTTTTGCTAAGAAAATTGCATCACTAAACTTAATTACAGTTAGTGGTATCCATCACACAACAGATGGAAATACAATTGAAATATTATTACCATAGTGATTACTTCACAGTGGCCTATACTATTCTAACGAAAGGTTAAACCGCTTGTTTATGTTGATCACGCTATATATACTGTGAAGCATATTTTGTTCGGCACAGTCCTCCATTAGTAACAATTTCCGAATTTTGCTTTATATAGTTACAGCTGTACATTCACCGTGACTTCACAATATTCAACAGACAAGATTATTATCCAGATTGACGGGGTGGATACAAACTTCTACCAAAATTCCATGACGGTTTCTCACAGTGGTTAGTCACTCTCTCTCTCTCTCTCTCTCTTTCTCTCTCTCTCTCTCTCTCTTTCTGTCTGTCTGTCTGTCTGTCTGTCTCTCCATAAATATATCAATAGGTGGTCAACTTCGACATGCATCCAGACAATATATATATATATATATATATATATATATATATATATATATATATATATATATATACCCACAATATTTAACATAAAACAAGGAAACGGCTAGTTTCTATCTATAAATGATGCTTAGGATAAGCGTAAAATAGGTCATATCGCAACCACTACTACTATTATTTTTACATCCAGTTTTTATAGGAGTCTAATCTCAAAGATCACGAACACAGTAAATTACGATTGCATTTCTAGGAATTAAAGCCCCCAAAAGGACAAAAGGCGTATGTATTTATTGTAGAAACTCAATTTCATGATTCAAGAGAGTTTATTTTACAATTCTAAAAAAAACCAACGGAAACCAATACGTTTTGACATTTTAACATACAGAAAAGGGTGTAAATTGAGATATGTATGTACTATGGTTAAATAAAAAAGTATGTGAAAGTTGTGCATAATTATGGTAGTGTGCATGTTTAAATTTAGAAGGAATACAAACGCCAATAACATGTTATACAATATGCAAGTCTGTCTTTATTTATCCCTCAAACAGCATGTTTAAAATATCAAACTAATATTTGTTTGCTGCATTGTCCAATTTCTAAACTGATCTGACATTGCCAGTAGTCATTACTATTGAAAAAAAATTCAAATTTGGAAACGGACGGTTATAACAAATAATATATTTACATGTGTTTATCTCAGGTTGTAATGGACTTTGTAACACTAGAAGAAATGAAGGTAATAACGTATCTTTTAAACATTTCCATATTGAACTATAGGCGGATCAACCTCGATCGACACCAGTCACATAACACAATACTTCTACAATAGCCCTTCTCTGACGTTCCAATATGATGGGTCATACAGTGACCGATATGGAGGGTTTTATGTGAGGTACTGGTCGGAAGAAACAGGTAAATATAACTTCCACAATTCACCACTTGAGTAAATGATTAAGTTTAATTTACCAGGCCTGTCAATTACAGTACAAGAAACATATCTAAAAAGTCAGAATAGACCTTAACAGAAAATATTTCAAACAAAAATTAAGTTTGATTTGTTTATTTCTTGTTTTTGTTATGTTAGTTTTTTTTCTTCTTCTGTTTTGTTTTTTTTGTTGTTTTTTTTTTTTTTTTTTTTTTTTTGGGGGGGGGGGGGTAATTGAGAAATAGCTGCAATATAATATGACGTCCTCTTGAGTGTCGTTTTTCACTTTTGGAATTAGCATCTGTCGGTTTGAAGTATTATTACCTTTTCTGAAGCTTCAGCCTGCATATATTTTTCAACGAATATAAGGGTATAAATCTTGTGTTCATAGGAAATATGTTTACACATGTTTAGAATACATGTTTTGTATTTTCTGTATATTGAACGATTTGTATAAACAGGCTGAAAGGAATATAACTAAATATGACGTTGTATTTTTCTCTTACATGTTCCAATCTATGTAGCAATTGAATCAATAGATTCCAAAAAGTTTACGGACTTTCCTAGCGACTTCTGTTCATTTCTGTGTACCAATATGCTTTTGTGATTGTTGTATTCTTGACAGAAGAATTTCACTATCGGGGCATGAAAATGTGACCTTTTTGTTATATGCTGCAGCATAATACCATTTTAATCATACTGTAGCATTGTAGCATCTTTGTTCCCTCATCTGAATATGTATGTGAATGATTCAGCATGTCAGAGAAAAAGAAAAAAATATATATATATATATATATATATATATATATATATATATATATATATATATATATATATATATATATATATATGTGTATCACTGTGACGTTCTCACCTTTGGAACAACTCTCTTGTTCTGCTTAGAAACTTCATCTGCCCTTATGTATATCATATTTGGATACAACCAAACCAAGAAGGTTATAAATATTAACTTATTTAAAATAGTTTTCCAAATGAATCGTGATTGATTGAACTTGTATGACCTGTTTCTACTCAATAAACAGTCAATATATTACTAACAATTGGTTAATTAATTATTTCACCTCGGATCACGCTCATAATCATGCTTGACCTCAATGGAGAAATCGAGGATAAATGAGTGTTTATTGCAAACCGAAATTAGATGATTGTCGAAACTTATGTGCAGAGTCTGTTACCGAATTAAACTGCAAACTTGCCAAAGACACGTTATTCATGCTTGAATGGAAAAATAAACAAAATAACCCGGCCAATCTTATATAGGAAAAATCACAATCATTCAAATCATTACCTTAAAGCTGTCACATTATGAAGTCTGTCGAAACTTACTGCTCTGTGACGATTTTATCCGCAGCCCAACAATGCGAACTGTATCATTCCCCGCAAGATTTTTTTTATATCGAAAATGATAATTGTTTCATTTTTTTGAATGAAAACAGTCATTAATGATAATAACAATAATCTATGTTTTTGAGTAGATATAAGAAACTATTTCACCAGTGAAGTGAAAACAACTTTCATTTTCATTCTTAGTTTATTTCAATAACCTGAACATTTAAAACAGTGGGATAACATAAGATACACAATGTACAGAAATTTAAAATTGAAAACACCGACGATAGATGGTAGACCACCCACTCTTGCACATTGCTACGCGCTATCCAGACAACAGTCGCATAGTTCTGGATCTCTCTCTTGATACCAGCCTGAGTATACAAATTTTATTCCGTCCCTTTACTTTTAATTTACTACTAGTTACAGAATGCTTCTAGATATTGCAATCCAGTTCTAAGCTTAAATTACAATTGGAAAATTATAACCATTAAGTTACACTTTTGAAATTCTGGATATAGAACATGTATCACGAAAAAGGATATATAGATAAATATTTTTCTATGTGCATTCCGCTCATTTTTGAAGCAGGAAAATCGATGTATGTTTTCAAATATTGTGCAAAAGAGACGACCATTCTTATCCCTCTGGCTTTGTTTTAAGTGGTTTGTGTGTCGCTTCTTTAAATACAAACGCAGACGCCTGCAAGTTATAATTGTAACCTAATTAATCTATCCTTTTGTCGGCATTTTGCTCATGCTGCAATAAATGAAAAAAATATCGTTATTTCGCAATTGCCTGGATTAAAACCATAAATCATGGGTAAGTATGTAAGTGGTCACATAACATAATCTATAGTTATGTTGAGATACAATATTAAGGTATTTTCGTTCACACAGTTCCGTGAGATAATTATTTTGCAGCCACCATTAGGACAAAGAATATATTAATTTTGATGCAGATAGGAAGTATAGGTGAAAAGCTATTTTAGAAATCATTTAAATTCTTGACCTTGGCTTTTGTGTCATAGGCAACCTACTCAGGAATTTTAGTGAAGTTATGGGCAGTGGGACTAAATAAATCACTTGCACAACGTTTCTTTCATCTTTGTTCATAATGATCTTGACCTTTTGACTTTAGACATGGCAAGTGAGAACCTTCTTTGTATATTCATTGGCATCATATCTGTAAGGACTAGTGAAGACATATTCAATGTGACTCAAGGCATTGAGCAGAAATTTAGCATGCAGGTCAGGCTATAGTGACCTTGACCTTTAACCCTATGATCTAAAAATCAAAAGGCTGTTTTATTTTTTGTGAAATGTTGTGAAGATATTTAGAGTAGAGCTTAATTTAGTGATTGAAACGTAAAGCCTCCACGTGGACTGACAAACAAAGCCATAGCATCATACGTCCCGTCATGGACAAGTAAAAAAAACTGTATTGTTTGCTTTTTTTGAGGTTACTTCGTGTTAAACTTCAATTTTTTTCACGCCATATTCGGCATACATGCGACTGAAATTTGATTTAGATCAATACAACGTTAGCTTGACCTTTACTTCTTCCTTTAATATTACTGACAACAAAATGCAGCATTACAGTTTAATTTGCCGTGGTCTTAGCTTTAAAATGATGTATGTTGCAACTTTCCTCACTAAATTCCCACATGAAGCAAATATATGACAACTGGTCCTAGACTTTTTCTTTTTTTGCGTAATTTTGCAGTTGATTACTCTGGATCGCAATCATACACAGCCCAACATTACTCCAAGCAGTCAGACTACAAATCTGCCTCCTTCATGAAATATTTAAGTCCGCTTTTCTACGCCAGGTAAGTTTTCATATTGCAACTTACTTTTATTTTATTCTTTATCTATATATCTATCTCGTGTATGTTTGACATGTATTCTTGAACTTTTCATTTGCAGTACTCTCTCTTTCCCGAACAGCTGAATGGATTCATATATAACAATGGTCTAAGAGTAGAATTTAGCATTTGATATTCAAAAGAGTGACTTCATCAAACATAGTTGAATTTAAGGCAGAACCAGTTAAATATATCAATACTTTTGAGTCTTTATTATCATACTGATAATTTGTTTCCTTTGTGAAATCATGCATAAATCGGTATAAATCTGACAGTATCTTAAGTTAATCTCTGTAGAATCGTGCATCAGTGTTAACCCCACCTACTCTCTTCTCTCTCTCTTTCTCTCTCTCTCTCTCTCTCTCTCTCTCTCTCTCTCTCTCTCTCTCTCTCTCTCTCTCCTGCATTTTATGTTTTGATTTATAAGGTGAAAGGTGGGATGCCAACTAAACTGATTTTAATTAAAACGTGCTTGAAAGCTGCTAGATAAGAACATGACCTTATACAGGTCATATGATTCAAAGAAAACCAGTATCACACACACTCACACACACACACACACACACACACACACACACACACACACACGTATACGCTTATATATATAGTTATATATATCAAAGAGAAAAGTTTTCTCATCTCTTTCTGAAGTATACAATTTCATGCATATATTGTGTTCAGGTTGAGGATCTTTAATGAGGATCAAGAAATTGTGTGTTTTATTAGAATTGGTTTGGTTTATAAAAAAAACAAAAAACAAAAAAAAATTCGTTTAAACCAACAAACGCATTGCCAATATTATACAATGACGAAATAAATAGTCCAGTTACACTAGTGACCTCCGTCCTTCCTATCTCTTCCAATCTGTCTATATATTTCTCTACCTCTTTTGTTGCTATTTAAGTCAATGATGTTAACTGGAAAGTTTAGTGAGGATTCCAACATAAAAGTGTGTCCCTTGATTTAGCCATAATTTTGGTCACCTTACCTCAGGGCTTGTATTGCAATTGTATCTGACGAACACATATTTGTGACCAGTTGTTTTCTTCTTTTTTTTTCCTTTTATTTTCCCCAGGAGCACAGCGATAAACTTGTCCTATCTTTATAAAGCTTAAACTAATATCGTGACTACAATATATATATATTCCCCTTGCCTAGAAAAACTAAACCTGTAATCCATGGCATTGGTTAGAAAATGTTATAGTAGTTATTACAAATTACTCATGCTTTGCCATTTTGCATGTTTATGTTATTGGGTAGTGTTTCAATCATTAGGATTATCGAGAGATAACATTTACTTTACTTGCCTTTGTTTTGAGCTTCAATACTCGTTTAATCTGTTGAATAGAACTGCACTATTGTTTTGTAATATAACCTAATTAACCACTGCATACTGTTTCAAAATTTTTTTGCAGTTACAGGAAAAGCTATTTGTACTTTTTTCACCTTGTTTGAAGGTTTTATACATCAGACAGGGTGTAGATGATTAGTTATCGTAGGCATATACCTAGCAATATGTACTATTTTCAATCATGTTAAAGCTCACCATATAAAAGAAGTTGATAAATGAGTACGAAAGTTAAAGCATTAACACAAAAACAGTTATGGACATTGAAAAATAAAGGAAATTTGCAGACAGAAAAAGTTTTGCTTTCATTTTGGGTTTAAAACTGAAACAAATCCACAGAGTTGTCTTGTTTGATCAACATCTATGGTTAAAACCCGACATACAACCGAATACAAATTTGAGACAGTAAGCAGAAAATGATTTTAAGACATATTCTATCAAGTTGATAAATTATAGTGTGTTTGGTGTGGCCGAATGAAACCGGATGGGAAGGAATCTAGCAAAGACACTTAACACAATCACGTGAATGAGATGTTGAATGATTCTCTGACACCCTAGCCCCATATGCTCATACGGACAACGTTCAACAACGGATTTAGTAAAATGCTATCGTTTCTTAACGGATATGATCAAAGCATAGATTTTCAACAAATAATCACGTATGATATCGTTTGTGAACGGATATGATCAATATATGGATGTGTAAACAGTTATGATCACTGTATGGATTTATCAACAAATATGATCAATGTATTGTTCATCACAAAACATGATGGTTTATTAAATTGTCACACATGTAAAGACATATCATTTAGGTTCAAAACAGAGAGAGAGAGAGAGAGAGAGAGAGAGAGAGAGAGAGAGAGAGAGAGAGAAAGAGAGAGAGAGAGAAAGAGAGAGAGAGAAATACAATTATACACCAAATAGAGCGGAAAGTGCTATCCCTGGACCCTAGATTATAACATTAACAGAATGTTTAAATACGAAGAAATCATATTATCATACAGGTTGGATAAGTTTTAGTACATGTCTCCATAGATCTCTGTGTGTTGAATCCTAATGATACTGGATTGTGCTTTGATATTTATATTGTGCCCTTATTGCTTGCAGTGACGAGAACTAAAGAACTGTGTTTGAAAAAATTAAAAATCTATAGTTTCTTTGTTGTCATATTTAGCAGAGATTACGTCTTTGATATTTGCATGCACATTGCAAGGTTCTAAACGCATCGGATTGCTTTCTGGTTAATCGGAAATATTATGATTTCCAACTACTTTGAAATTAAATTGAATGTTTACAATTTCTGTTTTCAGTTGGACTGGTCAATTACGTAAATTTCCTGCCTCTGAAAACGATTTTCAATTCCTCTTTATCCATCAATGATGTTGTTCAAGTGGGACCCCATATGTGGTGTCTCCGATGTCGTTGCTTTTTTTTTGGTTTGTGTTGACTCCAGACTGCTTATTTATGTTTTTATCCCTGTTGTACTCCTTAATAATAAAACGAACAACTCATCATATTTGATTTCACTATCACTCTTTTCTCTGCTTATTATTTCGACAATAGTGTTAACATACTGCTGGCAGGAGTTACTATTTAGTCATATTCAAAACTTTGTTGTGGATCAATTTCTCCTTGCAATAAATACTAACAATGCGTAAACAAACCCTAGAAAACCAAGAAAGCAACAAAAAGAACAACTTCATCTGTAGCTATTCCTGCAACAATTAATCCAGCAGCAGCTGCACCCAAACCACCTGAACCTGTTGCCATGCTAACCTCCATCCAGTCTGAAAATGTTTATACTATTTTGTATTTATTTCTAACACAAAACTATACTGACATATCTCTGAAACTAGACCGTTTATCTCGTTAATCTTTTGCAGTTTAAAATCGAGACAGTTGTCAGTTGGTAGTGTATGATATAAAGAATGCGCATTTGGTACGTTTTCAATCTAATCTGTGATCGTTATATGCATGAAAGAGAGACCTTAGACGCTGCATATGGTGATGGGTAAAATTAGCTTGGTCCTGAAGTAGCGACTCATCGAGGAGCAATTTTGTCTGGTCGTAACCCGTGTCGTATTATTATAGTTAATTATAGACTGACTAAAGAACCTGCAATAATTACCTTTACAACTTCTTTAATATCCATGTTGATGGTGGGTAACTTGTAAATATAAATAGTTTTAGGCTAAAATAAGAGTTTATTGTTGCATAGTAAATTGTGTAGACAATGTTCCTTTTGGAGTCGACATTTGTCTGCATGTAAAAGCTATCCTCTTAGCCAAAAGATTTAAGGATTTTATAAATGTTAGTTTAATTGACCTTTTGAATGCACAACGTTAACATAACCTACTGATATCTTAAACATCTTCTTCATTAGAATGCCGTATGCAACTGTAAGATCAGAGCAGACGTAAGTGTTGCATGGTAAATAGAGTTAAACACATTATTTGTTTCACTTAACATTTGCATGTAGGTAAAATCTATGGCATTTATCGCCTGGAAAATAATAAAGCATCTATGGTATTGGGTTTCATACAGACGTGGTTTTATTTTCTTGCAGTGATTTAGTTGATTGTTCATTGTTACTTTCCGTGCCTGGACAAAGTTAAACTTCAACAAGTTTTATAATCACATCTTGAAGACTCTGTGAAGTAAAACATAATTTAACTTTTAGACCAAACGAATATGATGCCTACAACATTTACACATTCCACTTCTCAAAATTGATTGCGTTTCGTTTTGTTTTGATCATTGTGAACTTTTATATCTTCTTTCATCTTGTAAGGTTTTGAACTCTTCTTGTTCTTTCTTCAAAAGTTAAGCCTTGGCTCTTTTGGGTTTCTGTGAATATTGACTGTCAAGTTCAACTCTACATTGTTTTGTTTGTCAACTTATATTCACATTTGTTCTTATTGACATCCTGTTTTCTCATAATGAAATTTGGAAAACGAACTGAACATAACCTTGTTTTTGTCCAATATTTCCCAATTATCTTTTTGTAAATTCCATTTGCAATAGATATGTTCAATTCTTTTTCAATCTTCGAATTATGTAGATAACTGTTTTGCTACTTTTCCGTCATCGCCGTTGGGGTTCTTTGATACATCCCAAAAACTATAAATCTCTTTCAAGCCGACTCTTGCTCGTTTGTTAAAGATAAAATCTTCACAATTTAAATCATCCATAAATGATTGAGAGTGGTGATGATGATTTTCATTACTCAGCAGAACATATTTCGTATGAAGATGGTGACATGTGGTAGAAACACAAGTCCAAACAGAAGTGTATGATACTCTAAACTAGATCACATGTTGCTGAAACTAAACCAGATGGTCAGAATAATGTTTCACTGGAACTTCTTGACGAGTTTTAAGAAACAGATAAAAAAAGGAATTGACATTGACGAGGCATACTGCAATTTGAAAAGAAATCACGTTAGAACCAAAAAGAAAACACTTTATTAGGAAAAACCTGTTTCTAATATAATTCAAATCTTGAGGAAAGGCAGCATGAAGATGACGTTAGCATCTAGCACTATAGAAGCAAGACTGGAAATACATGTTTGAGTCCATTTAGCTGGTACAAAACAAAGCGACAAATAACAAAGGGTACATCCTGCTGATTATACATGTCCTAAGTTGCGTCTTGAACCCACTGTGGCACAAAAGCGACCAATAAAAGTACTGATGGAAACAGAGATACAAGTGACTGATGCAAATAAGACCGTTGATCAACAAGTAAAATAAGCAGAAAATGTAAGAGATGATTACCATGGAAAACTTCAAAGTGAAGAACTTCCATCTGGAGTTAAAGATTAATCTCTACGCGAGAGGAAAGTGATATTATTGATTGTGTGGCTACTGCGAAGGTTGTTGAAGCTAAATGTATAACATCGGATTATGTAGTAATATTTAAACTACTGATTATAAATTTCAATAATACATTAGACAAAAACAGACCCAAACAAAACTATATATATTGAGATAACAGTTGGAAAGCAATGAAGGAACAAGATCAAATCTTTTTCTTGCATCCTTCAGTCGTATGTGGGTAGATTGCTCAGTTGATCATTCGTTTACATCAGAGCTTTTATATTTTCTTGTTGTCCCATTTAATTTGTTGCTACAAATGAGTCTTATTTTGTGTAAGCAACTGGACTGTTAGGATAGTACAAAATATGTCTTAAAGACTGCTCTTTGTCTGTAAATTAAAGCGATACAAAAACATACAGGGAATATTTTATAGTTGATAACTTGTTTTGATGTTATCAAGAAACCAACATGACGACCTTTTCAAACAGGCACTTTTATTGTCAGTAATTTGGCACGTTTCTTGTCTTCTGTTTAATGGTTTGAATGATTTCAGTTTTATATCAGATTTGTCCGTTACTATGGTAGACTATGCTATAGCTACTTCATATACTGAGTTGCCATATATTGTTTGAAAACTTTGTTGTCAGTAAATTCCATCTCTGTTTTTGATCACTTGCAGTAGACTGACTTTGTAAAATTTATGAGATTTTAACTTGTAATGTAAATTTGCCCAATTGCAAATCTATGTATTTACCCACATCAAAATAGGTATGTATTTGTACTGTGTAATAAACTATTTGAACCATCTTGTCCTCAGGACTGTTGCTGATATTTATATGCTTGTGACCGTTGAAAATAATCTGTAGATCTGCATGTTTTGTGAACAATTACAGTATTTAGTTTTCACTTTTACAATAAACAAATTAACACTTTTATTATCTTTATATTATCCTTCGACAGAATGGTCTTTTATCCCCTCCAAACAAGTACACAAAAAAGCATTATCTATAGATACTGACACTGTTGCTTTAATACTAAACTCATTAAATACTTTGAAAACTGTTGAATTCATTGAAGTGCATCTTTCTCTCACTATTTATAATGTGCTGACAAATTTCAGTTTATTTTTTATTTTCATTATTGTCCGGCTGATCTAGTAATTTGTTATTTCTAGCAAAATATTTTCAAGTCTGAAAATTGTGCAGTGTTTTTTTTTTTGTTTTTTTTTCTTTTCTCGCGATTTTGTAAGGCTTCAACACCAAACTGTAAGTATTCTAATAATTATTTGTAAGAAAAAAACTTAGTCTTGTGGGTCTATTTGGGTTTTTTAAATTTGTTTTTCTTTTCTATTTTTATCGATGTTTTTTTTTTCTTTCCATTTTAATGTTTGGAATACTTAGACGACGTGATGTTGAAAGTCACAAATATAAAAGATCATGAATTTTTAAAATGCTCAATACCAATATTTTGTACAACTGGAAATTAAAATGTTATTCTAAGAATTGTCCGCCAAACTTTCTTTTACAACTTTATTGTTATTTTTTTGTGTTTTTTTATTGTTTTTTGTTGTTGTTGTTATTTTTGTTGTTGCTTTTTGTTCCTTTTCTTTTTCTGAAAACACTATAAGTTCGGATTATTTACGATGCAGTCAATGAAACAATTAGAAATTTTGTTTCATGGTGCAGACTATACAGATAATGCGTCTTTAAAGCTGTAGCATTATACATTCAGATGAAATAAGGTATGAATAGCATGCTGCATTTGAATTGAATTGACGGTTACGCAAGTAACATGGACTTAAATTCTTCAAATTACTTTTGTATCCCAAATTAGTCATATGGCACCTAGTATGTCTCTCAGCTACACATAAGCTCAAGTTCTAAGCATTTTTTACTAAACTCAAGAAAAGTCTTCACACGGTAAAATAAAACCAATTCATTTAAAAAATATTGTTTGTTTTGTATACTCAGTTTGATAGCCGGAAAACACCTTCATGGAATTTTACACCTGTCAATGTTGTACTTCTCGATTTATATAGCTGCTTAAGTGCCAAAAATGTATGATTGTATAATAATGTCCTTTCCTCTAGTAACTAAATGTATGTTTTTTCTTTGCTATGTCAAACTTGCGAGAAGCATGCAGCCCCCTCCCCCCCCTCCCCGCACTTTCTCGTTGCTAATTATGCCCACGACTATATATATGGAGTTTGGAAATCGACAAGACATGATTTCCAATAATAAACCTAAATGTGGTACAGATGACCAGCAGGAAAGATGAGATCATAAATATGTTGTCAAATATATATCCTTTTGCCACATAAAAACCGAGATAAAGTGAATGTGTGTCATATGAGTTTATATATGCATTTCTACTAAACCCAAGTGAAGCACGTCGGCTAGATAGTATTTTGAATATTTCAACTTAATATTATGTTCCTTAATTTAGACATGAATAAATGAATGACAACGAAACAAATTAATCTCAGACCTTTAAAGGCAAACCAAACTTTAGTTTTCGGTTTTTACTTAGGCAAGATTAATCTGTAATAGCTTATAGAAGCTTTCATTACAATACCTTCTATGCGTACAAAATTGGATAATGAGATTAAATTCCAAATTCTAAGTAAGAGCCTTACATGAATGTAATGCGTGATTATCAATAGATTAATATTTCATAAATTTTCATGTGCTGGGTGAGTATTCAAAAACAGGAGGAGAGTGTTTGAAACTAGGTTAATAAAAAATATATAATTTTCTGTATCTAGATACATCCCACACAACGTTGCTTTAAAAATAGGGAGTCATAAATACTTGTACACGTGCTAAAATATATGACATTAGTTCTCCCATAATGTTCTTTCGTAATGCTCTTTTCTTCATTCCTTCGACAGTTACCAGTGTAACACATTTTTTTTTATCAAAATAATGACTGACAGAGCTAGTCATAGAAAAATAATTCACTTAATCCCCGCACCTCTTGAAAGATCTCATACAAACATTGTCTTGCAGTAGTTATATACTTGCCGTTTAAACAATATTTTTTCTTTTATCTTAAACTTAAGACCAGAGTTAAAAAATTGTACAGAAACAGCGGACGTATTTCTATCAAATCCAGTACAAGCTAGAACTAGGCTTTATTATAACTCGTTTCTTCCTTCGGTCATTCGTGAATGGAATACATTATCTATTGAGACTCGTCAAATAGACTCCATTAACAGCTTCAAAAGCACATTAAATAATCGCAATAATCATGTTTCAAGACAACTGTATTGGGGTAGAAGGAAATTTCAAATTACTCACGTCCGACTTAGAACAATTGCAGTTCACTTAATCAACATTTATTTACAAAGAATATAATTGCGTCACCTCTTTGTAGATGTGGATCTGTAGAAAGTAGACCACATTTCTTGTTTTATTGCGTTTATTACCAAGAACAACACATCGAACTGTTTCAATCTCTCGTACCGTAATTTAACATTGAATACCTTCTTGTATGGTATGAAGTAAACATTAATGTTTTCGATGCCGTTCATCAATTTATTGAAAAGCCAAAAAGATTTACTTAAGTGCATATATTACTATTATTAAGATATATGCACTACTGCGGGTCATGAACAGCTGCAAACTTTAATTTCCCCTAAATGAGTTGCTATCGTCTCCGCAACGGCTTGCTCTATAAGGAAGTACTATTTACTTTTAATCTCGCTTTTTGTTCCTTTTATTTATTTTGTTTATTTATTTATTTATTTTTGTTCCTCCCCTTTCTTTCCTTCCTATTTTCTCAACTGTCTACAAAATGTTTGACACATTTTAATTAACAATTTCTCCTCTAAATAATAATAATAATAATAATAATAATAATAATAATAATAATAATAATAATGAGGACTTTGTACAGCGCCAATCTTTAGAAGCTTTAAGCGCTTTTTTAGATAACACCTAAAACATATCTAATGATATGATTACGAAAACAAACATCATGAAATTAGAAGAAAAAAAAAAAAAACATGCTGAAAAATAATTAAGGTAAGGAAAGATTATTAGGTCTTTAAGATTGATCTTGCAGTCGAAATAGGTGAGTTTTAAGAGCACTCTTGAATGAGATCACAGTGCATTTGTGTCTAAGTTCAGTGGGCAATTCATTCCTCGTTGCTGGGCCCTGGTATGCAAAGGAACGTTGTCCGTATGACTTCGTTTTGATAGTGGGAATAATGAGAATACGAGTGTCGGAAGAGAAGCGTAAGTATCTTGCTGGTGTGTTCACAGAGGTGAGGTGAGATATGTATGTTGGACTGGAGCCAGTCACATAAATGTAGCCTAGAGAACAAATGTTGTGTTTGATTCTGGATCGAATGGGTAACCAGTGTAGGGGATAGAGCAGGGGGAAGGTGTGCTCGGTTCGGATCCTAACTGCTGTGTTTTGAACGTTTTAAAGTTTCTGGAGTAGATACTGAGACGAACCAGATAGAAGTGAATTACAATAGTCCAGTCTTGAAAGTATCAAGGAACACACAAATGTTGTAGTGGCATCAACTGAAAGATAATTGCGAATGGAACTGATGCGTCTCAGCTCCAGATATGCAGCCTTTCATATTTTTCATGACATGTTGGTACAATGAGAGAGTACTGTCGAGAATAACACCGAGGTTTTGTACTGACTGTGATAATTTAATGTTGGTGTTACTTATTGTTTGAGATAAAGTATGTGAATGAGAAAGTCCCTGTGTTGTAATCAGAATGGCTTCTGTTTTATCATCATACATCTGCAGCTTGTTACATGTCATCCATGATTTCACATCGAAAATGCACCTCTCTACGCCTTGGATGGTAGCATCAACTTCAGTTGGCTGGCTAGATTTGTATATTTGGGTGTCATCAGCGTCCAATTGGTGAGACACTGGATGACGATCTATGACACTTGAGAGCGGCTGAGTGTATAGAATGAAGAGAACAGGTCCAAGAACAGAACCCTGTGGAACACCAAAACATAGATCAACTGGGCTGGAGTGTTTTCCATTTGCGGACACAAGTTGTGTCCTGTTGACCAAGAAGAACTTGAACCATAGTAAGGCTGTATCGTGACTGCCAAATACATGCTGGAGACGGTGAAGTAATATATCATGGTCTATTGTGTCAAATGCTGCAGACAAGTAAAGGAGGGTGAGGACTGTAATCTTTATACTATCCAAAGCAGAGAGAAGGTCATTAACTACTTTCAGAAGGGTAGTTTCGGTACTATGGAGAGGGCGATATGCAGACTGTATATTTGCTAAAAAGACTATTTGAATTCAGATGAGATACAAGTTGGGATAGGATAACTTTTTATAAGATTTTTGACATGAATGGAAAGTTAGAAACAGGGCGGTAGTTCTTTAAATCGTTATGATCAAGTGTCGGTTTCTTCAGCAGAGGCTTTAAAAAAAGAGATTCTGTCAGCTTGATTTTTCTACTTGGAGAAGGGCGGTAGAGGCAGAAAAAATGGACTGACCTTTGTTCCAGTGTGAGTGTGTTTGGACTAGTTCAAACGATGTGTGGTAGAAATTGAAGGTTGTAGTGTGGCTAAGACGGTTGATCATGGAGTCTTTGCGATGACAGCAATTCTACATCAACGGGAATGGCGGGGGAACGACTTGATGGAGTAACCGGATGATGTTAGATCTGCGCACTTGGGATAAAACTGATTTCTTTTTTATTATCCTTGTT
This sequence comes from Margaritifera margaritifera, assembly GCA_029931535.1. Taxonomy (NCBI): domain Eukaryota; kingdom Metazoa; phylum Mollusca; class Bivalvia; order Unionida; family Margaritiferidae; genus Margaritifera; species Margaritifera margaritifera. The sequence goes on from JAQPZY010001301.1 coordinate 1,516,871, forward strand.
CCTCACCTACTCCCTCGTTGTTCATTCTCTTCCTTCGTGTACACTGGCTTAATGATAATGTTTAACCAAGACATTCTTAACTTTGGCTGATCAATAATTAATTTTTTTGTCATTAAAACTTAATAGCGTCCACCATATATTTATATATGTTTACAATTTTAGTATCGTAAAAGGAGAAGAACATTATAAGCCACTGGCATTCGTTTTATTCCTGTACCTCCTATACTGTACTTCTTGCAATCACCAAATACAATGAAATAAAATATGTTTAAGCTAAATCCAGTACGTTTGTTTATGATCGAAATCTTACGAAAAAAGCTAGAGCATAATTTCCCACAACTATTTCGCTTAATTGCTTGTATTATTTTTCATTTGTTTGTAACGACTTCAAAAATAATCTCCATTAAAATATACGATGGGATGAATTAGTTTCATAGGATGGATACAAACATATATGTATTTGTGTTCGTTTTTATTGTTTGTCTTGCTCAATATTGAGTATTCGTCAACGTGTTTTCTCCAAACATTATGGAGATTATTCTCCAAACATTACGCTGATCAGTTTTTATCGTTCCAAAAATGTATCTAATATACTTAGTAATTCGGATTGATGTCAATTAAATTATGCTCTTTATTATGATATCCATACGTTCGATAGCTTCCTCCATTTTATCTCAGGGGCAGGTATACATACACAGTGAGTCCGGGCAGTGGCAATGGCGATCTAGTGGTACTTTTTGTGGATTCGTACGGCAGGAATAATCTCAATTACTTTACGGTTAACGGTGCAGGTAAGCATATACTTACAAATCTAGTATGATGATAGAGATAAATAAGTTTATTCTTTAAAAATGTCCCTTAGATTGTCATTGGTAGAAACGTTGTTTGAAAAATAATGCAACATTTTTCATTTTTCACAAGCAGATATTTGCCTTTTCGAAATATGATGTAAACATTATATAATATTACAATACCCCTAAATTATTGGTCTCATATTAACGACTCTGACTCTCTCTCTCTCTCTCTCTCTCTCTCTCTCTCTCTCTATATATATATATATATATATATATCTATATCTATATATCTATATATATCTTTTGTCGTACAAGTGATTGGGCCCAGTCACAAGAAAGGGAGAAAAGGCGTTACAGGAGGCAGCGTTTGGTGTATCACAATATTTCCAACAATATTTCAGTCGAGTGGTGGCAATATTTCTTCTTCAGCAGCAGTTTACTTTTTCACGAACAGATATGAAAATTATTGCATTGTCAAGCCAATTCGAACAAGTTTGGCTCGTGGGACTTTGTATCGCCAGATATGCCCTAATGTGAATTGTGTTTAAATGGAAAATCTGTCATTCAAATTTGTACGACTGTAATATTAATCCTTTTAACATTGTAAAATATTTTGCAAGATTTAATCATTTAATCAAGATAGATGCCAACACTTAATCACCTTAGCAGTACCGCGCCATATTTGCTTAATCCAGATACTTAGAGAAGAACTGTATTAACACATTGCTAATCCAGTGATGTCGTACTGGCGCATCTCGCGCTGATACGGAATGAGATGAACACGTTCTCACAGGAATCTACATTCCATAGTTTCCCCAGATACTTTACAGCTACTAGCGTTTTGCAGATTAATGATTATTTGGCTGGATAAGAATTACTTTCTTATGCATTAACGATTCTTTCTTTTTTAAAGGGTAAATTGGTTTGCATTAACACATACATTATACAGAATCAGGATAGAACAATCAACTTTTCTCCCTCAAGGCGCTGTAAATGTCGACGACAGAAAATATGGGAAGTAAATTTATTCAGCCGTACATGGAAAATATATAGGTACGATACTGAATTGCATTTTAGATCCCAGTCAACAGATTGATCGTGGAAAGAACGTATCACTTTCTTTCGACATCCGTCCTTAACAGTAGTTGATAAGCTTTTTGTATGACCGGAGCATTAGGGATTATTTAATATAAAACTCGTGAAGAAAAGCTGCTTGTTCTTTGTTATACAAGTACCACATACTCTTACCTATACACCCACAAGGACAAACATGTGCATAACTATCAGATTCAGCACAAAACAACTGACAGCGCTATCCGGATAATATACTGAAGTGTCGGTTACATGTCACAGGCACAGCGCCGTCATGGAGAAAATGGCGGACCTCCTTCGCCCAAACTATTAAGAAATTAGAGGCCGATTTCTCTTAAACTGATCAACTCATGGTGCTCAGATTTCACAGGTATGATAATCAATGTGAGCGCGGACGACTGAATGCATATCATACCTTCCTTAAGCTTGGATGTTCCCTTGATCGATGTATCAGTTACAAGGAATAAACCTTTTATTTCTCTCTCTCTCTCTCTTTCTCTCTCTCTCTCTCTCTCTCTCTCTCTCTCTCTCTCTCTCTCTCTCTCTCTCTCTATATATATATATATATATATATATATATATATATATATATATATAGTAAAGATTGTTTATAACGCTTCAGGGGGGACTGGGATTTTAGAATGTTATAACCGAGAGACGTTATATGCAAATTCGTTTATTTTTCAAAATGTTTATGTACTTGTCCATGTCGATGACGTTGACATACATGTAATAAACAATTTATGCTGATATGATTACTGTCAGAACTCGTATATAATGCTTACAAAAATATTCAAGAAAAAACATACACTTGTATAAATACATGTTATAATGAAGAAAACAAATAATAGACCAGTAAGATTTACCGTCTGATAAAGTGTCAACATACATTTACAGGTATCGTAAAAATCACTTTTAGTTGAAAACGTCTTTGTTCAATAACTTAACAACTGGTAAATTAGTCCTTTATTTATTTGAATATAATATAAATTGTCAATAGTCACCTGTTTTCTGATAATCTGAGAGTTTTTGTTGACATGTTTTTTCAATGACATGCAACTGTTATTATAGCTTTGTGTCTAAAGAGACATTTTGTTCCTTTCTGAATCGTGAATTTTCAGCCATGTTCACAACAGTCAGAATTCAAAATGAACACAAAATAGATTTACTTCGAGCTGTACTCAATTAGTCAAACATACAGGTAGAGATTGATAGTTAAAGGATATTTCTAAATTATATATATATATATATATATATATATATATATATATATATATATATATATATATATATATAATGATCAAAACATTTATAACGGTGCAAATACAAAACAGTTTGCCAACGTTTCCAGCTAAAAAAGCTCTTCCTCAGGGGAAGAAACAATTTACATCCACAAAAACAAACACTAAACAGAAAAGCCAAGCAGAATTCTGGACTCCTGCATGTTTCAATGACGGAAAAATAAATAAATATAGGATAAACAATAGAATAAAGAATGAAGTCAAAATTAAAAAACGGTCTAAAACGGGTAAACTAAATATCTGTGTTATGCTGTCATCAGCCCAACAAAGTTGTGAAAACTAATTCAGAGAAGTGTTTATATTGGGTATCACGCAGAGGTCCAAAGTCTTTTGACCAAATTCCAGAATTAGAACAAAGTAATAACACCATGCGCGACGAAAAACCAACGCCATCATTAAAATGTGCAGAAGAAATTATATCCCGGTACAAATATGCATGGAGGTATTAAGGAAGTATGTCAAGAGCATGGTATAGCGGGATAATGGACAAGAGTTCAAATAATAATAATAATAATAATAATAATAATAATAATAATAATAATAATACTGATACTAATGACAATACTACTACTACTACTACTAATAATAATAATAATAAGAAAACCAATAATACATGTAATAGTTTAACCATATATATATATATATATATATATATATATATATATATATATATATATGCATGTGTGTGTGTCACATGACATTTAAATCCGATTTTATTCGACAGTTCTTAATAACATCGCCTTAAACCTAGTCTTGATTATTCGACAATTGTTGTAGTCAGTAACTCTAAAGGAGCACAATAAAATACGGTATCTCTAAATACACTAATTCATGCTGAGATTGACGATAAGTTTTAAAATGTTTATACAAATAATATTTCGATCCTTCATCAAACTTAGAAACAGATTTGTAATTTTGATATTAATATCGATAGGAGTGATTAACACTGGATTCCGGTAAAATCAGTTTACAGTTCAACATGAAATGTAGCATAAGCTTTACTATGAAGAGAAGAAAATGCAAATTTAAAATTAAAGAAATAAATACCATTTATGATATATTCATCAAAATAAACTGATCAGTCTCGCCCATAAAGTGGTATGGCCAGTTGAAAATTGAGCTCCTTTCAGGATTTTCTGACCTTGTTTTCAATGGAGCCAAAAGGTTTCGTCCCTCATCAGATAAGGTTTGGGTTAGGTCACTTGTGAAACAAAACCACGTCTTTTCTCAGAACACAAAAGGCAGCAGTCCACACTAGATCTCTGTCAATCTGTGTAGTTTACCTACCTATATATCTTTTAAATCCGATTCGGTTTATTCTCACTTCCAGTGCAGATATTCTAATCGTTTCACGTTTTTATATCCAATTCCTTTGGTAGCCTTAGTTATGGTCACTGACGTCTCACAAAATGAGCTTATATTACAGCAAAGTTTCTCAAATAGCAATGTTATAAACTGAAAATTAGTTTATTACTTAAGACCTTTGCTTTGACATCAACCAAGCAGGTCCTTGGTGGCAGTTGCATCAAATTAGCTACAGTCTCTTTTGTAATGTCCCCTTTAATTTTGTTTGATCGTGTGGATTTCAAGTTGTTAAATTCCAAAAAGTGAAACACATCTCTTAAAGCCAGAACTGGTACATATTTCATGTTTCCTGCTGAGTGTTCTTCATTTAAGCACATCTGGCTTTTGGTTTGAAACTGCTTTCGTCGTCTATCCGTCAACACTTGCTTGTGAACAATCAAGAGGCTTCATTTGTGATCAGATTTCAATCAGACTTGGCAGAGATTTGGTATGTTAGCTTATATCATCAAGATTCAATAGTTCAGGTAAATTCGATTATGAGCGACATATACGCACGTTAATGATGTGACCTTGCATCTGATTGACTGAGCTTGTGAACACTCTAAAGGTCATATTTCTGATCAGATGTTGGTCGGATACAGTATTTACGCTAGTATCATCATGACCTTCGATGAGTTCGATTATGGACGACATCTTCGCATAATAATGAGGTAGTCTAGCATCTGGTTTCGTAGTTTGTGAACACTCTTCAGAGACCTTATTTGTGAACAATTTTTGAGCGTACTTCCTATATGAACTTATGTCATCGAGATCACAGATGAGTTCGAGTGCAGGCAACAACAACGCTTATTTGTGAGGTGCTATTGCATTTGATTGGCTGAGTTTGTTGCCGCTCTATGCCTTATTTCTTTTTTATTATCGAATTTGGTAAGTTAGATTGTTCCTAATAGCATATGTGGAATGTCCAGAGATTCAATTCTTGTAATGTCATATTGAAACCATTTTTTATATTAGGGAGCAAGGAAAGTAACCAATGGAAAGGACGATCTAGAATCACATATTTTATATGCAACGTTCTTCACCTTGCAGAAAAAACTAAAAACAAAAAAGTGATGAATTTTCGAATATCATGTGCATAAGTTTCAATAGAACACGATATAAAAAATAACAAAATAAAACACATTAGGATTATAATTCATCATTTGGAAATTAAAATGAAGAAAATAGGATATAACAAGGAACATTCTAAGTTTATAATAAGTTCATAATATAATTATATTTATAAGACTAGTTTGCAAAATACTAATGAATTATTACAATCTCATGAATGAAGAGGTTTTTGTTACAGATAAAGACTGTGTTTGAATGTACTAATAATGTAATGTAGCTTCTATGCTGAACAACTAAATCAATCTCTGATGCACATCAGTATTGGTACATAAGTGTGGGAATTTTGTCACATTTTTAATTATCTGCAAGAAAAGGATTTTACGTCCAAGTTTATACATTTGTCTTTGAAGAATTATTGCCAAACACCTAACCACATTGAAAATTCTTTAATTTTTTTACCACGCCTGATATATTTGGTTTAATAGAGTTTGATATATTCAGTGCCATTACTCACAAGATTATGTAAAATGGATCTTTTGTATTTTCTGCTATTAATGCAACAAACAACAATAACCCAATATGCTTTCCACCTGAAACACTTCCAACTGAACTGTTAAGAGTATACAAACCCAAGACCTTAAAAAAAATCCGGAGTAATTCGTTAGTCAATGCAGGCTGATCAGATGGTGAAACTGCTTTGTGTAAGGATTCCAATGGTTGCCAAGTAATGACTCCAGCGGCAGTGTGCCACGTGGGTAACGACATATTCCAGGAATCCATGCTGAATGTGCATATTAACTCCCTTTGTAATGCCAATCAAGTAAATAGACTTTATGACTGAGATTATAAACAGTTCCCTGGCTATAAATCAGAGCCTAGTCCCCAGGCGACCAGGGTACAGGAAGAGATCCAGCAGGAGACAATGCTGGTGTTTTGTATATATATATATATATATATATATATATATATATATATATATATATATATATATATATATATAATGCAGCAACTATGTGCTCCAAGCTTTTCTTTCCCCTCTACAGTTTCCATACGTGTGTGACTTTGCGTTCAGAAGCTGACATATGTCACCTACCCAGGTGAGCAATATCAGGCGAACGAAATGCAGCATCTTAAGAGAAAAGGCAGTTGCAGGACGGATATATATTACTTTTAAAAAGAAAGAAACAAACTGCATTTACCTTGATATACCAAACTATGCTTATGTGTCAAGAGCTCTAAAGCCCAATATTGCTTCACTACACCCCGGCTATAGGCAGTGGGATGGGAACTTAGAAATAGAGGGATAGGAACATGGTAATGGAGAGAGCTTTAGTGCGAAACCATTGTTACATTGTATATGGTGATGCAATTTCTTTGACAAAAGCCTCTGTTATGGTCCTATTTCTTCGACTTCATCATTTTCACATTGCATGGACATATTTATGGCAAAGAAAGGTATGAAAGGTATGATTTATGCCTATTGCCTAACCACTCATCCCCAAAGTAAGTACAGCTGTATATATAATCATTTTGTTTAAATGAAATTGCTGCAAAATCATTCCTATCTTGTTCCTCTCTCCAATGTTTGGATTCAAGTCTTATGAATTCTTGTTGAAGTTTCACCTATTGAGTGTGTAAATTATATCGACATTGTGAATGCGAGTTCAATGCATTAGACGCTGCTTCTGACCTAAGACGTGCTTCAATTAAAATAAAAAATGTTCGGAACACCACTCGAGTTTTAGTCTCCTTTACCGATAAAGTATGTCATTTCATTCATTTAGATGCATTTATTTATTTCGGCTTCAGTATAAATTTCATTGGAAGTATTCCTGTTGCTTAAGTTTACGAGGTTCCGTTATGTAACCTCTTATGAATGTATACTAGTGCTGAAACCGTACGTATATATATATATATATATATATATATATATATATATATATATATATATAAATATATATATCCCATGTGTATGTATCTAAATATTGCCTTTTGTTTTTAAGACGTCGGCAGTAGCAGCTTTTTCCAAGGCAGTACAATCACTATTGACGTATATTGGTACACCTTAGGGACCTCGTCTTCATTCTCAATAGCCTTCACCTATTTTGCTACATATTCAGGTAAGTACGCAAAAATAGTCCACACTAATCATATATAGAATTAATTTCTTCAGTTATTTTCAAATTCTATGAAAATCTAATAAAAGATTGTGATATATGATTTGTATATGCCTTAATATTGGTACTAACAATTTTAATGTATCATATGCCTTTTTATCACATGATAAATTTATTTTGGTGAACTCACAATATTGGAGTAAGTATACCTGAATAGCAATCCCACTATTGTTCTCTTTTTTTCATATTCAAGGATTGTGCACATAACATCGGAGCATATTGTGCGCGCAAGCAATTGACTTCTTCTAGCAATGAATCATCACAATGATAGCACACTTTACCCATTTTAACCATGCATCAACGGATGCTATTCTTACCAAACACAGTGATCAAAACATCGTATAACGTGTATTTTGCGCGAAGGCGCATTTTTCTGGGTTTGTTTGGGACGGATTTTCAAAACTCGTAAAGTTAAATTCTGCGTGATATTGCCATGTTTCATACGCCACCCGTTATATTTACGATTGTACCAATTATCCGGAACAGAGTAAACTTCTTTGTAATGTAATTTCAAATATTCTCCTCAAAGAAAAGGTAAATAGAATTGACTGAGATACGAACGCGTTTTCCTTAACTATTTATCTTCGTTTCCAAAATGTATGCACCGCTTTGTTCCCTGTGGTATTTGACTACAAACGGTTCTTCTAGGATTATAGCATGTCCTTTAAATACGTTCTGTATATCAATATCACATTGTTGATTAAGTGCTTTACATATTATTTATTCTTAGCGTTAATTAAAGAGGCAAAATACATAATCTACACACACTATATCCCCTAATATAAAAATATGGAATCGTAACAAATGATGGATTTGTCAAATCTATAATCGTGAGATATTCGTGATAGCTGTTCGAATCCGCCATATTTTGCTGCTGCTAAAATAAACTGCTATACGGTTCCAATAAGATATTCCGGACCCATCTGACGTTTTTCAAAGATAATTTTGGTACATGTACTACACATACAAAAACAAAATGTTTTTCACAACGTTTCTTCTGTACAAGCTGGGTAAAAATTCTAAACTGACAACAACACAGAAATTTCACTACGACTATTTTCGAACATAAAAATCATCTGATCAAGATTTTTACAAATATAACTATACCGTAATCTACCTACCTGCACAATCGATAAGTTATTGTTTGTTTTATTTCTTTTCTTCAGTTCCCCAAGGTACTTCGTGCAATGCGAATGAAAATTTAATAGCCTCAAGAACTGATTACAGATATAGGCCGTCACCTGGATATTTATTGGGATGGTATTGGCACACATCGTATGTATTGTCTTCTGGACTTTTCGTCTTTGCATACAATTCAGTATGTTATTCGTGTCTAATGCAAAAAATAAACCCTCTTTCACAAGTAATTACAACCTATTTTATTAACTGATATATTTCACCTTGCACGTTCATAATAGTTGCAGCTGTTGTGTATATTTACATAAATTTACACACGTACATCAGCAATTTTGGAAATGTTTTAGATATATTTTTACAGAAGAATAGCAAGTGAACGTAAATGAATATATCTGTTCTTGCCGGTGACATATTTTTTTAAATTTATAATCTTGCCTGTGAAAACGTTTTTTTATATAAGTGGATGACATCTATGTTAAATTAAACGCTTCAATAAGGATAATACTACTACTACTAATAATGATAATAGTGATGTTGGTGAGTTTTCTAATAATAGTAGTAATGGTATTGGTGGTGTTGGTAGTAGTAGTAATGGCTATGATAGTGGTGTTGGTGTTGCTAGTAGTAGTAGTAGTGGTGGTGCTAATGGTAGCAGTAATAGTAGTGGGGGTGGTAGTGTTGCTAACGGTAATAATGGTCATCAGAACCAGACTCGTTATAATCTCAATGAGAATTTGATTTCTTGGATAAAATAAGTTCATGTAGATAGCTTTTGTAGAGATATTTATGACTCTGTCAATATAAAGACATGTAAAGAAACTGTTTAAGATATACAAACACAATATATAGAGAGGCAGACCGATATATAAACTGATACATACACACATACATACATATTTACATACATAAATACATACATACTTACTTACATACATACATACATACATACATACATACATACATACATACATACATACATACATACATACATACATACATACATACATACATACATACTACTATCTCCTTTCCACATCTTTCAGAAATGGTTATAAGCTGCTATTGTCACATCTATTCATGATGTTACTGACATCCATCTAATGATTTGCTTACAAAGTTTTGAGTTTTAAATAATCCAGATCTGCTTCTTCACTTTTTCTCTATGTCGTCTCTGTCTATATAGAGGACTTGAAAGGCTTTATATTGGAAATGCAGATAATATTAATCTACCATTACATAATATCTACTTGTGTCTTCAAATATGTTTTATCTTTAGCAAACCAGGCACGACATACATACATACATACATACATACATACATACATACATACATACATACATACATACATACATACATACATACATACATACATACATACATGCATACATACATACCTATATACATACATACATGCATGCATACATAGATATATAGATTAACCAAAGTCACCATTAGGTCGACCCAAGTGACCCAGCATCTGTCGATAAAGTGTTCATTAGGTCATCATCATAGTACATCTTAAAAGTGCAGAGAGATAAAATGCAGTGTATAATGAGCTCACGATATGATGACAGAGCATGGGTTGTTCATAGGATGGGAGATTTATTGATTTTGCTGAGACATCAGCATCATTTCCGCCAAACAAACTCTTCCTGACCATAATATCTTGTGCAGACAAATATCTCTTCAATATCGAGCAGGCGAGAAACAAACAGCATATTACCTATTGTGCAATGGGCGATGGTGTAGCAACCACTATTAGTAATATACAAATGTCTAGTCCTGGGTCAATCACCTAATTTTCTACCCTAAAACTGAGGCCCCGGAGCCAGTCACATAATTTTTTGACCCGATGTTTTTAACAATTTGGCTGCAAATACTGTTTTATAAACGATTCGTAGCAAGGCTAATCCCTCCTCGGATAGGGCAGCGAAGCGAGAAGAGAGAAAATGGGTTTTATACCCCATATTTGTATTTTCAGATTCCCCATGCGTGAATAAAAACTGATATGCAGCGCACCTTTTTCTTGTTCTGCAACCTAGTTTCATGCATCAGTTGATAGAGGAATAGTTAATGAATTTAACAAGATATAAATATATTACACAGAAAGTGACTATTTTCTATACAAACCACTGAACTTTTTGAATAATTAAACTTTAACATTTGATGATGATGATTCAATTAACAAGTATAGGGCACAGTTTGATTAACATTTCGGCTCAATTAAGTAAACTGGGCAATATGGATGGCAACGTCAGGATGGGGAATATCTTATTGGCGTGTATCAGATAATAGTATACCAGAGTTAGTAAAAGCAATATATTGGTTTCATGCATACTTTCAAATACAAAAACTGCTGTCTGAATGCTGAGTACCATTACCAGATCAACAAGCATTTAATCCAAGAAACAACAATATAGATCCAAAACCATTTAGGACAATATGTAATAACTTTAACATTCCTTATAATCATATTTGGAGATACCTAAATGGGAAGAATTTAACTGGAAAATGGATTGCGGAGTAACCGCCGTAATAAACGAAGAGCATATCGTTAATAATATGTATGTAGACAATCACACAATACCAACAAACATACAAACACTTAGAACGTCATTATTCTTAAATAAATACAACTAATATGTCCCACGATATAGAAGTTATAGATCATAAAACAATTTGTGTTGCCGATTTCGTCTCTTTTTTGCTTGATACAGATGTCATACATATCAGAATCTAATGTGATTGACACTATTTTTTAATTTACTACTTTAACGGAATCTATATCTGGGGATAATTAATTATCTTTCATCTTGATCAGTAAACAATTTATTAAAATTTCCTTCTCCATTATAAGATTGGTCTACATTGTTTTCTAGCTTTTGAATTTCCTCCTTAAATTCGATATTAACATATATAATGTTTGTATAATGTTTGCATATGCCAGAGCAGATTCATTTTAGAATGAATGTGACAATCAAGGCGTAATTTATAGTAATGAAGTTATGATACGCTTCAACGTGTCATGCAAGCAGAAGTTGATAAAAACATGACTTGAAACAAGACGTCAGGAGTCTTAAAGAAGAATTGAGGAACTTGAAAACAATTTCAATAACTGTTAAGGAAATCTGTATTTTCGTTGCAAATTAAATGGAACGTGGCGAAAGTAAAACCGAAGAATCCATGACCTCGTAGATTTCTCAATTACCAGAGAACGTAAGTTCACAAGACATCAAACATCCACGTAGGGTTGAACTTGGAAAATAACCCGCAAAACGTTCATAAGAATTTTTTAGAAAAGCTAAAGCGGAGAAGTTAGCAAAAGAGCAACGATTTATGAGATGCAGAAGTGAATGGAAAAATTCATTGTTGCGACTCTAGGTATGAAAATAATGTAACAGAAAAAGTGAAACCAACAATGTAAGTAAAATCAACAAGCAATTTATTTCCAGACAATTGAAGTGAAAATTAAAAAAGGCACTTACAATAACGTGAATTAAACTTCAAATAATCCAATAGTCCTAAGTATCCTAATCACAAGTCTTAAATATAGAACGTTCCGAATGAATTCCAGTAGGCTTGAATGTCCTAATGTGCTAGTAGTATTGAATTTGTGTGTGTCAGTAGTCTTGAATGTCCTGATATGCCTGAATGATGTAATCCATAATATCTTCGAATGAATTTACATAAATCCCAAAGTCAAGTATTAATCCAAAATGAGAATGACAACTTTTAATAATACCAATGAATATTTCAAATAAAAAATTTCTTTCTCTAAATTTACTCTGATTTTCACAACTGTAACGTCTGATTACTAAATTAAATTCCTTAATAGACTGATCTTAATAATATGAAGTTTAGTATAGGAATGACATCTTGTTTACCAGCCCTGTATAAAGATAAAGATAAGTCACCTGACAGAATATTCAAGAATATGAGAAACTCTAATGGAAAATTACGGTGTGTACGTGAATTGTCTCACAGCAAGACATGGACAATTCCAATCTAATTGTTAATTGCTATGTAAACAGGACTGACCTTGTACTCAAATGCTGTAAATATGTTGTTTACAAAATTACTAAAGTACAACTTACTTAATGGACACAAATAAATATACATAACATCATGCATTCATGCCTTACATGGCGTTGCCTTGGTAGGATACAATATATATATATATATATATATATATATATATATATATATATTACTTGATAGATGGTGTAGTTGTTGTTATCGGAATAGATGTTGTATATTTAAAAAAAGACACAGAAAAAAGGACCAATAAAGCTTACTTACTTAATAAATAAAGTGAATTCATTTCCAGATATCTTGTAGATTTGCCAACCAACATGGGTTTAGAAAAGTAATACAATTGGCAATTCCTATTTCTTTGAATCAGTTCACGATTGACTATTTAATAACATAAGGAATAGTGTTATACAGAATAATTAAATTGTTAGTTAATATTTTTAAATGGTAGGGAAATTACCTAACGAACATGGAATAAATTTGTTGTTGATAAAAAAATCAATGACATTAAGATTGATTTAGCTATAAAGATAGAACATTACTTACGTGTAAGAAAAAAGTAGAAACTGAATATAAGTTTCTTAACTGGGTAGAGGATGGTATGGCAAGTGTTTATGGTAAAATGGATGTTGCCGTTGCTACTTTAGGAATTGCAGGCCTGCAGGGACGTATTATTACTCTCGCTTACATTTAAACCGTATTTCAAATTTAGCAGATACAATAGAAAAATCTGATGCATCTAATAAAGGTTTTTGTACAAAAAGGTGATGACGCTCGAATACGCAAGACTTTGGAGGACAATAATTTGCAACATATAAAAGCATGAAGAGAGGCAGTTAATCATAAAATAACAGCATACAAGTCTATTAAATTCTCAGAATTGGAAATACAAATAGATTAAAGAATTGATGATAATATTGGTGTTGTACAATAAAATGGTGAGGAATTAATAAAAAAGCTTATAATACAGAGACAACATTAATTGAAGTCAGCCAAAAATTTGGGACAAGAGAATACTGCGGCAACTACAATTGATGAGACTAAAAACAAGATAAATAATCATAATAAAAGTTTAAATGATCATAATGCGAGGTTAGATAAATTCGATGAGACACCACTAGGAAGTATATTGCTTTTTTATTTTTGTAACAAAATAAGATATTATCAATATTATTGCCAACAATGAACCGTAATTATATCAAAATTATAATTATGGCACGAAACTTTACTTTTTTATATATATTATCTGGTTTGACAACACCACCAACAACCTGCTTTTCTTTGATGTGATTGTACTCCATCATATTTTGTTTAATACGTCAAACAAAATATATGTCAAAGTAAGACAGAGATGTATATTGTGATAATAAGTAAATTAGGTTTATATTCAATTTTCATAAACATAAACATAGTAACTTCAACTAAATTTCAACTTTATATTGAATCATCGGTTAATGATGCAATCTTTCTTACTGAGTAAATGTGGATAAAATAATTGTCATAAAAACACATAAGGGAGATACATGTTTACATTATCATATAATAAATTAATAAAAAATATATTATTTACAAGAAAACAATATTTTGTCTTAGTTTATTTACTGTCATTAAATGGCAAGAGCAGGAGTAATAATAAGAGGAGCAATTGCCAAAAGGTTTAGCATTTAAAGGAAGTAATTATATTTTCAAGTTATTTTTTTATCCTATTGGGGCTGATTTAAAAAGAAATAAGACATAATACAACATTTGAGGAAATGCATAAAATTCGTAATTACTTCAATGAAAAGATAACAAAGTCGCTTGATTACGTAATGAAAGATTACTATGTTGTTAAATTAATTAGATGAAGCATTTTCTCAAAATTTGCTTCTACTAGTATCAGTTTAGATAAACCTAAGCAAACCTAATTTAATGATTTCTAACAATCTTCTGATACACAGGTAACTTATGAGTATGTTTTTATTGCGGTTGTAATGGGTGCTAGTGTTCATGTTGGCTATTACTCTCTTTAAGAAATTCTTAGATACCCGAAAAGAAGTTATAAAAATTTAACTAAATAAATGGGACTGCAATATATGAAAAATATATAACTCCTCAGAAATAGGACAAAATTAGCATATTATATTAAGCATTCTAATCCAAGACATCATGGTATTACGAAAAGAAATATTTATTGATGAGCAACAAAAGGACACTCAGATTATGTAATCAATTGTTATCCCGATCATCATTGCTTATTTCTTGATTTAAAAAGAACACGTTGCAATACACTGCGTGAACAAGGGCATAGATTAGCTAAAGTTCTACAAGGAATATATATGCAGATAAACATAAAAGGAAACATAGATTCACATAAAATGTATATATATATATATATTTTGTTTCTGATGCACAGATAAATATTCAGAATAGCCAATTAAAATGTATTCTCTTCTAGAGCCAGCGACGGCGATTCCTGATTAAACACTGAATAAATGTACCTAAATGAACCTCATAGCAAGATTATATGTGGTGTTATAAATTGTGGAAAGGCAAAGTTTGCATTAAATTTGATTGAAACAGAATATAAAAACGTTTTTGATATTTTTGATATTATCTGCCAAACACGTATGTTCAATAAGACTTACACCAGAAAATGGCTTTTTAGAGAGGAGAACGTAATTCTAATAGGTCCTTATGATGAACTAGATAAATCTCTAGAATTAATTATTAGTATATACCAGGAAGCTAATACTTTGTTTCTTATAGTCGATTGTGTGAGTCTAAATGATGTAAAACAAAAGGCAAGCAACGTAGTAAAACTAGCATTCAGTCACAGAAATATGGAATATTAATATAGGGGACAGTCAAAAAAATAATGCAAGTGTTCGTGACTTCCCTGTGAACGCTAGATTTCTTCTTCTATTTTACTGTCGATACAAAAAGCTGTAGAGCCCATTTTTCACTAAAATTGCATAATACAAGATGAATTAAAAGGAGAAATGTTAGTCTTAATAAAATGAAGTAAATATAAAAAGTTATAAAAGCGTGTCTAGTATATCTTTAATTACAAGCTTAGGACTACATCACTCATGAATTTCATCAGCTAAAATGTTGCGTATCTCAATCACTGTATCTGATGACATCGTTTTACCTTTTCGTATGTTCTATTTTGCATCAGTAAGACGTAAATGTATCCAATTATAACATTTTCTCTGTTCATTGAATCAGACATATAAAAAGATGTATATGGTCAAGGATGATCGATGTGTGGGTGTTTGAAATTCCTACCACGTTAATAAATTATAATCATTGATTTACAAACTGCAAAAGTGGTGCACCTAGTAACTCAAGAGTTGTGCTGAATATATAATTTTCAAGTGAATCGGAGGTACATCTAGTAACTCAAGAGTAGTACTGAATATAGAGTTTTCAATTGAATAGGAGGTGCATTTAGTAAGGCAAGAGTAGTATTGGATATATATATATATATATATATATATATATATATATATATATATATATATATATATATATATTTTTTTTTTCAAGTGTAATACAATTATATTGCTACCTAGATTAGCTTTGTAAAATTGTATCCATGTCACTCCTAACTTTAATATACTTTCTCATGTACTCTAGGTTGCATTCAAAATGACTTGTTCCAATGTTCTTATTATTTCCCTTTTGTTTTATAGTCTTCGTTCTCATATTCTTTAATACGGTCTTTGTTTTTCTGACTATACAGATAAAAGAATATTTATATTTGTTATTCTTTTATCTGTTCATGTTGCTTTGATGACATACTTTGTTATACAAGATCTTACAATGTTTACATTGCTTTTGAATTTTTAAAAATCTATCTTTCGATTTTTGTTCATTACATTTTGTACGTGTGTTATCATCCATTTATCTACTACTTTTTTAAAATAGAATAGTGGACCTATGGAAGTGTATTCATATTGTTCACTAAATAATGTGTATCATCATCATATGGTGAACCAGCAATCGTATTTATCGAGCATTTTCTTAATACCCTTCTATTCTTTTATTTTCTCCAATATCAGTCCTAAAAGCAGAAAGCTTGCTTCTAAGACCACAAAATACTTGTATGGGTACATCATTAATCTCGTCTTCGTACAATCCAACAACTTTCTTGTTAGCTATAGGTATTCCATATGTGCTTATTATTTTGGTAATCGCTTGTGTCGTAAAACTGTATACTGCGTGTTAAATCATCGTACAAGTTGTCTGTTTCAACATTTATACATGGAGAATCTGTCTCGGTAAATAAAACGTTCGCTTTGTCACCATATTGGTGTTTAGCTCGTTGAAGTAAAAGTCATACATCAGCAACTTACTGACTTCTAGAATTGTAAAGCCACCATAAATTGGTTTGGTAAATTTTATTTTATTATTTATGAAACTAACTAATACCAAAATTTGATCTATTCGTGTTTCCTTGCAAATGATACATCATGTTCAAGTTGAAAAAAATTCCTTCATCAGTAAATATTTTTACATTAGTTCTCTTTCTTAAATTATGCATCTGTTTTCCGAAGAAGTTGTTCATTAACTTTGGAAAAATATCTTTTTCAAAGCCATCGGTTGTGTTTTGTTTTAATGGTGTATTCGGTTTAATGTATAATTTTAGTCACGGCTTTTGATATAATATTTGATCGAATATAACTGCTATATGAATCGCTGTAGGTTTTATTTACTTACTGAACATATAATTTGTTTTAATGTGATAATAATTTAGGTACTGAACATTTTCTACCACTAATCACATACCATTAAAGAATATTTCTCGATGTAGTAGTCATGAAGAATCTGAAATGTTTCCTAACATATTTTACATACTGGCACTCCTCCATGTTAATTCCTGATCCGGTGAGTTCTGCTTGCTTTTTCTTTGATGTTTTATTGTTCCTGCAAATTTATCATCGTTCGGTTTTAGAAAGTTGCTCTAGTGATTGACACATACACCTATAACTATTAAGAGTTCTTATTGTTCCTTTTAGAAAAACTTCTTTGTGTTTTTGTTAAACCTAGCGAATAAAAACTCGTTACTAAACGAACTATATTTTTCATCATCATTCAGTATTATTTATACTTCTTGAGAAGTCTTTGATAATCAGATGAGAATTGTATCCAGACAAATTATGAATAAATAGCAGAATATACTTGGGATATTTATAATTTAAATACGATTGTATATGTGCATGAACCCTGTATTTTCTTGTTAAGTGATCATGATATCTTGTTTTACAGATGTTTAAGGCTTCCTGTTTGTTAATAATATTCTTTTCACATATATAACATATGCGGAATTATAATGATTTGTATCGTATCTACTGAATATTATTGTAGCAGTATTTATTGGTTTTAGTTCTTGACAAAAAATTTTTGAAATTGATTACCATTATTTATTAACTTTAATTATGAAGTCTTCTTCTCAATTAGTATGGGCACGTACTTTTTGTGAGTTGATTTATAAGTAAAGGCAAATTCCTGATGGTTAGTATGTTGCTGTTTATTTTGTCCACGACGTATTTGATTCCTCGTTCATATTACTTAATGGCCCAATAGTATTTTCAAGATCACAATATATAGCAAAAGGAAGATTTAGTAGATTTTGGTGGGGTCTTTTTGTTAAATTTAAGGACACAATCCTCATTGAGTTTTATGTCTATTGCTTTGGATCTTTGGTTTCATACCCTTTTGCGTTCTTGTAATTTTTATTCAGAAAACAAATTGTAAAAAATTAGGCACATCTTACAAAAGTTTAGTTTTATTTGTCTTTCATCTTTGCGAATTGGAGGTGATCCAATTTTGATAAATTCTTTATTTCAGAAAAAATTCTAATTATCTCTGTTTTTATCAAATAGTGTCAGCATATCTACAAATTTGTCTCTTTCTCTTTGCGTTATTTTAACTGGTCTTGTACTTTGTTCTACTGGTTCATAGACATTAACGTTTACGTTTATTAAATTCATTATTAAAATGTTTATATATCTTGTATATTTATTGGGCATTTATTAAACCAATGTTTATATTGATGAAGGTTATTTTTGTGGCTTATGCGGATGATATATAGGTGGGATTAAAATAGATTATATTGCATTAAGAAATGATTTATTGTCACTGTTTAGTACATTTTATTTTCAATCGATTTGATTTTTTATTATATCTGGCCGATATATGTATGATTTTTCTCATCATGGTTTAATTTCATCAGCATATAGAGTTACAATATTTATTTTTTGAAAATCATTTTTATCTACATCTATTTCCTGTCAGAATTTTGTATGTAGTCCATCAAACATTTTTTAAACTTTACTTAACATTTCGTTTCTATCGTTATGTTTCTAGATCATGTTTTGTGATACCGATCTACAAAACCTAGATCAATAATACTACTGGTATAATCTACTATTCCGAGTTTGAAAGATATATCAAGCTGAACCTTGACTGAAACAAAATCTCTAATTTGTCTACTTAATAATTTCAATAAGTATGATTTAACTTCTTTAAAAAGGAAAATAAATCAACCAAGTGATGCTGATGACTTTTTACTTTTTTCGGGTATAAATCTGTATTAATTTAGACGTTCATTAAACAAGTCTTGCAGCTTTCTTCTAATAATTTGTTTTTTAAGTTTCATTCACAATGAGTTATATTGCAGTTGGAGTAGAAATTAAAGTAAATTATAATCCCTTCTAATATTATTAGGAACCCTCTAATCTCCTTTTAGCTATTACTATAGCAATGATTTCCAGCAATTTTCCTTTTTTTGTGTTAAATTACACACATTGCCGCCAATATTTATATGGCACTGTTATTCTATCAAAATAAGAAACTGCGCTACCGATACCGCCGATACAGCTAACGCTGCCTTTTATATTTTGACCAGTTAGACGACGAAATAATTTTTGTAACATTGATCTGGTATTACATAATTTGAAATAAAGCGTTGTCAATGTTTTAGTACTATTTCAATCAATACAAGTAGTGTAAAATTTACTTTTTTGTGATTGATCATTGATCCTCTTTTTACATATTTTATTTCTACATTCACAAGTAAATATTGTTTTGATTGTATTCTCGGATTTATTGTCCTCCTATATTATACCATTAAGATTTTATTATATTTGCACAATCTTTGCCTCCGTTGTAGCTGAATTTCAACGTATCATTTCATCAATAGACTCAATTTCGTAACACATATAACATATAACCTGTTGCATTTTATATAACAAAATTTGTTACATATAAGTACAATGTTTTAAATGAACGTAGGACAATCATCAGTAGTATAAATACAATCGAGACCTACTTTAGTAATCCGGCACCCACCTATCTAAAGTTTCAGCATATTCCATCCATTCTACCGGAGTATATTTTGTACTATTCATTGTTTCAGGTTTTAAAATTTCTTCAATCTTAGAGACGTCATTTTGCTTGTCGATAGAGATAACTCCTTGTCTTAAAATATTCCCTCAATATACCATCCTTCTAAAGTCTTTTAATTTATATACTACATGGTCTTCTTAAATTACTTTTCTAATTATAAAAAAAAAAAAAACATCTTCCGTGAAATTAGGAAGATAGCCTTGAGCAAAAATAAACTTGTAGTTTGGGATCCTGACTTTCCCACCTGTTTAATATTTGGGCGTTCCATAGGCATCTGTTGTTGCCTAAAACGTTAATCATACTTTTGAACTGTTGCAAGGCTTAGTGGATTACTGGCTTCCAGTCGCGAAATGTCTATTGGTCTGTGATTCCACATTCTGGTCTTAAGAGTTTGATTAAAACTTTCCTCTACATAAAGCTTTTTTGTCTGAGTAAGTGGAAAAGTATTCAGTATTTTCTTTCCCCAATAATTCTTTGATCTTTACGTTATAAACACTTTCCTTCATTGAACCGTATTTTTTTATTATCTCTCTTTAATTATTTCCTTCAAAGCGTCCTGTATGTAATCTCTCTTTTTGTTTTTACTTTTTTGCCCCAGGCGTATTTGAGAAAACATATATCACTGTCAAAATATATCTATAAATATTATTAAACTGTTGACATGCTTACATATCAACTATGTCTGCCTGAGACTGATCATCTATGTGACTAACATAAATCCTTCTACATTTGAGTCTTGTCTTGCCTTGCTTGTGAAATGTGTAAGTAGAATCTTTAATCAATCAATCTATAAATTCCAATTTTTTTTGTCGGTATTTGCTCTTGCTTTGAAACTATCCTCTGATTCTTTTTAATTTGCTTCCACAATTGATTAATATTTGTAAAAGCGACTGGACTGTTAGGATAGTAGTATAGATCCCTGAAGTACTGTTATTGGTGAGTGTATGTCATCTAGTTATTATTAATTATATCACTTTTATGACCTTAAACATAATCTTTGCAGTCTAAAATTATCTGGTTAATTACAGTGATAGGATCTATTTTATAAACAAGATTATTCAAATACCCACCTCAGTACCCAAAGCCCCTTCCTGTAAATAATAGATAGAAAATAAACCACTTACCACCCACAGGGAGATGTCACATCTCTTTTCCAGTTTTTTTCCTACACCATAGTAATTTGTCGGTCCTTTTATGTTGCAGATTTATCGCGGCTATTTATACAAATCATACATCGACCAGCTCCTTGACAGCGTCTTTCTGTCTAATCCGGTCAGCTTTATTTGCACACATGGCGGCTCATCTGACCTTTGTTTGCTTGTTTGTGTTACAAGACTCCCATTTAATGCACTTTGCTCAGGATCAACACTTTCCAGCGTCTTTTTGTCTTACCTAGGATGATTCGTTTAGCGTCTAAATAGCAATAGCAGCTTATATTATTTGTTTATTCTTTTTATTCTCTTTACTTTTTGTTTTTAAACTGATCGCCTGTATTTTTGATCTACTTTGTTTGCAGCTAGCTTCATGATCTAAAGTATTTCTTAAATGTCTAAGTTAAATATTTTAGACGGAAACCTTGTTTCGATCCCTTAACCTGTGATGCACAAAATTGATGCATGTATCGAGCGTACCTTGTCAATCAGTTATTAATACTATAAGTACCCGTGTCTATGATAACTGACTTTCACTACGCGGCATTTAAATAAGTAAGATAAATAACATTTCAAAGTAATAAGATCTTTGTAGTATGAATTATTAATAATTATCTCATAAAGATTTTAAGTATCAATGGCTATAAATTCTTCCACTATAAACCACAACAGGACAGGCCAATGCATAACAGTTTTTTGTGATCCGTGTAAAATAACTATATTTATAAATGACATATACGTTCTTACGTACTATCATCGACTATTTATAGAATAATATTTTGTTAAGATCTATTAATATCTTCAATAGAGTCCGTTCTATTGAACTAGCTAGTTAGTTCTAATGTCAGATAATATCACCACTTCTCTACTTTTACATCAAAACAGCCCGATTTATAGAACCAATGCTCAACATTTGAACTTCATGGAAAACCGATCGATAAAGCTATGAGCTTAAAACTGTATATATCTCTATAATAGTAAATTCGCTGCATAGGGAATTTGAAATTAATAATGATGTGATGTGCTCCGTTTTCAATAACAACTACTGTAATAAATTGACAAATTAAACAAATGATCTGGAATGTAAAGATTCCTTGAAATGCATTAATATTCCGTCAACTCATCTCATTGTTTTGGTTAAGAAAATTGCATCACTAAATTTTATTTGACTTTGTTGTGTCCAAGGCAGAGCAGATGGAACCACGACCAAAGGGGTTACTTGACAGTGACCTATAATATTCTTAGAAAAGGTGTGAAACCACCAGTTTATGTTAATCAAGCTGTATATCCTGTCAAAACACATTATCGGCTATGTTCCTGAATCAGTAATAATTTCCGTATTTTGCTTTATATAGTTACAGCTGTGTATTCACCGTGACGACAGAAGCACAATATTTAAATGACACGATTGTTATTCGGATTAACGGGGTGGATACCAACTTCAAGAATAATTCAATGACGGTTTCACACAATGGTTTGTCTCTCTCTCTCTCTCTCTCACTATATATATATATATATATATATATATATATATATATATATATATATATATATATATATATATACATTAAGATATTAAAAGGTGGACATTGCACTACGGCATGCATCCAGAGAATATTTATATCCCTATTGCCTATTATAAAACAAGGAAACCGAAAGTTTATATTTAAATGCTGTGCTCAGGATCAGGGTAAAACACGTTAAATACATTCTCTGCACTATTATTTTACATCCAGTTTTTTAAGCGTCTAATCCTGAAGATCATTCTGAGATTGAAGTATATAGGAAATAGACCTAACAATGACAAAAATCGTATGTATTTATTGTAAAAGCTCAATTTTATAAATCAAGATATTTTTGTTCTCTTTTACTATTCTTAACAAAATTGAAATTGACACGTTTTGAAATATGGAAAAGGATGTAAACTGAGATACGTATTTACAATAGTTTATTCCACAAACATGTGGAAGTAATACAGCCTTATAGGAGTGGACATGCTTACATTTGGTTATAAGTAAATAATATCTCTAAATGTGTTTGCCTCTGGCTGTAGTAGACTTTGTAGCACTACACTAAAAATATGTATTAACGTACCTTTTTAAACATGTCTCTATTGGAATTTAGGCGGATCAACGCTAATCGACACCAGTCACATGACAAAACATTACTTCAAATACCCTTCTCTGACGTTCCAATTTGATGGATCATACTATGACCGTTATGGAGGTTTCTATGTGGCGTACTGGTCGGAACCGGAAGGTAAATATAACTTCCAGAATTCAAGAATTGAACAATTATTGAGTTTAATTCACTTGTGAATAGACTTTCATAAGAAAATACAACAAAGATTGTATTTAATAGAAAAATAGATTACAATATGACATCCTCTAGGTATAGTTTATCTTTTATGGAATTCTTTCGCGCATCGGTCTGTTTCCAATTGCATTACCTTTTTTAAACTTCAACCTACTTGCATTTTGTTAATGAAAAGAATGACCTAATGATTGTGCTGATAAAAAGATGTGTTTACATTTGTTTAGAATGCATTCGTTACAAAGGCATGTTTTGTTTTAGTGTATTTTGAACGATTTGTATAAACACTCTGAAAAGAGTATAACTAAATACTACGCTGTAATTTTCTCTTACATTTTTCAATCTATTCAGCAATTGAATTAATACATTCCAAAACGTTTATGGATTTTTCCACTTCCGGTCTTTTCTTTGTACCAAGATGCCTCTGAGGTCGCTGTATTCTTTGCAAAAGAACCCCACTATTTAGGGATGACAAATGGGATCATTTTGTGTTGCTCTAGTTCAGTTTAGTCATACTGTAGCACCTTTCTTCCCCCATATGAATATTTATGTAAAATGTTTGGATAAAAATGTGTTTCGATCGCAATAACAAATATCCCATAGGCAATCTAATCTTATATGAGATTCAGCATGACAGGTAAATTAGAACAACTCAATTGTCCTACTTAGAAAATACATCTGTCCTTATGTATGTATATTTCCAAGCAACCAAAACAAGATGGTTTCAAGCATTTAGTTATAAACAATAGTTTTCCACAAGAATCGTGCAGTCATTGACTGAACTTGCCTGGCCTGTTTCTTTTTGATGTACAGTGTCACCTATACATGTACACTATGAATAATGATATCACTATTTATGACTGAATTAAATAAAATACTAAAAATTCTTTGATTAACTACCTCACCTTTCATCGCACTCTTAATCATGTTTGTCAACTAATATAAATCAAGGATAAATTAGTGTTTATTATAAACCGAAATTACATGATTATTAAAACATTAGTGCTGCGTCTGTTACCGAATTAGACTGGAAGCTTGCCACATTCACTTTATTCATGTTCGAAAACAGAAGTAAACAAAATAAATAGACAAATTCAAATAAGAAAGCTCACAATCCTTAAATTCTTTCATTTAAAGATATCACGCTCTGGACTATGTCGGGTTGTTATGTATGATGTTTATATAATATTATAGATATTTTAGGAAATTATAAATGTTTCTTGACTTTAATATTTGCTTAAGCTTTGGTCTTGTTTACCAGAAAAACATGTTTAACTAGTGTCCTTGAATTAGGTTGTTTACTTCAGATTTGAGCTAAAGGATAGTTTTGATAAATATAATGTTTACTAAAGTTGAGGTCAAGGTTGATTTTGTTTACAGATAAAACTGGAAAATCCTTAGGAGAGACCTGTCAATGGTCACACGTACATTTATTATTCTAGAACATTCTGTCATGTGACCAATCTTATATATACCATGTTTAGTGGACAGTTTTTCAGTTTCGACATTACTATCAGTCTTGTAAAGAGTTATTACAGTTGTGGAAAGTCATTCCAAATTCCAAGAGAGGAATTATTTTAAATATTCATTGGTTTTTAACAGTGCTCATAAACTTTTGGATTTTGGATTTTTAATTGATGATTTTGGAATTTATCTGAACTTATTCAGAGATATTTTGGAGTACTTCATTTTGACATCAGCACATCAAAGATTACTAGTACATAAGGACTTTGAAGGCCATTGACACATCATAACATTCAAGGACACAGCCGTGCATTCGGAACATTCTATATTTAGGACTTGTGATTAGAACAATCATTCTTATTGGATTATTTGGATATTAATACACATTACTGTAAGTGACTTTTTGTTTTTTCATTTTAATTATCTAGAAATAAATTGCTTGTTGATTTTTACTTGATTTGTTGGTTTCACTTTCTTTCTGTTACATTTTTCTAGACCATAGAGTCGTAACACGGGTCTATTCGCGAAAGAAATGTTTTGACGAAAATGAGAATCATTTAATTTTTCCTATGAAAACAGTCATTAATTTGACAAAATACACAATCTGAAGCAGTATATGTAGGAGCTAAATTTGTAAAATGTCCATGTTCTCAATTAGTGTAACATTTCGGAATCTCTATTCAGCAATGTAATAGTTCAGCTGTTCTCATAGAACTGAAATCAAATCTAAGCAAGTCAACTACGTTTGGAAAGAAAAAGAAAAGCAAATTTCGGATATAGAACCTGTATCAGAGAAATGGATGTGTCACTCGATAAATACTTCTCCATGCGAATGTTTCGAGTTTTTGAAGCAATAAGTTTATGAATGTCTTCAACTATCTTGCAACATAAACTTCCATTCGTATTCCTTGGACGTGTTTGATTACATGGTATGTGTTTCAATTCTTTAAATGGGAATGCATACCCCTACGTGTTATAATGTATCATAATGAATCAACACTTGTCACCTTCTCTCATTTGCAGTCTTACATGGATCAGAAGACTTTACAGCCTACCATTATTCGAAGCAGAGGTTTTTCCGAGCATTCTCATATGCAAAGGTTCCTATACCGTACTTATACACCGAGTAAGTTTTCATCATATACACAGTTTTAAAACTGCTCTACATCTTGGATTGTCTTCCTTAATCTATCTAACGATCTATCGATTTGTATGTTTCTGTTTTATCATAAAACTAAGCAGCGTTGTGAGTGTGTTTCGTAAGGGGTTGTGAACTGCATTCGCAACCAAACTTAACAGGGTTCAAACTCAAACTGGAAAACAAGCCCGAGAGTTTTTAATGCGAACCATCAGGAATGATAGTTCAGTTGACCATTTTCCACTATGTCCATTTGGAGGTTAGTTGCTCAGAGGAACCTAGTATCATTCAACAAGATTCTTGCATGACTCTGAGAGATCTACGGCTATTGAGGGTCAGGTAAAGTTCTGTACAGTTGATTGTTACAGGTACCCGTCGCTCATATTTGGTCGATCTCACACTCATGGGAAACCGGATACAGCACTGACTCTCCGTACGGCGGAGAGACCGGCGGCGGCGTCAACACTTTGTTAAAGTTTTACTTAAATTTTTTATGTGCACGTATTTCGTAAATACATTGAGAGATTTCCATCATTATTGGGATGAATCAATATGAAGCTACGACAATTCATTCAACAATATGCTGGTTCGCCCTAATGACTTAGTGGTCACGGTTACAATCATAAAACATTTGCCTTAAAGATCTGGTTGAGGATTTCTCATCTGACAATATTCCATAAACCCCTTGAAAGATTCCCATAATTCTTTGCACTAATGTTATGACGCTAAGACAATTACTTCTATCCTCTAATAAAAAATGTACATTTAATAAAATCAGACATACCAATTGGAAACAGAATATATATTTTTCAAAAGTCCAGAGTGTCTAGTTCTGAACTCTGAAATTCAAATACGTATGCTAAAATCTTAAACCAAAATATAAATAAGTACAAAAGTGAACAGACCACATAAAAAAACAAAGTTCGATGACAAATTATATCACCGTGGATTAGCGGAACAGGATCAAATAATAGATTTAAGAACAACACTTGATAGGGTTGTAAGCATACATGGCAGTGAAATTTATTGTAACTCATATGAAAAGCGTAGCGTAGCAAGCAAACATTGTATATGTTATGCAATCAATACTTGATGAAATAAATACCTTTGAAATTGAATCGGATGAGCACTTCAGAAAATTACTAAATGACGGATCGATTAGAAATCGGGTAAAGATATTGATCTTCAACTTGTATAGAAACACTAGTTGATTTTAAAAAAAAATAGTTTTTGTGATTCCGGTTTCCGCTATAGCTTCAAACCCACGACCATGCGTAACCCATCCCTTTATTAAAATAAAGTTGTCAAAACACATGATAACATTAAACAATCAGTACTAGTGATAGAGATAGTAAATATATTAATATAATAAATTGATAGTAGATTGAAACAAGTAGATCCGAACTCTGGAGTAGACGCTATTGTTTGTAAATAATCTATTTTAATTTTCTGCACATTGACAACTTCAGCTTGTTTATTTGCTCATTGCTTACTATTACATTATGATCAATTGGGTAATTAGGCGGATTTTACTTTTTGAGTTATTGTATATGACTGCTCACCAGATCCAGTTAATATTATATTAATACATCATTCTTATATGTACATTTGTAACATGGGTGTGCTTGTTTGTGCGTGCGTTCATTTAACGACGGCTACACAGGAGTTTTTGCAAGCTGTTTATTCATACTCAATAAAAACCCTGAAAATATACATGAAGTTATCAATCATTAAAAGAGTATTTACATCATGATCATTCTCACCCAAGTATGCATTTCTTTAAATATTGATAGCATAGATAGCTTATTTACTAACTTTGAATGCTTGCAAATAATTGGGAAGTACACATGATCATTAGCTTTAACGAAACGCAAGAAGTTATATAATCATGAGCAAGAAATGCATGACGTCTGTACAATGCAATTACAAATTACTGTGAAGTTATCAGATGGTTCAAGACATGTCACTAATTCATAACCATTAAAAACATTCTCTAATGTGTCTTTATACTAATGAAATACATTGAACAGGTCAAAATAAACCTTCCTTAATATACATGAAAATGACATATGCTCACCAAACGAACAGATAGGGAATGATGACATACATTGGCTCATAAGGAACAGAACTAACTTAGAACATTCTGAATTCATTCCAAATATCAAGATGTTAAACTTTACCTTTCTGACTATAAAAGAGAACAACAGAATTTTACGGTGAACATTAACTAGAGACAGGATAAACAACTATGGGCAGTGCAAAAGAAGACACTTGCTGACAAATGGGGTTTTTCCAAGCAAAATGCAGTTCACGGGGATCTTGCTGTTAGAATAAAATCCTCTGCTCTATTGCCTGACCAGTACTGAATCAAATGTGATTGTAAGGGTTATCTTTGTTCAATGCACGAGCAGCCTTGGTTACCAAAACCGGTTGGACAAGTTTAGGAGAAAATTGCATGACTGTTCTAACTCACTGATGTTAATAAGCAGTAAATAAAAAGGACGAGAAGTTAAAGACTCCTAACATGTAATATCCTGGCACACTTTAAACATAAAATTAAACATAATACCTCTATTAGATTCTCCCTCCTCACGGGAAATGCCATTCTGACGTTTGAAATTAAAACCAGTTATGTCAGAACTAAGAGATTCAATTTCATCTGAGATTTTAAAAACTTTTAAAGTTGTAATATTTTCAATAATAACATCTTATATTCTGTTTTTTATGCCTGTGCAACAATTTTAAATATAACATTTCCTATCTGATCTTGATTGTGGTAAAATACGGAAGTCTGAGATAGGAGCTGAAGACAATCAAGTGTTTGTAGCCAAGTAGATTTCTTGATCAAATTCGCCGTCATCTGCAGTACAAAAAAATCACGAGACTGTATCCAAAGTTTAGGTTTACGTTGACGCATAGAGCGTCTCGCAAAGATGTGGGAGACTTGCATTCACAAGTACTTCAGAAGTCAACAAACCATCACTTAGAATTGACACGGGCGGGTTCCTTCTCTTCCTTTTATTCTGGAACCGTTATATGTGATTCCGAAATGCCAGTTTCATGTTCCTCAAAGTCTTGGACAAAGAAGTCTTCTCTTTCTTCCTTCTCTTCGTCTCCTCTATCACTAAGTACTCCGTCTTGCTCAGATTTGTTTCGCGTTTTTGCTTTTCTTTTCTTGTTTTCTAATTCCTGTGTCGCTGTGCCAATGTTCATTTCATACAGATCTTGACGCGGCTCCAAAAAACTAACTGGAAGCAAGTGATGTCTATGCAGAATTGTTTTTTTCCGGTGACATTTTCTATCTGGACAATGTAGACATGAATATCAAGGTTTGTCTGTTCCATCACGGGATATGGCTCCTCTTCCCATCTATCAGAAATCTTGTGTCGCCCTTCGAAAGCCAAATTCTTCACCAAAACTCTGTCCCCAGACCTATAGTCATAAGTCTTCTTCCGGTTAAGCTGCGCTTTCTCAGTTGTACTCCTAGCCGCCCGATTACACTTTCAGTCTTCTACGAAAATAATCTACATAGACTGTGTAGGACGGTCTGTTTTAATCTCTCTGGAGACCAAATGCGAAATCTAACGGTAAAGTTGGATGTCTTCCAAACGTTAGGAAAAACGGTGACTGATTTTGTGCTATCTTGACGAGTAGAGTTATAGGCGTTAACTAATGGAGCTGTATACCTTTACCAGTCTAATTTCCTAGATGGCTCTAAAGTTCCAAACATGTTGAGAAGCGTCTTGTTTAAACGCTCACAGAACCCATTCACAATTGGATGGTATCGTGTTGTTTCCGACTGGACGTCACTAAGCAAACACAACTTCTGTATTCGAAGTTATCACCTTTGTCAGAGTGTATGCGTCTAGAAAAACCACATAGGGATATGAAACCATTAAAAAGGGCATCTGCATTTATTTTAGTAGTCATGTTTTATTTGGGATGGCTTGTGCATACTTTGTGAAGTGGTCAGTTATGATTAGCACACACTCATATCCCCCTTTGGATTCTCCAACGTCAAGAAATCTAGACAAACATGTTCAAGTGGTTGCGTTGTCACGATATTTACTGGAGGTGTTCATGCATATATCGCGGATTTCCTCCTTGAATATCCACCACAGTTCTTGACATACTCCCCTACGTATGTAGTCATACGGGGCCAGTAGAAGCGTTGCCGACCTAATCGAGTTCAATATTGTTGTGAAGTTTTTTCAAAGTTTCTTTTATATATTACTTAATAAACACTAGCTGATGTTTGATTTCACCGTCCTGTTCAATTTCTCTGTACAATATTCCTCGCCGGAGTACAAGAGGGTCAAATTCTTTGACGAGAGGGGCACATCTGCGAGTTTGATGCTTGGGATCTATGTGGGTTATCTCCCTTCTGAAGAAAAGTCAACAATTTTCCGATGCTGTCGTCATTTCGTTGAACATATATCCAATTTAATGGATCTTGATCGGTGCCGACGTCGTCATTTTGATCGAGATCACGTAAGAGCTGGTCGGTGGCGTTCTGAGACAAGTAAAAGGTTACTGTGCTTTGTATATTGCACTCAAAGGTCATTTCGATATCTTCAGGCTTTGAGTCTTTTCCATCAGGAAATGTTAGTCTAGAGAGGCAGTTAGCGTCTTTTGTTAGTTTACAGGTCTGTGGACAATGATAATTTTGTACCCCGCTAAAGCAGCTAACCACATGTGCCCTGCTGCATCTAGTTGTGCCTTCTTTAGCACATATGTTAATGGATTGTTGTCTGTGTAAACTGTGCACTCATTGCCATAGATATAATCTTGAAATATTTCAGATATGGCCCATTATAATTCCTAGAATTCTCTCTTGTGGACAGAATAGTTTTTTTCTGTCCTATACAGTTGTCTGCTAATAAAAGCAACTAGTGTTTGAAATCCATTCTGCTGCTGATACAAAACTGCACCAAGACCCTATCCACTTGCATCGACATGAAGAATGAATGGAATATAATAGTCTGGATACGCTAATATTGCAGGTCTTATCAGGCTTTCCTTAAGGCTTCGGAAGGCTTTCGTTTGCTCTGTGTCACAAACCCATGGAGGAAATGTATCTTTAACAAGCTTCTGCTTCCTAAAACTCGCTTTCTTTATCTTCTTCTTCAGCTGTCCTACAAACAGGGCATTTAGCGGCTTTGTCATCTTTGCGAAGTCTTTTATGAAACACATATAATCGTCAATGAAACCAAGGAAATGACGAAGTTCATCATGTAATGGTGTCATACTTGTATCCTGTTATATCTGTTCAATGCTGCTTTAAACCTGTCCAGAACTTAGTAGGCATCATTTCCGGTACTGAGAAATGAGAAGCCAGATCGTTCTCTTTAGCCTTGTTCATCAGATTTTCTAATCTACAAGTCCATAACATCACGTCTTCATCTTTTCTTTGACTTGCACTGTAGAATTAAGCCATTATGTGTTCTGCATCCTCTACAGTCACAAAAACGGTATCCAACTTCTCTAAGAGATGTTTAACACTAGTTTCTGAACCCAACCTCATTGCACCCTTTCTCGCTTCTCTTCTCAAAGATCTTCTGTTGGCTTGATGAACAAGTTCTTGTAAATAGTTTCCATCAATTAGTAGACGCTGTAAAAATTAATAAGTTCACAGTCAGAAATAGCGTGCTGACTCCAAGGATTCATCATCTACCAGGCCACGACTCTAATAACTGGTTGATTGATGGCTCTATCGTGCAACAAACCGAACGATTTGTTTCCAGGTGATGTGTGTTATACACGGCATATACGTCCATAACACAAAAATTAGTATGAGCAGTATCTGTCACGCTTCACTGACTCCACATGGTTGAGGTCTTTGGCCCACACTTCAATGTACTCTTCTTACGGTGGGTACATACAACTCATGGTCCTCGGTAACTCCTCGCTGGCAGCTCCAAAATGTAACAGGGGTGCGATTGTGCGTGCGTGCGTTCACTTAACGACGGCTATGCAGGAGTACTTGCAAGCAGTTTATTCATACACATACAAACCCTGAAATATAGTTAAAGTTATCATTCTTTTAAACGAATATCTACATAATGATCATTCTTACCCTAGTACGCGTTTCTTTAAATGTTGATAGCATATATAACATATTTATTCCTTCTGAATGCTTGAAAATAATTGGGAAGTACACCTTATCACTAGCTTAAAATGAAAGCAAGAAGTTATATAATCATGAGCAAGAAGTGCGAGTCATCTGTACAATACAATTGCAAATTACTCCCTTCTTTTTGTAACTTTTAGCCTTGAATAGTATCTATTCCTGCCAAGTGCAACGCTACGTTGATGTTTTGGCTTTTGTGGAGTAATCTTTACGAGTTCATTTATTTACCTTAGAATCATCTTGCATGCTCTTTTGCTTATCTTCTATTTCATTATGGTCAAATTCGGAAAGGTCATATAGGACAAATCTGACATAGGTTAGTTGCAAGACGATTTACTGGCTTACTTTAACTAGTGAATGCTATTTTGACATTTAGTTGATGTAGAAAAGAGATGATTTTAAGACATGTTTTGTGCGTCAAAGAGTAAAGATATAACTGAGTTTAATCAGAAACAAAGTAATCATCGGTTTTGCTAATATTTGGGCTTAAAAATGAGAAGTTGATTTGCTTTAATACAGAATGATAGTTACAACTTTTACAACTATTTTGGCGTTATATCTTCTGTTAGAATAAATGTATGCAAAACAGTTGCAAGGTTTGTTTCTTAAGTTAATACAACTTTCATTTCCGTGAATAAAATGATCAAACATGCTTGGCTTTCCATCACCAAACGTGGCATTTAAGTTGGTTGATGCACTTATCAAACCCATTCTTCTCTATGCTTCTTTAATTTGGTATTATAAGAACAAAAAAGTAATTGAAAGATTTCAGCAAAAAGTGTTCACATTTTATTTATCCGTTGGAGAATATTCTCCTATTTAGGGAGCTCTTGCTGACTGTGATCGTTATAATGTCTGTGTAGATTATTATATTAGATTTATAACGTATTGGTGTAAGCTGTTGCAAAATTATTGATACCAAGGCAATGTCATTTGATGCAAATGGTTATCAACTGCTCATTAGATATACGTTTGGCTTACTATTGCAGTAGCTTGATGTTGATGATATTGAGGTGTTTATATTTCAATCTAACCAGAGGATTATGGATTGAAGTTTACATGAATGGCATGGTGAATTAAATCGATAGGAACCTGTAGAAAATTATCGTAAATACACATACCTCCAATGGAATGTGAAACATATTTGCATCTTTTAAATAGTCATATAATTAGGTGAGTATACACGCTATATCTGCTGGGAAATCTACCTATACATTTTGTTGTATGAAGACATTAAAATTTTGATACAGCTTATAGAATGTGCACTGTGTGATAGAGAAGAGCTTGAAGATGTATTTCACTTTTTTTTGTATGCAAGACATTTACAGAGTTAAAGCGTAAGTTTTGCCAAAACGATACTATGAACGATACTCGTATGTTAATGATTTATGAGTATATATGCAATAATATAACTGATATCATTAGGAAGACGTCGTATAGTCATTACTTTGCATTCAAATTGGGGAAATATGGGTATAAGCTTTGTTGGAGGAGGTCTTGTTTTAGGCATATTATAATATATATATATATATATATATATATATATATATACACGCATAAATATATATATATATATATATATATATATATATATATATAAAATTGTTTGATGGGTGGTATGTGATAAATTTAATTTCATTATATTATATAGTTATATGTTGAAAGGCATTTGCTATTTTGACTTGGTTTACGTGAGTTAATCAATTGGTTGTAGTAAACTCAGTTGCAGGACGATACTAGGTCACTGTACTTGTTATTTGTTTAAAACTCTGAAGTCCGTTATTTCGGAACCATAGACTTCATCCTTAACTTTAAGACTGGAGTCCTCCAATGTTGTTGCCGTGCCCTGTTGTTGAGCCGTAGGCGCAACGAAATCCCATGGCTCTGTTGTTTCTGTAGGTTTGACAAGAGCAGTGTTGTATCTATGTCTATCCCTGAAACCCATTAGTTACATTCAACATTTAGCTTAAATTGGCATTTCGTGGCTAAATTCATTTAGCCTCGATTTACAAACTTTACAAATTTACGCGTATTCTCTGCTGACTTTTCTCTCTTCATTTGTCTATACTTTTCAATTCCTCAACTGTAATGCCATTGTAATCTTGTTGCGTTTCTGGTATATGGTATTTCCATTTTGCCATTTTCTCTATAAGTTTTTCTCTGTTGTCTATAATTTACAACAGACTGCATCTCTAATAACCGTTGCTTTGGAATCATTTCATTGTTCCAGTAATTTGTTTATTACCCTGCTATGACATTTTCCATATAGTAGTCGCCTTATCATTTTTTGCGCGTTCCATGTGGCTATTTTCTACTGACTTTACTGAATGTGATATCCCTCTGAAGTTTTAATCGAAACAAATTTACATTTTGACAACTTTTAAACTATGTGTCGTCACCGTTCAATTTCAGTAGTACATACTTTTCACCGTTCGTTCTATTGGCTTCAAAATCTTTCAGCTTTGTATATGTCGCGTCTTTAATCATAGACAGAAGACGCTTTGTCGTAAACCATGCAATCTATATCCTCTAACTTCAAATCTTCCAGATTGTAAATCACATGATCAATTTAAAATTACTTGCATGGTTTTAAATATTTTTTCAAGATAATAATCAAGATATTCCTTTTCATGTACTTGGTTTAGCCGTTTTCAAAACACTTCTCTTAAAACGAAAATTGAAACCAAATTTAGGCACTGTAACATTTCTGAACTTTGTTTCGAAAACACTTTGTAGCGTTTATAGATCTTAGTTTTAAAGCATCCTCCACTGAACTCTAAACAGTTATGTTGCTATCTGTATTAAAATCGCTATATGACTATTTTACACGGTAAAATAAAACCATTTGACTTAATAATGCCATGTTTGTTTTGTTTATTCTATTCGATAGCAGTAATAAACCTTCATGGTATTGTATTTATGTTAATTTTGTAGCTTTACGTTTATATAGCTGTTTGTATGGCGGACAATTATGATTTTGTAAAATAATAATTTCATTCATTTTCTGTAGACACAAAATGCATTATTTCATATTTCTGTTTCAAACATATGTTAGATGCATGCCGTCCTCTCTGTGTGTCTCGTTTAACTTATTAAACCCACGAGATTATATATATATATATATATATATATATATATATATATATATATATATATATATATATATATATATCGTCCTCTATCAAGGTAATTAGAATTTATGTGCAGAAGACATTTTATTTTCATTTTATGTCCTCCACTTAAGTGAACTTGACATTTGACGTTTGTGTCCAGACATTCATAGACTTCTTTAATAACCTATGTGCAGACTATCCACACAGTTCGGACCAAGTTATTGTGTAGAAACCATTCTTTTTCTTTCAGTCACTGTGATATTCGACTTTGGAAGTTTTTATCAAAAGATCAATGGGCTACTTTATTATGTGAAACGCAAAAAGACACAAAACGTCCTTGTCCTGTAGACCTAATGATATTGTTTCGCAAACCATTTTTTGTTTTTGTTTTGCTAAAGTGACCTTGACCGTTCATCTCTTAACCCCAAAATCAATAGGTTTCTTCCTTACCCAAAGTGCAATCGATTCACAAAGATGACATATAACTTATGTTATTGTGCAGAAATAAATTTTCTTTTTGCAGTCACAGTGACCTTGACCTTTGAGTTTATAAACCCGAGATCAATAAGCATCTTTCTTACCAGAGGTGCAAGGTATCCACAACGATTGGTAAATGTGGACGGTACACAACTAGAGTTATTGTGCGGTAACCGTCATTTTCTTTCAATCACAGTGACATTGGCCTTCAGCATTTAACCTCGAAACCAATAGAATTCTTCCGTGCCGCAAAAGCAAGCCATGCACAAAGTTTGGTAACTGTAGGTGGTTGACAACTTGAGTTATTGAGCGAAAACTTTATTAGTAATAGACGAACGGACAGACGGACGGACTGACATCATAGTATACCAGGATCCGCCTTATAACAGGTGGATAAAAACACAGAAAACTTGCCTCACAGAAGTCAGATACTCGTCATTCACACACAATTTAATTTCTTGTATCTTAAATTTAGAAGCAGCGATAGTTAACTAAACAGAAAAAGCGGAAGTATCATTATCAAATCCAGTACGTTCCTATATGAATGAAATGCTACTAAAAAGCTGGAACATATGTGTACACAGCTCTTTTGTGTCATGCCTTTTTTCATCTTTTTATGTCGGTAAAAGATTCAAAAATCAATAAACAATTAAAGCATACGATGAGGTCAATTAGTTTCATGGGACTGATACAAGTGTGAATGCATCTTTTTTCGTCTGATCTATGTTCGTTTTCTACAAGAATGAGTATCGGGCAATGTGTATTCTCCAGATATCACGGAGATTATAATCCAAACATTACGAAGTTCAATTACCTTTCAAAAATGTATTTAATATACTTTTGTAATTCCCTATATTTTATCTTAGGGGCAAATATACATACACTGTGAGTCCAGCCGTTAGCAATGGTGATCAAGTGGTACTTTTTGTGGATTCTAACAGCAGGAGTAATCTCACTTACTTTACTGTTAACGATGCAGGTAAGCATATAATGACAAGTCTATTATAATAATAGAGATAAATATGATTATTCTTTAACAAAAATGTCCCTAAGATGGTAATTGGT
Organism: Margaritifera margaritifera; assembly: GCA_029931535.1. Taxonomy (NCBI): domain Eukaryota; kingdom Metazoa; phylum Mollusca; class Bivalvia; order Unionida; family Margaritiferidae; genus Margaritifera; species Margaritifera margaritifera. The sequence continues at coordinate 1,554,066 of JAQPZY010001301.1, forward strand.
AGGAACGTTAAACATAACTGAAATAGCGACTATTTTAAATAAAGTATGTTTTATTTTTCGTTAAACATTTTTTTTTTTTTTTTTCCAAATTTGGTGCAGAAGGTATATGAAAATAACAATTACCCTAAAACAGTGGTCTCGTATAAAATTCGTCTCTCTCTCTCTCTCTCTCTCTCTCTCTCTCTCTCTCTCTCTCTCTCAGGGGTGAAATGGCTAGACAATAAAGTTCCACAATTAACCATCTTGTTTTAAGGACTGAAAAGAAGCATTAGAGAAAGCAGCCACCATCAGAATATTGTGAGGAATATTTCTGTCAAGACGCAGTAATATTGTTTTATCATCATCAGCTCACAATTATATAGAACACGATGATTACACTGTATCAAGAACAAACAAGATCGGCGGAAGATTTTTATTTTCTTGGCTTGGTACTAGTAGCTGTCATTTTTTAGGTCTACCGCTGGCAAAAGTCAAATATAGTCTCCCTTGTCAGTAACTTGTGTTGCAAGAAATATTAAGTAAGGCCAATTTCTTCAGTCTTTTGTTACAAACAGAAATATTCCTTTATATTTATAAATCTATTCATTAACAGAAAAAGGACGAATACATTATTGTTTACTAAAAGTACATGGAGGAATTTTAATGCAAACAGAACGCCACCTATTGTAAAAAAATGTAAATAACCTTTTTTTCTTAGCATCAGCTTACCATAGTCAAAGTATCTGTAGAAGAATAATTCTTGTCGAGAAGTTTTGAATATGAATAGTTCTTGTCGAGACGTATTTAGTCCTTCGATCGCGTAGATTAAATTTATTCAAGAACATCTAATGATATAAAGAAAAATACTGAAAGTAAGGAAAATATAAATTAAATATTTAAAGGAAAGAAAAAGGTATATATTTAATAATAAAGATAAGGAATACCTTGATGTATTGAATTTATAGCAAAGTCGTTACTGAATATTTCTCGGGAAATCTCTGTACAGAAAATGTTTGAGGGAATCTGTACTAAAAGTGTTCTTATGATGTATATTTATAGACTTAGAAAATACTACGATGGCACAGTCTAAATAAATAATCAAATTATTCAAGAAAAATATGCAAGAACGAATCTACGCTAGTTAAGGAAAATTTATATTTGAAAGGACTAATTCCAGTCAGTAGGTACTATATGTGCATGTTGGGACCACTATTTACTTTAAAAGCTGGGAAATTAACATTGAGGCTATACTTGTTAGAATATGTCGTGGGGTACTTAGAGTGATCATCACACGTGTGTGTATTTGTGTTTGTGCATGTTATCCTATTCATACTAAAAAACAAATCAAATAAAGGGACACTTACGCTTTCTTGGTATATTGTCATGAATAACAATGACATTTTAAATACATCACAAAAGTCCATTATTTACTAGCCAGCACCTGCACTATACCATTAACGCTCCGTTCGGAGTGACCAACACCCAGTTATCTACTATCCATCATCTACACTATAACATCAACACGCCGTTTGATGTGATCATTATCCAGTGATATACTATCTTAAAGCCAGTTATCTACTATCTAGCACGTCTTTTCGAGTGCCTATTACCCAGTCATTTACTATCCATCACTCAGTTACACACACATCCGACACGAACACTTTACCATCAGCACGCCGTTTGGAGTGACCAACACCCAGTTATCTACTACCCAACACTCATACTATGTCATCAACACGCCAATGGAGCGACCAATACCCCACATTATACCATCCACACGCCGTTTGGAGTGACCATATCCCAGGGATGTACTATCCAACACGCAGTTGTCTACTATCCATCACCCCGAAATTTACTTTCCAACGAAAAGGGGTAGGAATATACACAAACCATACTTCAAATAAACAGATATGCTATCACATAAGAGACTTGGATAAAACAAGAAGGGGAATTACATCACACACACACACACACACACACACACACACACACACACACACACACACACACACACGCTATGGCACAAGAGCAAGGCTAGGGGTGTTTACACACACTATACCCATAAACATACGTATATACTATCACGTTAGAGGGTAAGGGTGGTTAAGAAATTTGTTGCTTTTTTCTGTTTGCTGTCGTAGAGGGTGTCTGCCATGTTGTTTTAAGACAAGTTGTAAAGCTTGCACTAACTCTGAACTTGTTTTAGCAGAATTCGAAAAACTTCTAGACAAGAATTAATTTGAAAGAAACTTTTACTATGGTTAGCTGATGCTCAGAACAAACGATGGTAATTTCAAATAGGTGGCGTTCTGTTTGCATAGGATTTCACCACTTTTATGTAAACATTTGTGTATCCGTCATTCTTTCTTTCCATGAATAGAGTTCTTAATATAAAGGAATATATTATGTTTGTATCTACAGACTGAATAAATCTGCCTGACTTAACACTGAATATATTTTGCAACGCAAGTTGCTGACAAGGGAGGTTATTTTGAATTCTGCCAGTGTTGGACATAACAAATGACAATTACCAATACCAAGTCAAGGAATAAAATATCTTACGCCATCCTTATTTGTTTTTATACATTGTAATCATTGCGTTCTATAAAAGGAATGCTGTAAAAAAAGAAAAAGTGTACTTTAAGTTAGGTTTGTGCCAGAAACAAACGATGTCATTTTTGTGGTCAAGAGTCGAGGTGGATAATCAATGTTATATTCCAATATATGACAACGAAGTTGATGAAATATTGATGACGATCAGAACAAGAAAAAAAAACAAAACAGTACCATCGTGTGGATTTTCTTTTTTTTTTTTACTTTGAATATTCTCATTCCAAACTTTTGTGTGGCTCATTGCACTTGCGAGAAGTGCATTCAAGAACCTTTATTTCATAACTGTGAACAATATGCTGGCCTTATGCAAAACCGAATGGAGTGTCTGTGTGTTTTTTTTCAGAGCTTTACTTATACGCTTAGCAAAGGAAAGGGTTTTATAAACCACGCAATTCAATCCTGCGATATTTCTTTTTTAAAAGCTCTGATTTCCTATGGTTGTGATTTTCGGAATGTGTTCTTGATATTTCAAAAGGAAAGTATACCAACAACATAAGTCGGTATGTCTTGTTTTGATTTTGTTAAGTATGAATAAGATATTCACACATGCCCACTTTAAGATACTCGTCTCTCTCTCACTCTCTCTCTCTCTCTCACTCTCTCTCTCTCTCTCTCTCTCTCTCTCTGTATCACACACACACACACACATACACATGAGCTTATATAGAACGATTTAGATTTATATTATAATTGTACCTGTTCAGCTTCAAGACACCACACACACACACACACACACACACACTCTCTCTCACCCTCTCTCTCCCTCTCTCTCTCTCTCTCTCCGTCTTTCTCTCTCACTTTCTCTTCTCTTCATTATCTCTCTGACATACCCGTCTCTCTCTCTGTCTCTTTCACACACATACTTACACTTGAGATTCCCAAATAATGATACCACCCTCTCTTGTTCATGCTCTATCTGCTTCACAAACAATCCCAAATATACATTGATAGAGAGACAGATATACCGATCTTTCTCTCTCTCTGTTCCTTACACACACACACACACTTCCTATAAAAAGATGTCGATTTAAATAATAATTGTATCTGTTCCGCTTTAAGATACCATTCTCTCTCTCTCTGTTTTACAAAAATGTACACACATTGACAGACAGACACACACACACTTTTGTTTGGTCGTTTTCAAAAACGGAAACCAAGATTAACTTCAGCACACAAAATTGTGGCAAACTCTCTGTGCCAAGATCTTTAAAAAATTCCAACTGTTACAAGTATATTGACTTTGGGTTTAGAAACAAACGTCAGTCTGGTGTTTATCAATCTACAATGGTTTTTCTTTAATTTGTATCAAAAGTGATGAATGAAACTTTGACCCAACAGTACGCTAGTAGAATTATAGCATAATCAAGATCTGGAACAGGCCAACAATTCTACTTGACATGGTTATCAGAAAATAATAAATGAAAAATTTACCAACTTTGAATTTTTAACCGAGAGAATATGCTTCGTATAATACTGCGGTCAAATAGCGGCCTAATATGTATTTACAGTTAGAGGCTAGAAATGTTTGACCCTGTTTAACATGTGACTCAAGTTAGAGTGTCAAGAGTCGGTCTATACTACTAACAGTTATACGATTTTGTATTTGATAGTTTGCCCCTATTTTATGTATTCATAAATGAGTAGCATTTCTAAATATACAAGCATATTATATGTAAAAAGTATACATTATAAGAAAAATAGAAAGAAGGGGAGAAGGAAAAGAGTGAGGGAGATAAGTTTCGTTATTTTAATTCGTTTTACTAATTATGGTATCTGTATCTACACCAATCGGATTAAAACTGAGATCTCCGACCTAACGGAGATGTAAATGAAGGAAGCCAATAGACTACCATATTCAGGTTACCAGTCGAATTACACATCCACTTTATTTAAGTAGCCCATCAGAACAAGCGTTGTATTTGCCGATTGCATCAGTTTTCTACCATTCTAGGCCTTATTTCTGATCAGATTTTTATAGGATTTGGTAAGTCAGATAATTGTTTATAGCACTGGTATCTAAGTATAACGATTTCGCCACATATTAAATTATCTGCAAGAAAAGGATTGTCTTTATCAAGAACATCTTTTTAATTTATTTGTGGAGAATTATTGCTAAGAACTTAACCCCATTGAAACGTCTTTAATATATTTAAGCAATCTTGATATGTATAGTTAAATAGAGTTCAACAGTTTCTACTACTGCCATACTAAGGGCCTGAAATATTTTGACGTGTATATGCTATCGCATGTATTCTGCATTATTTTAAGGCATGTCTTGTATTCAGAACCAAGACTCACTAATTATTTTAAATGTATAAGTTGTATTTTCAGATTTTAAAATTGAAAGAATAACCGAATATGCTTTCGCCATGGAACACTTCCAAGTTAAATAACTAAGAGCAAAGGAACCCATGAATTTAAAAGGTCCTGGAAATTATATAGTCTATTAAGCTGATCGTTTGGTGGGAATCGAACCTGCAATATTCTGATAATAAAGTCAATGCCTTAACCACCGATCAATCGCAGCTCCATTTGTCAGGTTTCCAATGGTTTCCAAGTAATTTCTCCAGGGTCGGGCCACTGGTTGGTACGGAATGACCCAAAAATCCATGCTGACTGCACAGATTAATACACCTTGTAATGCCAAGTAAGGTTATGCACTTTAAGGATGAGGCTATGAACAGTTTCTAAGTTATGGATCATTGCTTAGTCCCCATAGGGCATGAAGTGATACAGGATATAATCCTGGTTGTGTAAATAAATTGTCTTTTTATTCCGGGAAAATAATTATGTAGTCAAGGAAAGAAAATAAATAGCGCCAACAATAATAGTGAATGTAATAACTATATGCTCCAAGCTCTTCTTCCCCTCTATAGCTCAATACGAGCCTGAATTTGTATTCAAAAACTTACATATGTCAAATACCCTGTTGAGCGGTATTAGGTTCACATGGGCCTCCTGTTTCACTTAATAACTAAAAGGTACTTTTGCCGGTTATGCTAACGTCTTTCTGGGGTAAATATTGTGTCCACTACGCGAAATATAGCATCATGAATCACATAGGTGCTTTAAAAAATGAAAAATAAAACTGCATATATCTTAATTTACCAAATTATATTTATTTGCTGAAATCCCCAAAGATAAAATTTGCTTCACTACACCGCGTCCGTATGGAGATGGATAGGAACTTAAATAAGGGGACGTTTTAAGGCGAAACTTTTCATCCATTTTTTACGATGGCGAAATCTCATTGGGAAGTGTCTTTGATATTGTCCCATTTCTTTTATTTCCTCACTTTCACATTGCATGGAAGTCTTAATGGGGAAGCATAATATACGATTAATGATTGATACGGAAGTCTTAATGGGAAAGCATAAAATATGATTAATGATTGATACGGAAGTCTTAATGGGAAAGCATAAGATATGAGTAATGATTGATACGGAAGTCTTAATGGGAAAGCATAAAATATAATTAATGATTGATACGGAAGTCTTAATGGGAAAGCATAGAATATAATTAAAGATTGACACGGAAGTCTTAATGGGAAAGCATAAGATATAATTAATGATTGACACGGAAGTCTTGATGGGAAAGCATAAGATATAATTAATGATTGATGTCCTAGCACTCATCCCAGTATTAAGTACAGCTGTATACCGAACCATTTTAATTACATGAAATTGCTGCCAGTAGAGAATTAAGTAGAGCTGTATACCGAACCATTTTAATTACATAAATTGCTGCAAAAAACATCTTATTTTGTTGTTACCATCTCCAAAGGTTTGATGAAAATCATATGAATTTATTTTCAAGTTGCAATTAAAGAGTCTGAAAATTGTACATACAGTTTGAATGTATGTTCCATGCATTAAATGCTACTTGTAACAACTGGATTTCTCTTATCATCAGTTTATTTGTTAGTTGCATTTAGTTATATATTTATTTCGGATTGAATATAATCTCCAACCTTTAAGTTTATGAGCTTCGAGTTTATATATATATATATATATATATATATATATATATATATATATATATATATATATATATATATATGGATTATGTGTTTTAATATTCTCTTTTCTTTCAAAGACGTCGGCAGCAGCTATCATTTCCAAGGCAGTACAGTCACTATTAAAGTATATTGGTATCTGACGCCAGTCGCCACCTCATTCTCCATAGACTTCACCTTTTTTGCTACATATTCAGGTAAGTACGCTGAAATAGTTTATACTAATAGGACAGAGAATCAATTTCTTTAGTCATTTTCAAATTGTATGGAAGTCTTAATAGAAGATTTTGAGATATTTGCCGTAATATTGCTACAAACACATTTAATGTACTGTATCCATGTATATCTCATAATAAATTTATTTAGGTGAACTGACAATATATTGCAGTGCGTATACCTCAGTACCCATACCACTATCGGTTCCTTTATTGTTCATGTTCAAGGAGTGTGTACATGACATGACAGGAGATGTGTACGCAAGCAATTGATATATTTCAGTACAGACATCAAAATGCTGGCAAACTTTAACCATTTTAGCCACTAAACATGGGATATCATTCATACTAAACCGAGTAATCAAAATTCCGTATAGCGGGTAAGTTTCGCTAAATCATTTGGTTATATTTTGTTGCTGGACAGATTATGAAAATCTGTTAGAGTTACATTCTGTGTAATATTGCATTGCAAAATTTCGAACACAAGCCCTTAATTTTCCGATTCCACCAATTATTTTCGACAGCGTAAACTATTTCAATAACCTAATTTCAAATAGTCTCCACAAGGAACAGATTAAAAAACTTGACTGAGATACGAAATAGTTATTTTAACTAGGATTTTATATATGTCCGTTTTTAAATGTATACACCTCTTTGTTCCATGTGGTATTTCACTCACAGATTGTTTGTTTTAGGATTGTAACATGTCTTTTAAATATATTCAGATATCAACATAACATTGTTGTTGACTTGCTTTACATATTATTTATTTTTATTGCCAATAATCCACTTAAATAAAATATGGAAAAGCAGACAAATGAAACATGTGTCACATCTTAATTGTTAAATATTTGTGATAGCTGCTAGATCTACAATCAGCCATAATTTGCTGCTGTTACAATATTCAGCTATACGGTTGTAATAAGATATGTGTCATAGTATGCGGATACGTTGGAGCTATTTGACTTTTTACAAAGATAATTACAGTGGATGCTATACATAAAAAAAAAAAATAATTCATGACGTTTATACTGTAGAAGTTGTATAAGAAATGCTAAATTGCATGACACAAGGACTAGAAAATTTCAGTATGTCTATGTTTTCGAACACATAATTCAAAGATCCGCAAATAACTGAGTGCTCAACAGTTACTTGCATCTGTTGTAGTAGTGTATGTATCTATGTCACATACAATATTTTGATCATGATTTATACAAACAATAATTATAATTTAAAATACCTACATGCACAATCGATCAGTTTATTTTTATTGACTTTTTAATGTTTTTTTTAAGTTCCCCAACGTACCCTGTGCAATGTGAACGAACCTTTAACTGCCTCAAGAACTGAATACAGATATATAGCGTCGCCTGGATATGGTTTGGGATGGTATTGGCACACAGCGTATGTATTGTTTTTGGACATTTCGCCTTTGCCTACAATTCAATGTGTTATACGGTCCTAATGGAAAAACCCTCTTTCATAAATAATCAAAACTGTTTTTATCAACTAGCTGGTATATATCACCTTGTAGGTTCACCACAGTAGCAGCTGTTGTGTAAATTTGTATACAATTACATATATACATAAGCCAAAACATTTCCAAAGATTATACATAGATTTGATTAAAGATCAGTACAGAAGCTGAAATAAATATATATGCTTTTGCAAGTAAAATATTTTATGTAATAAGTGGAGAGAATATATGCTAAAAAACACGCTTCAATAATAATAATAATAATAATATCTCCTCTCAACATCTTCCAGAAATTGCTACAAGCTGCCAGTTTTATTGCTATGCATAATGTTACTAGCAGCGATCGAATGACTTCCTTAATAAGTTGTAATTTTTGAATATACCAGATATGGTTCTTTTTTATTTTCTTGTCTATTAATTCAGAGGAAATACATTTTATATTGCAATGGATATAATATTTTTCTCTACCATTATATCATATCGACTTTTGTCTTTAAATATATCTTTTTCTTGGGCAAGCTAAGCATGGCATACATATATACAAAGTGATCCAGCAGTTTGCCTTACAAATGTTTCTAAAGGCATCATTATAGTACAACTTATAAGTACAAAACAATAAAGTGGAGAGTGAAATGATCGTACAATATGATGACACAACATGGATTGCTCATAAGGGTGGGAGATTTGTTTATTTCAGCATCCCATAACGGACTGATATGGCATTTTATTCTTAAGTCTATCAGCTACTTACCCATAAATTACAAGTTGAGGAATATCCATACTCAGCTTGCAATTATTTATCAGCATCATTTTCGCCAAACAGACTCTTCCTTGACCGCAAACAGTGTGCCATAATATATTGTGGGTAAAAAGTGCATGCCTGATATGGATAAACATCTGGTCAATATCGAGTATGCGAAATTCACGTAGGATATTACCTACTGATTCATATGTGCGGCGATGTATCAACCACTATTAGTAGTATAGAAAGTCTAGGTCCTGGACCAATCACCTACAATTTAGCTTGAAAGCCTTGAACCCTGGGGCAGTCACCTAATTTTTAGACGGAATTAAAAAAAAAAAAACATTGGGCTACACACACTATTTTAAAGACTCTTGGACTAAAATTCTAAATTGTAGCCTAAAATGTTAGCTTTCAACCTGTTTTGCAAAAATTATTAGCTGAGTTTGTAAAAGTTTGACTAAAAGCCACATTTTAAATAATCTTCACCCAAATTTCAAATTTTAGTATGTAAATCTGAAACGTTTTGAAGAAAAAAAGACACCCTATGATCCAATCTTCATGACTTCTAATTAAACATTTTACCACATAAACTTCAAATATCCTTACTTGAACCTGATAATTGAAATTATTAAAATAAAAAACCAAAGATAACAATCCAATGCATCGCGTAGCAAGGCGCCTACCCCCTCAGATTCGTCATTTGGCTTTGAGTGTGAGAGACCTTTATATCTCCAATTTTATTTTTTTTAAATGCACTATACAGTGAATACAAATTCAGCAAATTCAAAAAATAAAACTAGAGACGATAACAATCTCAAGAATAATGCAAGAAACCGAAAATCAAGGATAAAAACCCGGCGCGTCGTGTAGCGAGGCGAATCCCCCCTCCGGCGAGTGCAGTGAAACGAGATGAAGACGAAGGAATAGCGCATCTAAATCTGTGTTAGTCGTATGCAATATGTATTTTACATTATCAAGTACAAAATAGAACAACTATTACACAGTCTGTTTCTACTGTTCAAGACACTGCAAAATAAGTTATTTTGAAAAGTTATTTTTCGGCTGACAATGTTATGACTAGGATGACAACATCACAGCAAGATTTCATCAATATATTTCAGATTCAAAGTTCGACTAAACTAAGTGATTGGTGCTAATGCTATCTATCTGTTACTTAAAGATATGGTAATGAAAACAGGAAGTATATAAGAATTTACAAAAGTCATGAGATTCATTTGGACTAGGAATACATGCTACTATAAATACTAGCGTGGCAAATAGTATAGTACTAGCAGTTGATAAAAGTCTTCATCAGTTCGTTGGAAAATAGATCGCGAAGTAACCGCCGTAATAAACAAAAGAATATCAAACATAATATTTATGTAGAAAATCCTAAAATACCAACAACAGTACCCACAATTAAAACGCCATGCTTCTTAAATAGAACAAGCGTCTTTCAATACAACTGATATAACTGATACAGATCATAAAACAAATTTTGAAAATCATATATTACTATATCTATGGCTGCAGGAGTTGGTGTACTATACTTTTTTGATATAGATTAACTATCGAGTTAATATATTAACTGACTAGAGATTAACTTGTTAATCTATTACTAATTGTTATTCTTACTTTCTTCTTGTTATTCTTTTTCCTACTACAAATAAACCTTTAGGTACAATTGCAAAGGATAAACTAATTAATGCAACAATTAATACAATCGCATTATCAGCTTTTAAAATAAAAAACTTTACCCTCTAATGTTAAAAATTAGCTTATTACAATAAGAATGGTACCAATAAATCGTTTCTGTTACTTTTTGGCCATTTTAAACATATAGTAAGCAATATTTTTCATATCGCTTTTAATATTGTCAATGCATGATTCAGAGCTGTCTCTACCTCCTGCTATTAAACCTTTTACAAAATTTGGTAAGGTTTCACCAAGAGTTGCTGCTATCATACCGATAGCTGTCAAAGCTGTAGAAATTTAGAGATTTGTCTTTGAACAGGCGTTTTAAACTTTCACGCAATGGTATTTGTTCTTTATCTTTTCACTCAATGTTATTACCATTTTCCAAACAGTTATTTCCAAGATCTGTTAAATGCTCATCTGCTTGTACCCTTTTACTTTCATAAGGTTGTAATATCTCATTTGACTTATCGTTGCCTTCTACATCGTTTGCTTTGCTGACTTATCTTTTATTTTCTTTCTCAAGACGTCATAAGGATCGAAATCTAATATCATTGACGCTATTTTCGAATGTATTACTTCAACGGAAGCTACATATCCCCTTATTTCTCTTTCACCTTGATCAGTAAACAATTTATTAAAATTTCTTCTCAATTATAGGAGTTTTATATTTATATTCTTGAGTTTGAACTTCTTTCATAATACAGTATTTTTCATTACTAAAATGTATCATCAAATTGTATTTAAAAGTTATTCTAGTACCTCTTCTCATCGTCATTTATTTTATCTGTGGTTCATTTGCTTTAGTTGTTTCCATAGTTGTTTCTATAGCTGTTTATATAGTTGTTTGTTTGTTTTTAACTGTTTAGTATAGAGGATATTTATTTCTTTCCTTCGTTTTATGTAGGAAACACGTCGACTTCAAATTCAGGACTAATAAACGATTTTTCCTGAAATTAAGTTTTTTTTATTTGATTCGATCTATTTGTTTCTTTCTCGTTACCAACGTAAAAGTTTAATAAAATAAGTTTAACATTTTTATGTAGCAATAGAGTTAATTGATAGAATTGTGTTTAGATCATAATAAAAGAAATTTGAATATCTTATGTGTTTCCATATTTGTCTAAATGAAACAATATAATGTTGATTTTTTAATGCTCAATTAGCTTTAATTAGCTGATATTGTGAATATTTATGTTTAATCCAGGTATAATATATTACTTATGCTCACCCACATAAGCATGTACATTCTTCTGTCGAAAAATTAGAATTATCTAATTATTGTTCGATATCATCAAATGTTTGAATAAATTAATAATCATCTCCCGTATGATATTTATCTTTATCATAAAAGTAATAAAGTTCTTACAAATCTTTAACTTTCCGTCCAGCACCAACTGCCATTTTACACTACTTAACTGGATCAATATCAACTCGAGAAAAAATCGACTTCCTCAGAAAATAGAATAGAAGAGGATAAATCCTGTCTAAATGAATACGTAATGAGTGAAAAATACAAACAGGAATTAAAAATTAGTATAGTAAATGGAATATACAAGAAAGTAATTGGATAAAAATGGACTAAAAACAAATCGCTACAACATATACAATGTTTGTAAATTCTAGATCATCTAACATATCAAACACGATATCATATGAAACAATACTGACTGTGACATCATTAATGAGGTAAATGCTTTCCAATTAATAACTTAAATGAATTGCATAAGAGTTGACAGAAGACTACTTTAACACCAAACGGAAATATATACTTTGCTGTGATTTTATCTTTTAGGTTTGAATTACCAACACAAGCATTAACTGCTAGCTTGATAACTTTAGAATACATTAGTTTTATAAAGGAAGAAGAAAAACAGCGCGTAAAGTTTAGTAATGAAGTTACAATAGACTTCAAAGAGTCGTGCAATCAAGGGTCTAAAACGTTAGAAGTATTAATTGTATTATTTGTAACTTGAAAGAAAAGATTACTTGAAACATTACGTCAGGAGTCTTAAACAAGACTTGAATAACTTTTAAAAAAAATTGAATAATTGTTTAGGAAAACTGTAAATTTGTTTCAAATTAATGCAAGGTAGCGAAAATAAACCAGAAAATCCACGACGTCCTAGGTTACTAAATCGCCAGAGAAGATAAGTTCACAAGAGACAAAACATTCACATAGAGCTGATCTTGAAAAGCAACCTGATATTTACAAGCTGGATTATTGCAATATTTTCATGATGTTCAAAGACTATGGTTGCCAACCTCTGTAGAAGAAGAACTAAAATAATACAAGGTATTATGGGTGCAAAACTGAAAATGTTAAGATCAAGAGCTGGTAATGCACAAATCACAGGTACAGAAACTATTCAGTTTATTGTATAGTCAAAGAAATTTAGAATTCCACTCGATTTTAAAATACTGAAAGAACATTGCTTTTGTTATCCTTGTATATTCCCAAGGATTTGACATCCATAATTAGACTGGGATAAAAAAACTTCTGAAGTAATACAGGGTGCAAACCAAGATTACGAATTTGATAATATTTGTCTCCAGTACCATACGAGTATTTCTGATCATATGGCAAATTATGTAAGCGATAAGTACAGAAATGGAATTTCACTTTTTACGATTATATCACAAGAGAGAGAATTATAGATATAAATGCTAATACAGCATTAGTAAATATACTACTTGGTTATCAAAAATGAGTTCAAAAAGGTGTCCTGATACAGTACAAAAAGACACAGAAACTGATCCTGAAAAGGGTTTCAATTCAGCAATTGAAATGTGACGATAAGTGGAAGGATTACCAAACATGTTTTATTCCCAGGAGTATGAATTAGGTCAGCAATTTGCAGACGCAACGAAATTTGTATTGACGGCCAACAAAAGGTCACTCTAATTATTAATATTATCGTAAACAGTTGTTCTACCCATGACCATTGTGCATATCTTGAATTAATAAGCACACGTGACACTACATTGCGTAAAAAAGGGATATAATAGTTGAAGTTCAAGAAAGAATATGTATGCAGATCAACAGAAAAGGTTACATAGATGGACACAAAATGTATATCTATTTTGTTTCTGATGCACAGGTAAATATTCGGAACAAGCAATTTAAATGTATTCTCTTCTAGAGCCAGAAACAGCGATTCCTGATTAAACACTGAATACATGTACCGAAAGGAACCCGATAATAGGATTGCATGTGGTGCTATAAATTGTGTAAAGGCAAAGTTTGCGTTAGATTTGATTGAAACTGAATATTAAAGCCAATTTGGCGTTTTAGAGAAGACAATGCAATTCTAATTGATCCTGGTAAGGAATTAGATAAATCTCTAGATTTACTTATTAGCATTTATCCGGAAATTTATACTTTGTTTCTTATAGACGATTGTTATAAAATGGAAGCAAGCAACTTAATAAAACTAGCATTCAGTGACAGGCATTGTCGAATATCAATATGGGTGATAGTTAACAAAATAATGCAATTGTTCGTGATTTAAGTGGGAACGCTAGGTTTATTCGTCGGTTTTACCGTGGAGTTAAAAAGATGTAGAGTCTATTTTTCACGATGAATTAAAGGAGAAATTGTAGGCTGATTAAAAATTAGTAAACATACAAAGTTTTTAATGCGTGTCGAATATCCCTTCAATTACAAGCTGATTACTACGGAACTCTTAAAATTCATTAGCTAAAATGTTGTGTATCTCAATCTCTATATCTGGTCTTATTACCTTTGAATGTTTCTTATTTTTTTGCATCACTAAGACCTAAGTTTCTCCGGTTATAGCATTTTCTCTGTTCATTGGATCGGACATATAAAACGATATATATGGTATAAAACGATCGATGTTTGTGTTTTGTATTCCTACAACGCTAATAAATTATAACCATTGATTTACAAACTGAATAGGAGGTTAGTAACTCGAGAGTTGTATTGAATATATATATATATATATATATATATATATATATATATATATATATATATATATATATATATATGTTTTCAATCAAATAGGAGATGCATCTAGTAAGTCAAGAGTAGTACGGGGAATATAATTGTTTTCGAATGTAGTACAAATTATATTACTACATAAATTAGCTTTATAAGTTTTCGTCTTTCTCGCACCTAGCTTTAGTATACTTTCTCATGAACTCTAGTTTGCATTCAGAATGATTTGTTTTCCATACTCCTATTACTTACCTATTTAATCTTTATCCTATTCTTTTATACGGTCTTTGTTTTTCTTACTATATAGATAAAATAATAGTTATTTTTCGTATTCTGTTGTATGTTCGTTGTTCTTTTGATAACATACTTTATTATGCAAGCTCTCTTACAATGTTTACATTGCTTTTGATTTTTGTAAAATCACTCTTTTGATTTTTGTTATTGATATTCCATACATGCTTATCATTGGTGTAACCGCTTGTGTCGTCCAACTGTATATTTCGTTTCGAGAATCTGTATCGATACATAAATCTTTCGTGTTCTCACCATATTGGTGTTTAGTTCGTTGAAGTAACAGTCATACATCAGCAACTTACTGACTTTTGAACTGTAAGGCCACCATAAATTGGTTTCTTTAATTTTATAGTCTTATTTATTAAACTAACTAATACCAAAGTTTCATCTGTTATTGTTCTCCTTGGAAATGAAATATCTTGTTGAAGCTTAAAATATTTCTTTCATCAGTACTTATTTTTACATTATTTCTCTTTCTTAAATTTTTCATCTATTTTCCAGGGACATAGTTATTCATTAACTGAGAAAACAAATACACGTTTCAAAGTCATTGATTGCGTTTTGTCTCAAAGATGTATTCAGGTCTATGCAAGATTTAAGTCACGGCTCTTGATAGAATATAATTGATGTATGAATCTTGTTTAGTTTTGTTCCTATCCTAAAATATAACTTTAAATTGCGATAGTGAATAACACAGTTTTCGTTCTTTAATGTGTTTAGTAATTTAGGCACTGAAAGTTTTCTACCCTTTTTATCTTCTATTAATTTCTTTTGTAAATCATCTTCATTGGGTATAAGTTCTTCTGGTGCCAATGGATAATCTATAAAAGAGTTGTGCAAGCATGTTGTTATTTCTAACCTACCTATAAAACTTCTCCAGATTTATAATCATCACTCAGAGATATTAGATTTTCTTCCTCTTTTTTATTACTTCTTCGTCAGCCCATTCAAAGTTTCTTACATACATTGGATGGTACATGGCCCAGTCATGCAAGTTGTTAAGTTATATCTGTAATAAACTCTTTTGGCTTTGTTATGTCGTAATAACCATAATTTCTTATTTAATTTATTTTCATTGACAATGTACTCATAATTTGTTTGGAGTATCTATTTGGTGTCACAAGTATCACTCCTCTAATTCCAGAGTGAATCATTACGAATATGTCCTGATCTTTTAACAATTAGTACTTTCAAACTACCCTCATGAGCTTATTCGGGTGGGGTAAAATTATGTCCTGGGGCTAGTTTACAATTATACATACACACAGATCCGAATTCATCAAATATATCACATGCCATCAAAGTATATTTTTTTGTGTAGTAGTGATGAAGATAAAGATAATTTAATTTGAAATGGTTCATAACATCTTTAACATACTGGCAATCCTCTCTTGTTAATTCCTTATCCGGTGGGTTCTGAAATATGTTGTTTATGTTGTATTATTCCTGTAATTGTATCATTGTTTAGATTTTTAGCAAGTTGCTTTAGTAATTGACCCATAAACCTATAACTATCAAGAAATCTAATTGTTCTTTTAACAAAAATCTTCTTTGTTGTATTTCTTAAATCTAGCCACTATAAAATCTTTTTGTAAGGACCTATATTTTTCATCATCATTTGGTACCATTGATACTTCTTGACCAGGATCGTTGTTACTTAGTCTTAGAATCGTATCCAGAAAAATTATGAACAAATAGCGGAATATACTTTGGATATTTATAATTTAAATTAGATTGTATATGTGCAGGAATCCTGTATTTTCCAGTTAAGTGATCACGAGCTCTTGCTCTGTGGCTATTTAAGGCTTCCTTTTTATTAATAATATTCTGTTCACATATATAACATATGCATAATTGTAATGATTTTAACCTTATCTAATGAATATCATTTTAACAGCATTTATTGGCCTTAGTTCTTGATAAACAGTTTATGAAACTGATTACCAATATTCATAAAATCTAATTATGAAGTTTTCTCCTCAGTAAACTATGGGCTCATACTTCTTGTGTGTTGATTTAAAAGTAAAGGCAAAATCCTGATGGCATGTGTTTTGCTATGTTTATTGTCAATGACGTATTTGATTCCTCATTTACAGTACTTATTGGCTCAATAGTACTTTCAAAATCACAATATACGGCAAAAGGAGGATTTAGTTGATTTTTGTATTTTTTGTTTTTCATTTAAGAACAGAATCCTCTTTGCACATTATGTCTATTGTGTCGGTTTTTTGTTGCATAATCTGTTGTGTTCTTGTAATATCGATTGAGAATAAAAACTTAAAAAATCAAGTACACCTTTAAAAGGAAGTTTTTTATTTCATCTTTACTAATCGGAGATGATACCAATTTTGATAAAAATGATCATTTTCTCAGTTTGTAATAAATATTGTCAGCATGTATACAGATCTCTCTCTTTCGTTTGCTGTTATTCTAACTGGTCTTGTACTTTGTTCTACTGGTTCATAGATCTTGACGGATATATTAAATTCATTTTTCAAATCTTTATATATCTTGTATTTTTTTTGAGCATCTATTAAATCAATGTTTATATTGATAAAGATATAATTTTGTGGTTGTTACTGATGCTATATAGGTGAGTTTAAAATAGATTCTATTGCAAAAAGAAAATATTTGTTGTGCTTGTTTATTACATTATATGTTTTACTTAATCCTGTAGATCTACGTATGAATTATTTCCTCCTAATGGCTCCTAATGGCTCAAATTCATCAACATGTAGAGTATAAATATTTATTTGCTTAGAAAAAAGATTTTTTTATCTACATATATTTCCTATCCGAATTTTGTATGTAGTCCATCTGACATTTTTTTAACTTTACCTACCACTTTGTTTTGTTTCTTATGTTTTTAGGTCTTGTTTTGTGATAACGATGTGCAAAACCTACATCAATTAATCTGCTGATATCATCTACTATTCCGATTTAAAAGATGTATCAAACTCAACTGAGAGAAAATTAATAATTTGTCTACCTATTGCTTTCAATAAGTATGATTCACCTTCTGTAATAAAGAAAATAAACCAACCAAGTAATATTGATTACCGTCTACCTTTCTGGTATAAATATGTATTCGTTTGGTCGTTCATTAAATGGAACGTTCATTAAACGAGTATTGCAGCTTTCTTCTATTAATTTCTTTTTTTTCTTCACTTTCATTCACAATTCCTTCTAGTTCTCTTGCAGTTAGAGTAAAAATTAAAGGAATCTTCTAATCTCCTTCTACTTCTTACTCTAGTAACCATACCATGCAATTCTACTACTTTTTTTGGTTAAATTACACAAATAGCCGTTAATATTTGTATACCTTTGTTTGCCGCTCATTCCCCCACCAGCTAGATGACGAAATAAATTTTGTAACATTTATATAATATTACGTTATTTAAAAAAAATGTTTTCACTGTTTTAGCACTATTATCCTTCAATAAAACTTGCGTAAAAATTTACTTTTTTTGACTGAACATTGATTCCCTTGTTACATTTTATTTTGACATTCACAGGTAAATGATGTTTAGATGTCTTCTCTGAATTTCGTTTCCTCCTGTATTATACCACTAAGATTTGATTATATTTGCATACAATTTACATTAGTTGCAGCTTAAATTTCAACCTACGATTTCATCAATAGACTCAATTTCATTACACATATAACATATAACTTTTTTTATTGTATATCACACATGTTTTTACATACAAGTAGAATGTTTTAAATGAAATTAGAACAAATTAGTAGTATAAATAAAATCATGATCTACTTTAATGATTCAATATTTTCTTAGGGCACTAAAGTATTTAAAGATCCAGCATATTCTTTCCATTTTATGAATGCATATTTTTTAGTATTCATTGTTTTAGCTTTTAATATTTTCTCAATCTTTGAGACGTCATCTTGCTTGTCGTACAGAGATAACTCCACCTCGTAAAGTATTCCCTCAAAATGCTCTCTCCTAATGTCTTATAATTCAAAACAATAATGTGTCTCCTTTCATTACTTCTCTCATCATTAAAAACCTCTTTCGTGAAATTAGAAAGATGGTCTTGAGCAAAACTACACTTATAGTTTGGAATCCTGACTTTCCCATCTATTTTATGGTTGGGCGATCCATATGTATCTGTTGTCAGATATCCAAATACGCTAAGCATACTTTTGACCTGTTCCAAGGCTTACTGACTGTAACAGAATTGAAACCGAGTGGACTTTGGACTAAATGAATATCACAAACACAATGTATGTGAATGACGATATTTATGTATTGTACGAAATGATGATGGCACGCAAATAATAAATGAAACAATCTATACAATATCAAACTCTCGCACATACCCTACACACATTCACAAAAGAAAGATATATATATATATATATATATATATATATATATATATATATATATATATATATATATATATATATATACATATATGATGACACAATACTGAAAATACTAATGATAATGATGACGACGGTTCATTTAACCGATATGCTATATTAAAAAAAACCACAAAATATCACAGTTCCAACCCACGCCGGGTGCACTCTGGTTCAACTTTCCAGTTTCACTTTGGCTCAACTTCCCAGTTTCACACTGGCTCAGCTTCCCAGTTTCACTCTGGCTCAATTACGGCCTCCACCAGTTTCAGTCTGGCTCAACTACACCCTCCACCAGTTTCAGTCTGGCTCAACTACACCTCCCACCAGTTTCAGTTTGGTTCAACTACACCTTCCACCAGTTTCAGTTTGGTTCAATTTTCTTGCGTTATTCCGTGACACTGGCTTCCATTCGCCACATGTCTATAGATCTGTCCTATGATCTACTGTATCCATTAAAACTATTTTTGGGTTTCAATTACCGTAAAATACTTCCATATTCTAGTCTTAAGAGCTCGATTTAGTCTTTCTACTACAGACGCTTATTTTGTCTGATTAAGTAACAATGTATTCAGTATTGTCTTTCTCCAAGAAAGCATTGATCTTTACGTTAAAATCCATTGGCTCCATTCATCTGCATATTGTCTAATTGTCTCTCTTCAAACATGTCCCTAAAAGCGTCCTGTATGTCATCTCCATTTTTTGTTTTACTTTCTTGCCCCAGGCGTATTTGAAAAGACATATATCTCTGTGAAAAGATATCTTTAAATGCTATTGAACTATTGAGATGCTTATATCTCAAATATGTCTGCCTGGGACTGATCATATATGTGACGAATATAAACCCTTCTACATCTGAATCTTGTTTTGCCTTGCTTGTGCAATGTGTAAGTATACTGTTTTATCAATCAATCTTTAGATTCAGAATAATTTGTCAGTATTTGCTCTTGCTTTGGAATTATCCTCTTATCCTGTTTAATTGCTTCCAAAATTGATTAATATTTGTAAAAGCAACTGGTCTTTTAGGATCGTAGTATAAATCCCTGAAATACACTACTTGGTGAATGTATGTCATTTAGTTATTATTAATTATACAAGTTTTATGACCTTAAAAATAATCAATGCAGACAAAAATTATCTGGTTAATTATGGTGATATGAGCTATTTTATAAAGACAATTTTCTAAATACCCACCTCAGTACCCAAGGCCCCTCCCTATGGATAATACATAGGAAAGAAACCAGATATCACCCACAGAGAAAGGTTACATATTTTTTCCAGCTCCATTTGCCTGCACGATAGCAATGTTTCCTCAATTCTGACCCGACGTCTCATTTGGCCTTTGTTTTGTTTGTTTATGTTACAAGGCTCCCACTTGCCTAAGATCAGCACATCCAGCACCTTTCTGGTCTACCTGGCGTGCTTCGTTTGGCGTTTAAATAGCAACTTATATTATTTTTATTTTCCTTTTTGTTTTACTTTTTAAAAACTGATGGTGTAGTGTTTTGATCTGCTGTTTTGCATCTAACTTTAAGTACTAAAGTGGTTCTTAATTATCTATGTAGAAATGTTCAGGCGAAAACCTTGTTTCGATCCCTCAACCTTTGATGTACAAATCTGGTGCTTATAGCAAGTGTGCCTCTTCAGTCAGTTATTAATGCTATAACTTCTAGTGTGTATGATAATTCATTTTGAAAAACACCGATCGATCTATAGGACTAATAGTCTACATATGATCCTCGGGGAAAACCGATCGATAAAGCTATGTACTTAGCATCGTATATAGCTCTATACTATTAGATTCGCTGGATAGTGAGTTTGAAAAGAATAATGATGCGATGCGCTTCTTTTTCAATAACAAATATTGTAGTAAACTGACACATAAATCAAATCAATTGGTATGTCAGCTTCCTTGAATTGCATTAATATACCGTCAACTCATCTCATGGTTTTGGTGTAGAAAATTGCATTACTAAATTGTGTTACAATTCTTTGTGTCCATGACACAGCAGATGGAACCAATATCGAAATAGTGTCACTATAGTGGTTATTTCATTAGGCTATAATATTCTGATAAAAGGTGAAACCGCCAGTTCATGTTGATCAAGCTATATATCCTGTAAAACACACATTATCAGTCACTGTCCTTAAGAAATAACAATTTCCGTATTTTGCTTTATATAGTTACAGCTGTACAATGCTCGTGACTACAGAACCACAATACTCAAATGACACACTTGTTATTCGGATTGACGGGGTGGATACTAACTTCAAGAATAATTCCTTGACGGTTTATCACAGTGGTGAGTTTCTCTTTCTCTCTCTCTCTCTCTCTCTCTCTCTCTCTCTCTCTCTCTCTCTCTCTTGCACTTAGACATGCATCCAAACAATATTGATATCCCTTATACATATTATGAAACAAGGAAACCTCAATTTCGAGTTAAAACCGGTGGTAAGGATGAGTGTAAAACAGATTAAATACATTGTCTGCTACTATTTTATTTTGCATCCAGCTTTTTAAGTGTCTAATCTTGACGATCATGCTGTAATTGAAGTATACTATTACAATTCCAGGAAATTGATCTAAACAATGAAAAAAAAAAACGTGTATTTATTGTAAAAACTCAATTTCATTAACCAGAATTTTTGTATATGTCACAATTCTTTAAAAAGTTGGAAATTTATATGTTTTGACATATAGAAAAGGATTTAAATTGAGATAAGCATTTACAATAGTTTAGTACACAATTATGTGGAAGTAATGCTGAATTATAGAAGTGGACATCTTTAAACTTAAAAGGTGTGCAAAAATAAAGAACATATCGCATAATTTGCAAGTCTGTCTTTATTTATTATTCAAAAAGTAGGATTAAATGAGCTACTAATAATTGTTTATTGCATTGGTCAAGTTCTAAACTGGTCTGACACTGTCAATATTCATAACTAGAGAAAAGAGAAAGCGAATTTGAAAAAGGAAGGTTATAACAAATAACATCTTTAAATGTGTTTGCCTAAGGTTGTAGTGCACTTTGTATCACTACACTAAAAATGTAATAACGTACCTTTGTAAACATTTCTTTTTTGGAATTTAGGCGGACAATCGTCGATCGACACCAGTCACATCACAGCCCACTATTACAAATACCCTACTCTGACGTTCCAGTATGATGGATCATACTATGACCGTTATGGAGGTTTTTATGTGGCGTACTGGTCGGAACCAGAAGGTAAATATAACTTCCATAATTCATAAATGATTAAGTTTGATTTACTTGCGAATAGACTTTTATCAGAAAATATTACAAAGAATATTTTTTAAAATACAAAAATAGCTTAAAAATACGAAGTCATCTAGGTGTCGTTTAGTAGTTTATGAAATTCTTTCGCGCAATGGTTTGTTTTGAGTTTTTTTTAACTTTTTCTAAACTTCAGCCTAGTCGCATTTTTCAATGAAAATAATGACGTAATGATTGTGCTCATATTAAAGATGTTTTTACATTTCTTCAGAATGCATTCGTTACATCAACATGCAACATGTTTTGTGTTTGAAAGATTTGTATAAACGTGCTGAAAAGAATATAACTAACTATTACGTTGAATTTTTCTCTTACATGTTCCAAACTATGTCGCAATTAAATTGATACATTCGAAAAGTTTATGGATTTTTCCACTTCTGGTCTTTTCTTTGTACCAGGTTGCCTTTGATGTCGCTGTATTGTTTACAGAAGAGCCCCACTAGTGGGGCATGACAAATGGGATCATTGTGTTATGTTACAGTTCAATACCATTTTAGTCATACTGTAGCATCTTTCTTCCCTCATCTGAATACTTATGTAAAATGTTTGGGAAAAAATA
Source organism: Margaritifera margaritifera (assembly GCA_029931535.1). Classification (NCBI taxonomy): domain Eukaryota; kingdom Metazoa; phylum Mollusca; class Bivalvia; order Unionida; family Margaritiferidae; genus Margaritifera; species Margaritifera margaritifera. The sequence continues at coordinate 1,577,302 of JAQPZY010001301.1, forward strand.
CTTCTCGATTGCAATAACAAATATCGCATAGGCAATCGCATCTTGTATGGCATTCAGCATGACAGGTAGATGATATTACTGTGGCGATCTCACCTCTAAATCGACTATATTGTCCTACTTAGAATATATATCTGCCCCTCTATATGTATGTTTCAAACAAGCAAAACAAGAAGGTTTCAAGGATAAAGTTATTTACAATAGTTTTCCACATGAATCGTGCAAATATTCATTGACTGAACCTGCATGACCTGTATCTATTCCAGGTACAGTTTCAATGATGCATATACACTATGACTAACGCTATAACTTTTTATGGCTGAATTCAATAAAATACTAAATGCTTCAATTTTTTGATTAACTACATCTCCTCTCATCACACATATAATAATCAAGTTTGAAAACGAATAGAAATCGAGGATAAATGAGTGTTTATTGTAAGCCGAAATTACGTGATTGTCGAAACAAGAGTGCTGCATCTGTTACCGAATTAGATTGCAAGCTTGCCAAACCACATAATTTATGTTCGAAGATAAAAATAAAGAAAATAAATAGACAAATTTAAATAAGAAAACTTACAATCCTTAATATTTGTAAATTAAAAATATCACGCTCTGAAGGATATTGGATCTGACCGCCCTGTGATGGTTCTATCCCTACCTCATCAATGTTAAATGTATCAATTCGCGAATAAAATATTTCAACGAAAATGAGAATCACTTAAGTTTCCGTATGAAAACAGCAATTAATTTGACAACATACACAATTTGAAGCAGTATACGTAGGAGATACATTTGTAAAATGTCTCTTCCTACTTATTGTAAACTTTCGGAATCTCTATTCAGCGAACTAATAGTCAAGCTGTTAGTATAGAACGGAAACAATATATAAGCAAGTCAACCATCTTTTGCAAAGCATATATATCTATATTTATGTATGTATGTATGTATGTATGTATGTATGTATGTATGTATGTATGTATGTATGTATGTATGTATGTATGTATGTATATATAATAACACGAATCTACGTTCTTTAGTTGATTAAAGAACATATTTCACTAGTGAAGCGAAACCAATTTGTATTGTCACTCTGACACCGTAGTTTGCCGTTACCTTCATGGATCACTAACATATTCAAGGCTGTTAACAACTAGTCCTTTCCCTGTAATTTGTAGCGCATATTTGGGCTGACAGAGCGGCTAGCTTACTTAAATGACCTGAATAGTCAAAACGGTGTGATAGCATATTATACACTATTACAGAAATTTAATATTGAAAATACCGACAATATATGGTTGAGCACCTACTCCTGCACATTGTATCACATAATCCAGACCACAGTCGAATGATTCTGGAAATGACTCTTTATATACTGGTCTGAGTATAAAAAGTTTCTTCCTCATTATACTTCTGATTTCCTACTAATGGACAATGCTACTGGATACTGCAAGTCATTTCTAATAGCAAATTACAATTGGCAAACTGTCACCATTAACATACACAACTGCAAATTTCGGATATAGAACGTGTATCAGAGAAATGGATACGTGATTCAATAAATATTTTCCATGAGCATTTCTCTCATTTTTCAAGCAAGCAAGTGCTGAATGTGTTCAAATATCTTGCAACATTGGAGGTAATTCCTATTCCTCGGACCTTTATGATTGCATGGTTTGTGCTTCGCTTCTTTAAGTAGCAATGCAAACGCCTGCGTGTTATAATTTATCGTAATTAATCAACCCTAGTCACCTTCTGTCATTCACAGTCTTGCATGGACCAGAGGACTTTACAGCCATCCATTATTCCAAACAGACGATTCCCCGAAATTTATCTTACGCAAAAGTTGCTATTCCATACTTATACACTGAGTAAGTTTTCATCATTTACACAGCTTGCAAACTGTTCTACATCTTGGACTGTCTTCCTTAATCTTAATATCGATCTTTCGATCTTTCTGTTTCTATTTTATCATAAAACTGAGCAGGATCGTGAGTGTGTTTCGTAAAGGTTTGTAAACTGCATTCGCAACCAATCTTGAGAGGGCTCGAAACTGGCACACAAGTCCGAGAGTTGTTTAGTGCTAACCGTCACGAATGATAATGCTTTTCACAATCTCATTTTGGATGTTAGTTGCTCAGATGAACTTAGTATAGTTCAACCATATATAGTCGAGAGCGTGACTCTGAGAGATCTTGAGCGACTGAGGGTTTGGTCAAGTTCTGTATAAACAATTGTTACATATACATGTCGCTCATATTTTGTTGATCCCACTCTAGTGGAAAGCCAGATATAGCACACGCTCTCCGTACGGCGGCCAGACCAGCGGCGGCGTCAACACCTTGTTAAAGTTTTGCATAAAGTTATTTATTTGCACGTATTTCGTAAATAACTTGAGAGATTTCCATCATTATTGGGATGAATCATTATGAAGCTAAGACAATTCATTCTTCAATATGCTAGCTCGCCCCAATGACATTATGGTTATGGTTACAGCCATAAAACACTTGTATTAAAGTTATGGTTAAGGTTTCCTCATCTGCCAATATTTCATAAACCCTTTGAAAGATTATTTAATTTTTACACGAATTACTATGAGGGAATTACAATTACTTCTATCTTCTAATATAACATTTTCATTTTTTACATCAGACCTGCCAATTAGAAATACAATATAATTTGTTCAAGAAAAGAATGTTTAGTTTTGAACCCTGAAATTCAAATATATATGCTAGAATCTTGAGCGAAAACATCTCAAGTATAAAAGTGAGCAGACCACATAAGAAAATAAAGTTCGAAGACAAATCATATCACTGTGGATTAGGAGAACAGGATCAAATGATAGAGTTTATATGGAAGAGAAGTTTATTGTTATTAATGTGCAAAGCAAAGCGTAGCAAACAAACATTGTATATGTTATGCAGTCAATACTTAATAAGATGAATATTTTTAAATAGAACCTGATGAGCACTTCAGAAGATTATTAACCAGGCGTCGATTAGAAATCGGGTAAAGATATTGATCTTCAACTATAAAAGAAAAACTACAAATTGTTTAAAATAACTTTTGTATATCCATTTATTCACTATAACCGGAAATGTTTGGCGACGCAAAATCACTCCCTTTATTAAAAATATTATCACATGATTACATGAAACAATCAGTAGTAGTGATACAGATAGTAAATATATTAAAATAATAAATTGATAGTAGATTCAAACAAGTAAATTGGAACTGTGGAGTAGAAGCTATTGTTAGTAATCTTCTATTTTAATTTTCTGAAAATTGTCTAATTCAGATTGCTTTATTTCCACATTTCTTACTATTACATTAGAATCAATTGGGTAATTAGGAGAATTGCCTGAATAGTTAATAATTTCCAGTTACTGTATATGATCGCTAAACAGATCCAGTTAATATTATATTAATGAAATTTTTGTATGTACAGTTGTAACAGGACTGTGCTTGTGCGTGCGTTCTTTCTTTTAGCGACTACTACACAGGGGTTCCTGCAAGGAATGTATTCATACACATAAAAATATAGATGAAGTTATCCTTCATTAAAAAGAATATTTACATCATGATCATTCTCACCCAAGTACGCAATTCTTCAAAGATTGATAGCATATATGGCATATTTATTCATTATGAATGCTTGAAAATAATTGAGAAGTACACGTGATCATTAGTTTTAAATGAAAGCAAGACGTTATATGATCATGAGTAAGAAACGCGTGTCATCTGTACAATACAATTGCAAATTACCGTGACGTTCTCAGATAATTCAAGACATGTCACTAATTCATAACCGTATCTGAGATCAATAATACATGTGCATTTAGATTAACATAACCAAACTAATAGATAGGGAATGATGACATAGATTGACTCACAAAAAAACAGATCAAACTTAGAACATCCTGAATTCATTCCTAGTAACAATGTGCTGAACTTTACATTGCCGACTTTAACAGACAACAACAGAATTTACCAAAAACATTAACTAAAGACAGGATAAACAACTATGGCAGTACAAAAGAAGAAACTTACCGAGAAATGGGTATTTTAAAATCAAAATGCAGCTCATGGGGATCTTGTTAGAATAAAATCTACGGCTCTTCTATTTGACCAGTTCTGAAGCACAGGTGAGTGTAAGGGTATTCTTTATTCAATATACGGGCTCCCCTGGTCATATAAGCAAAACCGGTTTGACAAGTTGTACTGGTCAGTCTAGCGAAGATTGGCCTAACATTGGGAGAAAATTGAAGACAATATGGTTCATATGTCCATCTATCAGCATTCTTGAGTCGCCGTTTGAAAGTCAAAATCTGCACCAAAACTCCGTAGGAGAAATATATGAACTTCGAACCCTATGGTCATAGGTCTGCCGGTTACGGGGATCTTTCTCAGTTGCATCTATTTCCTCCCGATATAACACCTTCACTCTTATACGAAGATCCACTACATAGGCTGTGTAAGACTGTTTGTTTTCATCTCTCTGGAGAACAAATGCACAATAGAGTTGGATGTCTTCCAAACAAATGGTTTTTTAAATTCCATTCTGCTTTTGATACAAAACTGCACTGAGACCCTCTCCACTTGCATCGACATGAAGTATAAATGGAATCAAATAGTCTGGATAGGCTAATGTTTCCGGTGTTATCAGACTTTCGTAAACTCTTTGAAAAGCTTTATGTTCCTCTCTGCCACAAACCCATGGAAGAAATGTATCTCTAACAAACTTTTGCTTCCACAAACTCACTTTTTGTCTTCCTCTTAAGCTGTCGTACAAACAGGACAATGAGCGGCTTTGCAATCTTTGCGGAGTCTTTTATGAAACGCAAATAATAACCAAAGAAACCAAGAAAACGACGAAGTTCATCATGGTTGGTTGGAGCAAGTCATTCCAGTACATTTTGTACCTGTTCTGGATCAGTTCCACACCTTTGAACAAAACCAAATGTCCATCATAATGCAATTTTCTCCGAAAGAACCTGCATTTCTTCGGCGAAAGCTTGAGCCCAAACTTTTCCAGTCTTTCAACAACATTTTTGAATCTCTCAAAGTGTTCTGCGTAATTTTTTTTCAAACAAAACAACAAAACAAAAATTACGCAAATGGAATCATTAAGCCGTTCCAAACAATCTTCCATCAAATGTTTATAAACGTGAGGACATGTTGTTAATCCGAAATGCATCCCATTGAATTAAAGTATTCCAAAGGGCCTACTGTGAATGCTGTTCTCTGTGTATGCTCCTCTGATATTCTGACTTGGTGGTAACCACTCTTCATATCCAAAACAGAGAAGCTCAGTGTTGCTTTGACCTGTTTTTTCTCTTTTAAAAATTGCTCAGGTACTTCGATTTAATGGTTATTGAATGAACATTCGAGCTGGCTATTTGTACAGTGACAGTTATATCCTGATTGGGGTCAAAAATTATAATCGTAGGGGTGACGTTTCCTCCCTATGGTAATGATGTTTTTTGTAGTCTCATGCAACATTGCCGTCCATCTTCCAATGTTCACATTCGTCTTCACAGAAGCTTCCATAGTCACAACTCCGTTCCCAGGAATGGTACGCCCTATAATAATTGTTTTACCAGTTTTCGTCTCTTGCTGCGTCAAACATCTGAAAGCTAGGAGTAGGGGACCTTGTAAGTTAGACTTTTGTAGGTGTGTAAAACCATATCGCTTTTTTGAGTCTTCCATAATGTGCGCTACAATGTTGATACCTATCAGTACAGGAACTGTAAAATTGTATAGCGTGTCTTGTACTACTAGAAACAGACATAGCTGGCCCTCTGTATCCAAGTCATCTGACAGCCAAACTTTAACCTCTATATATCCAAGATAGGACAATTGATATTCTCCAGCGGCCTTATCCGCTATCAGTTGTTGAAGGGAATGTAGTTCACAGTCTTGATCTTTGAACACAGAGTTGTAAAATCCCTCGCTGATCGTTGATACTGACGATTCGGTATCTAGAAGACTCTTGTATGGTCCACCATGAATGTAAACGTCCATTTCATTGGCGGTTCCAACTAATAAAGGTTCGCAATCGGGGCTGTGCATTAATGAGCCTTTGTTCCGCCCCTTGAATAAGGCTGACTGAAGTTTAAACTCTTATGGTTTGAGTGTACCTGACACCCATATTGCAAGTGACCAGGTTGACGCATCTCCTTTATACTGGTTCTGTTTTATCCACCTTCTCTTCTACCTTAAATTCTTGTAGGCCCTTTCTCACCGGTCTTCCATGCCCATCTTTTTTGTCCCTGTCTTGTCACTTACCTTCTCCTTGATGTTATTCATCTGTCTCTACATGTTATCTACCTTAGATGATAGACTTTGTATCATAGTCTTCAATTCGTCCGACTGCCCTTTTGACTTTACTGATTGAACCTAAGAAGTTGTCTTTCGAGTATTCTTTCCGCCAACATTCATCAGTTTCTTTTCACAAAGCTTGAACTAGTGCTAAACTTTCTTCGTTTCAATAAAGAGTAGATCAAATTCTGTAATACACGTGTCCTGTTATATATCTTATATGTTGCTTTAAACCTGTCCAGAACTTAGTACGCATCATTTCTGGTACGGAGTAATGAAAAAACAGACCTTTCTCTTAAGCCTTGTTCATCCGATCTTCTCATCTGCAAGCCCATGACATCACGATTTAGTCTTCTCTTTGACTTGCAGTGTAGAATTCAGCCATCTCGTGTTCTGCATTCTCTACATGCCCATAAACGGTATCCAACTTCTCTAAGAGATGTTTAATGTTAATTTCTCGACCCAACATCATTGCAACCTTTCCCAATTGCTGTTCCTGTCAAAGATCTTCTGATGCCTTCATGGACTAATTTTTATAAATAGTTTCGATCTGTTAGTAGACATTTCACATGATACTTCCACAAATTGTAGATTACATCTCCTTTGGAAATCTCGCCGAAGAAATTAGGTATAGTTGGTAGTTGGATAATCACGGTCTTAGATGAAACATCTGGAAATACGGGGGTGGGGGTGGGGGGTGGGGTAAGGGCTTTGATGGCATCGTCGGTATGCACTCTTACTCTGAAGGAAGCCTATAATTCACCTCTCAAAGTTTACGCCCATGTTCTTGAAGGTCTCCATCATTTTATCAATGTCATCCGCACTATAATCAGCCGTAGTATTTGAAATTTAAATTTCGGCATTATCTCACAATCAATAAATCTAAATTACCTATGATAACGTCAAGTTGACCTGGGGATGGGGTACAGTGTCGGCTAATATTATGGGTGGGGCTACAAGGATCGGGGAGGGGGTAAAGGTTGGGTACAAGTTAAGAGGGAAATGAAGGAGTTACCAAGGTGGGTAAAATTGTTTTATGATTCCTAAGGAGGTGAGCTACAGGGTTACATACTGTAGTATTAATGTTTGACACCGTCAGCTAAGTTAACACTGAAACTAAAGAATTCAAGTCGAGAACTAACAAGACCAACATTATTCACATTCATGACCAAATTTTCAAACTCAAGAGAATAGTTTGAAATATTTAACAAATATCTTTGAAGCATTGGTGTTTTATCTTTATAGAAACAATAGAATTGTGCCTATTGATATGAAAATTAATCATACTTACATTTATCACATAGTTGGTACACTTTACATACGCATGTTAACATATCACTTTATGTGAATCTGATTGGTCCAAATACCCCCATGCAATTTCTTACGCAGTATTCTCTTGACTGATTGGATGCGAAAGTGGAAATTTTCCTTACCCCACCTTCTGGAACTTTTTTTTGGTATTCCTTTCAGCAATTTGGCGGACATCTTTTAAATGCCCAAGGGGCATTGGACAAAAGGTAACGTCTATCTGAATATGGAAAATGGACCCCAAAGTGGCTCGTTACAAATAAAATTAAGAGTATCGGTCAGTGGATAGAGGGGTGCAGGATGGGGTGTCCAAACCTGTTCCTGACACCGTAGTGACTAGCGTGGTTTAACTGTTAACCTATAGGAGCAAATAAACTCACCACTGTTTGAAAAGAATATCGACAAATGCTTACTGGCTATAGAACTACGCATTATTAATTCAACTAGCGTCTGCGACTATCTTTTTACGCGCAACAATTGAGAGGTGCAGCGTCTGAGCCAGAATAAAAACTAAATTATTTATTCTTCTTTCTCTCCCAAATACTGCCATTAACATATGTGATAAACAGAATCTCAAATGGGTAATAAATTTAATATTAAATGTATGTAATTCGTTGCGAAATGTCCACCTTTTGATCACTAGGCTGGCAAAAACGGGAAATTATTCAATTCGCATCATAAATTTAATATTAAATCATAACTCATTTGAGATCCTCTATATCTTCAATCAGCTCCCACAATTGCACAAAATAAACGCAGAATAGCAAATGTCAAGATTAAAAAGAAAACAAAAATAGTTCTACACAATTGTGAAGACTTCCGGCGCTAAAAGACTCTTCATGCACCATATGTGGACGGAATTCCCTAATACGTCGTGGTAACAATTCATCTGTTCACAGTCAGAAATGTCATGCCGACCCCTATAATTCACCACCTACCAGGCCAAGATTCTAATAGGTGGTTGCTTCTCGGCTCTCATGTACAACAAATCCAACAATTTGTGTTCCAGGTGAGGTGCGGCACCAAAGTCCAGAACACAACATTCAGTATGAACAGTATCAGTCACAGTTCACTAACTCAACATAATCCAGGTCCCTTGACCTGCAAGTCCCAGTATTCTTCTTACTGTGGTTACATGTAATTCAAGGTCCTCGGCGACCCCTCGCTGTGGGATCCAAATGTAAAATGGGTGTGCTTGTGCGTGCGTACTTGCATTTAACAAAGAAGTTCTTGCATGTAGTTGATTCATGCATCTAAAAACGCTGAAAATATAGTTGAAGTTATCATTCATTGAAACGAATATTTACATGATTCTTACCCCCAAAACGCATTTCTTCAAATATTATTACCATAGATGGCATATTTTTTCATTCTAAAAGCTTGCAAATAATTGGGATGTATACATGATCATTAGCTTTATATGAGAGCAAGAAGTTACGACATAATTACAAATTAATGTGAACTTCTCAGATAATTCAATACTTGTCACTAATTCATAACCTTATCTGAGATCAATAATAAGTACGCATCTAGATGTACATAAAATACATGGATCAGGACAATATAAACTTTCCTAAATATACAAGAAAATGACATGTGCTCGCCAAACGAATAGACAGGGAACGGTGACATAGATTATCTCACAAGTAACAGAACAAACTCAGCATAATCGGAATTCATTCCAAATATCAAGATGCTGAAATTTACATTGCCGACTTTAACAGACAACAACAGACGTTACCATGACCATTAGCGAGTCACAGGATAAACAACTATGGACAGTGCAAACGAAGACACTTACCGAGAAATAGTTTTTTTTCCAAGCCAAATGAAACTCACAGAAATCTTGTTGTTATAATACAATCCTCTGCTTTACTGCTTGACCACTATTGAAGCACATGTGAGGGTAAGGGTTCTCTTTGTTTAATGCATGGGCAGCCCTGGTCATATGACGAAACCGGTTAGACAAATTTTACTGGTCAATCAATCCAAGACTGGCGTAACATTGGGAGAAAATTGAATGTCTGTTTTAACTCATTTACTTTAATAAGTAGTACATAACAGAGACGAGAAGTTAAAGGCTCCTAACGTGCAATACCCTGGTATATTTAAAAAAAGAAATACATAAATAAATAATACCTCTGTTACAGATTCAATTACTCTTATGCAAGATCGATTACATAATGTTACAAGTCCTCATCCTTCTCTTGTTACTATTGTTCTTCCTTGACTAAAACTCCTTAATTATGATAAGGATCTATTTTAATGTCCACGAATGTTATTCTAACGATTGATTGGTCAATCTTTCGACTATGGTTCTTTTAAAACTTCTATACAACCCTTAACATAATTGTCCATAAACTGCCAACAAACATCGATTGTTCTAAATGAATCACTTAATTGAGAAAAAGGAATTTCTACAATTGTATTTCTTGTTTTGAAATACAAGTAGAACGTTTTTAATTTGTGTTTACATTGTTAAAAAGTGGTCAGCAAGTACCTTACAACAAATGACAATAAACTGGTAACATTCCTGCAATTTAACTTGCAAGATGGGACAAGTAAATTTTAATTGTTCTGTCAGGTATCTTGCTTTTATCTCCCTATCCATCTAAGAACAAGTACTTAAGAAGCAAGCCGCAATAAAGTAGCGTACTTATATTATGGGGATTACAATGTATATTGCTAATTATAGTCGTTTGTATACATTTAACTGCATATTTATACCAAAAGATTATGATACTATATGTATTTATACATAATAGTAACAAAATAATTGCTTTATAGTGCGAAACAATATATAAAGTTTGGTTTTTCATACAAAGTTGTTTTAATAGCAACCAGTTAACATATATAAGCTCCATTAACTATATTTATGGATTAGAAACCTGCAATCGAACTGATTTGTGATAATATAATGACAAGCTTCTCTAACTAACATTGTATAATAGCTAAAATATTCTTGTATAATGATACTCTATTTTGCTAATTGTAACCATATGTAACTGTTTGCTTTGGGCATTAACATCGCAAGAAGCAAAGTATCTGTGAAAAGCAGTTGTGATAAGCTTAAACGGTAGCAGACACAAATACTATAAATTAGAGTAATTTTGGTGGTATTGGTCTGATCTAGATAAATGTATACATTTTAGGTTTCCCAAACCTACAAACTGTAGCTGACTCATGAGTAGATGTCTGTAAAAATCTCTGGCTAAAGAATCCTAACAATACGGAGTTCTAGTTTGTTATGTATTCTGTTCAATTATTGCTCGGAGTGACGACTACGTTAGAGTTGTGTGTCAAACATTCAATTCTGATCACTAATTTGTTGTCATGACAAGCATTCATTAGGTCTTTCACATTTAATGTGCATTTCAAGGTTGTTAAAACAATCAGTTTTACGAAACAGTCCTTGTTTCAATCTTTTCATTTCTGTAGTATAGAATATTGTTTTTCAGTTTACCGGGAATATTGTGATGTCCAACAACAGAATGTATTCTTTGAAATTAAATTGATTGTTTACAATTTCTCTTATCAGTTGGATTGTGAAATCACATATCTTTCTCAGGGATATCGTTCAGATAAATCTGCCATTTGAATTATTGTGCTGATTTCGGCAAAATAACAGTTTGCTGTTTTCTCAGCAGAGCATTCGTAGCGGAAACAATTTAACATATAAGACTTGTGCGAAGACACAGGCTTCCACATACTAACGTTTTTTCGATTTGTATCCTAATATCCTCTCCAAGATGAAACTTCTTTCAGCATCTTCTGAATCACTTTCACTGTTAATTTTTACTTTCATCCTCCATTTTGATTTCATTTCCTCTATGTCCAGCTTTGCTGCTGTTTCATGCGAACAAAATATGTAGACTCTCTGAAGTCTTTGCTTTCTATACTTTTTTATTTGTTAACCGTTGACATTTGTTGTGTCATTGTAACTGTTGTACTCGTTGATGATAAAAAGCTCAGACCGTTTTTGTTTTCATTATCACTTAATGCTTTGCTTAGGATGTCGTCAAAACTGTTTAACTTACAGATTGCAGGTGTTACTATCATCACGTTGTAAATCACCTTCTAGCAACTAATCATAACAATGTTACACCAAACGCAATAAAACCAAATGAACATCTACGCCAATAGCTATTCCTACAGCATTTGATCCAGTTGATATTACACCCATACACTGTAAACAATGCATTTTTTCGTCTTGGCCAACTATGTCCTATTTGCCACTGAAAAAATATGCTACATTATGTCATCTATGTTTATTATAGAATTCACCGAGAGTCTACATATATATTGCAAATTTATGTTTTTCATATTATTGCTATTATTATTTTATTAATCTTTATTATTATACAAATGCAGCTATATATCTTCTGTCATCTTACCCGTTCTTAACTAATGATCTGATAGGAAACGATTATTAACTTTCTTACAATCTGCTATACTGGACTTTCACTGCCCTAAAACAGTAGGCCTACGCGTCACCTATATGAATTAAAAGATGGTAAGTATGTTTTTGAAAAGGCCTTTAGTGATATTCATTTTTTATTTGTACTATGACAATTCTGTAGATAACTGATTTGTTACGTGATAGAAAAGCTTCGTTGGAACAAAAAAAGTTCATTAAAAAAATGAAGCTGACATTTATTCGTTTACCAACGATACAATCTTTACAATTTAACTGATCGGAAAATGATTGAGACTGGGTGTGAAGATTTTGACTATTCGCTTGACAATACTTTGTAATACGATGTTTGTTAGGATCAAGAATGCATAAGTTCAAACAAAAGATGACAATACTGTAAATCTCGCAAATTACTTTATTTAAACCAAACCACATAGTGCTGTATCAGAACTGGAAGTTGTCGACGAGTTAAAGGAGCAGATACAATTATGACCTGACATGAATGAAGCACAATAAGAATTTGAAAGAAGTAGAACAAAAAACAAAACAGTTTATTAGAAAGATAAAAGGAACAACTGACAAACTAGTTGCTAATATAATTCAAATCGAGAAGAAAGGCAGCATCAGGACGATTTCAGTACCGAGCACTTTATAGAAGGCCAGACTGCAAATTAATTTTTGAAACCATTAGGTTGGATAAAACAAAGTTACATATCATAATGGGTATCCGATAAAAACTAAATATTCACTTCAACCGACCGTTATACAAAGGCAAGTAATAGAATTACCTGAGGAAATTCAGATGCCAGTATTGGGCACAAATAAGCCGTTGGACGAGCAGGGAAGATAAGTAGAAAATTTAATAAATGATTGCCAGGAAAAGCTAAAGGGGGAGAACTTTCACTTGCAGTAAAAAGGATTATTCTCAACACAAGAAAAAATAGATGTAATGCGACTGATGCGGAGGTTGTCATGTCGAAAAAAAATCCATAAAATAGAATGTTGAAACAGATGAACAGCAGATTGAAGATTTATAGCTGTATTGCGATAGCTGTTGGAAAGATAGGAAAATTAAAGAGCACATATAGTTGGAAACATAATAGATTACGAGAGATATTTTAGAAACAATATTAAAAGAATTAAAGATAAAAGTTGTCAAAGGATTACTATTATGTGAAACAACATTTTAAAATAGTGCGTAACAATATCTGCTTTAGATTTTTGACAATATCAACCATTTCTCTGTCTAGCAAGACATGTGTCCTTAAACATATATTAGTATTCAATAATAGATAATCTATTATTATTGCATTCCTTGGTTAAGACATATCTTTCAAAGAGGAGGGGAAGGTTTAGTGTTGATTTCAAAAAGGCATTTGATTCAGTTCATAGAAAAGACTCTTTATTCCCAAGTACTGTTCGAGGTAAGACGCTTTTTATATATAAAATGTCTACCCAGGTATCAAGCCAACCCTCAAGGTCTCCAGAAGCGACCTGAGTAAATATTTTGATTGCACATTTGTAGTACATAAATGGTAATACCCTCTTTGTTTCAACATGTTTTATTAACATGTATGTTTGCAAAAGGGGGAAACTTTAATTGTCTTGATGAAGAATTAGAAAATAGTATTGTACTACCTTGTAGGGATGATTGTTGCAATTTGTATGACACTATTTTAGAATAACAATTAAAGACTTAAGTATTTTGAACATTTTCAATAATTGGGTGTTGTGATTCAAATGAATACGTTTAATAACATAGTATTGGTTCGCCTAATTGCTTCAATACGGAATAAATTTACAAGTTTTACAACTATTTGGGAGTTGTGTTTTCTGAGAGAATACATTTATACAAAGTAGTTGCAAGACTTGTTGCTCAAGCTAATAAAGTTTTCATTTCTGTGTAAATATTGATCAAAATGCTCGGCTGTTCGTCACCAGAAACATCATTTAAGCTGGTTGATATGCTTATTAATCCAATTATTCTCTATGTTTCTTTAATTTTTTGGTTATAAAAACAGAAAAGTAATTGAAAGATTACAGCAACTAACTTGCAAACTGTATTTTCGTTTTCGAAAATATTCTCCTATAGAGGTAGCCCTTGCTGACTGTGTTCGCTATGATACCTTTATAGATTATTGTATTCGATGTATCAAATTTTGGAGTAAGCTGTTCCAAATGCCGGATTATAGATACCCAGGGAAATGTCATTTAATGTTAATAGTTATCAACTGCTCAGGTGATATAGGTTTGACCTTTTTATATTGTTGTGGCAGGATATTGGTGATATTGACATGTTTATGTTTCAATCTAACCAAAGGATTATGGATTAAAATTTACATGAATTGCATGATGAAATAAATCGTTGGAAACGCGTAGAAAATTATTGTAAATGCGCACATCTCCACTCAAATGTAAAAAATTGCTGTATCCTATAGATAATCATAAAATTAGGTCTTTAAACACGCTATATCTACTGGGATATCTACCTATACATTTTGTTGTAGAAAGACATCAAAATGTATATAGATCTTATTGAATATGCACTATGAGTGATTGAGAAAAGCTTGCAAATATGTTTCACTTCTTTTTTTGTATGCAAGACATTTACAGAGTTAACGAGTAAGGTTTGCTAAAACGTCACTATGAACGATACTAAGATGTTATGTTTTTATGAGTGCTGATAAATGAGATATAAATGAGTTATATTTATATGATGTAATGTAACTAACATTATTAGAAAGACGTCACAGTGTCATTATTTGGCATTCAAATTGGGATATAATAGCTTATAACCTGTGGTATTAGAAGGCAAAGATGATCTGTTCATTCACAAAATTAAAAAGAACTTAATAAATAGTGGCATTTATTTATTGGACTTAAGTGGCAGTGTAATACGCATGATTTAAAAACTGGAGAGTTTGTTTCTTTCCTTGCTGAATGTATTATTTTACTTGTTTATCTTTACTCGATTTGTTTTTGGCATTTCTTTATCAAATGTATATCCAAGGCATCAATGTTGATTAAGAAAACCTCACGTGGATGGCATACTCAACAATTATCAAAATGTACCACTGCAGGTGCATTCGTAAACTATTTCGGAAAGTAAACTGTAGAACGTCCTGCAAACGTTATTATCAATGTAAATTAGTGTTTGTTTATTTCATGGTCTATATTGTCTTCTGATGTTTCTAACTTTAATTTGTCATCAGAGCGTCCTATTATAATCTCGTGTATGAAGATCTGTCATCATATTCCTTCTTCTCAACATAATTTATACCCACTTTGTCTTAAGTTTTGTACTCTATAACTGTGTGCAGTACTAACATAGTTTGTTTCTTAAACTGTGGAATACCGTTATTTGCCACAGCGGTAGTATTGGTAGGTTTAATCCGTGTGTTTATCTTTATAGTTTTAGAGCTGTTTTGCATTCAGCGATACTATCCATTTTCAATACCATGTCACTCGGTAAGAGAAAGATGCCGTCACAATTAACAGCATTGTCCAATTTAGTTTAGAATCTTTTTACCTTTATGAAATCCTACCGTAATGTTTTATGCGAGTCGCAGCTTTGTTGACCTAATATAAATTTCTCAAAAGTCTGTTTTATCAATGTCGGGTACTTTGATATATAGTGTGTAATATATGTTCTGTTTGATTCCTGTGCACAAAAAATACAAATCAAATATGAGCTATTACTTTGATTTAACACTGAAATACCTTCATGTAATACGTTCTTATGTGACCCAAATGCGATCTTGTAGAAAAAATATATCCATCATGTTCGCTTAATTATCTCATTCAAATAGGTGTGTGGTAGTTTAACCTTTGATAACCACCTAGAATAGGTATGTGTATCAAATGTAAAATGCCAAAAACAAAATATAATAAACAGCTGTTGCAATCCACATTACAGCATTGATTCGCTTCTGCCAGGCATTCATATGACAATTTGCACTGCATCGGTTCAGGAAATCGTCACCATAAAATAGTATAATCTAATTATTAAAATTGTTTGATGGGATTATTGTGAAAACATTGTTGTCATTATAATATATATTTATCTCTTGAAATGCGTTTGCTATTTTAACTTGGTTTACGTGAGTTAAATAATTTGTTGTATTAAACTGAGTTGCAGAACCAGAGTACTCGCTATTTTGTTTACAATTTGAAGTCAGCTATTTTGGAATCATAGACTAGATCCTTAACTTTAAGACTGAAGTCCTCCAGTGTTTTGTTGCTGTGCTCTGCTGGTGTGTCGTTGGCGCACCTGAACACCATGACTCTGTCATTTCTGTAGGACCGACAATAGCAGTATTGTACCTATGTCTATACCTTAAGCCAATTAGTTAGATTCAACAATTAGCTGACATTGGCATTGCTTGTCTAACTACATTGAGTCTCGATGTAAAAACTTTACAAATGTACATGTAATTCTTTGCAGACTTTTCCCTCTTCATTTGTCTGTAATGCTATTGTAATCTTGTTCCTTTTACACACCCAGTATATCTTTGGTAAATGGTATTTCCATTTTTCCATTTTCTCTACAAATTTTTCTCTGTTAGATTTGTGACATGTTACAACAGACTGCATCTCCAATAACAGTTGCGTTGGAAAGTTTCTACGATCTATTTGATTAGTTTTATTTCAATTACTACTATATGTCAAATTAAATTAATATAAAAGTTGTATCTGAAAAATCTGTATATCTACAAACTAAAATATTTATTGGAATTTATTTCATCTATTTGTAGCAAAAGATCTTCTTTCATCAACTGATTGTGGTTATTGTTGTGGCAATTCTTTGCAACAGAAGGTTTTTGAATCTCTTTAATTTTGCATGGAACAATCTTCTAAAATAAAAGTACATTGTTGAATGTGTAACCATTGAAACGATTGATGTACCTTCTTTTAATAAAAATCTACATCAGTCTCAATGTCCCCGTGACTCAACATTGATGTGATTTTAATTACCCCTTTTGTCTTCAAAATCTTGAAGCCCAGCTTGTATTTTTTTTTTACATTATATTTATCATATCATTTCCATTCACTAGTACATTTCACCGTTAGTTATGTTGCCTTCAAAATCGTTCAGATCTGTATATGTCATGTCTTTAATCATATACAGATCATTCTTTGTCGTGATACATGCAATATATATCCTTTCCCTTCATTTATTCAAAATTTTAAATCACAAGAACATTTAAAATTATTGACATGGTTTAATATTTCCTCTCCAAAGAAAAGAAAATATTCTTTTTCAAAAACTGGTCAAAAGATTTAAATTCCAAATCTTTACATAGTTTACATTTATGTATTCCAGATGTAGCTGTTGTCAGGTAACTGAATAGGTTGATTCTAAATTTTGGTATGCTTTCATTCTTGATTCTTCCTTGCTTGTTTTACCCGGAGTCATGTCTATTAATCATTAAGGAGTGTTACTGTAGCCACCAAATAGCGTTGGCAAAATGTCAATCTTTTTTCTGCCTTCATTTTGAGTGAACTAATTCCATCTATCCACTATATGTGCCTTTTGTTTGAGTAAATTGAAAATTGCTAGCTGTTTCCCATTTTAATTATATCCTTCATTTGTTTTCTTCTAAACTCTTTTTCTTTAAACTATTTTTTTATTTCGTCAGGCCTTCTCTCTTTAAAGATTATCTAAGAGAATAGAGTATGAAAAAAATGGGTATCAATGTCAAGATGTATTTATAGCCATGGTTGACTTTTTCCTATACATGCACGAGAACATTGTCTACCTGCCACTGGTCATCCTCGTGTCTGAAATAAACTCTTTAAAGGAAGTCTTTTTCTAACATGCCTGTATAATGTGTAGGTAGACTGCTCAGTTGACCATTATTTTAATTCAATTAAATTTTATTTTCCATTTGTCCCATTGAATTTTTAGCCACAATTGATTTTTATTTGTGCAAGCAGCTGCACCGTCATGTTCGCCATAACAATGTCTTAAATACTATTCTTTTTGTTTCTTTTTTAATGCTGTATAACACCCAGAGTTGTAAATTTATGTTGCTAAATTGCTTTTAGCGTTATCAGCAATCCAACAGGAGGACCTTCTAAAACAGGTAGTTTTATTGTCAGCAATTTGCCAGGTTTCTTCCTTCCATTAAAACGTATGGATGAGCTGAGTTTTAAGTTTAGATTAGATTTTTCCATTCCTATGGTGGACTCTGCTTCAGGTTGTTGATATATTTAGTTTAGCAGTTTTGAAACACTTCTCTGAAAAGGAAAATTCAAACCAAATTTAGACACTGTATCATTTCTGAACTTTTGTTTTGAAAGCCTTTTGTGGTGTTTATAGATCTTAGTTTCTAATATTCTCCACTGAACTCCAAACACATTCGTTGCTATATGACCGTTTTACACGGCAAATTAAAGCCAGTTGACTTTGCGTTTATAAACCTGAGATCAATATGCATCTTTCTTACTACAGGTGCAAGCTATCCACAACGATTGGTAACTTGAGTTATTGTGCTGTAACCATAATTTTCTTTCGATCACACTGACCTTGACCTTTCAGCCATTAACCTCGAAATCAATAGAATTCTTTCATACCTCAAGAGCAAGCTATGCATAACGTTTGATAACTGTAGACGGTTGGCAACTTGAGTTATTGAGCGGAAACGAAATTAGTAACTGACGAACGGATAGACAGACGGACAGATGGACATGATAGCATACAAAATCCGCCTTATAGCGGGTGGATAAAATATAGAAAACTTACCTCACAAATGTGATATACTTGTCGCTCACACACAATTTCATCTCTCGTATTTTAAATTTAGAACCAGCGATAATTACCTGAACAAAAACAGCTGAAGTATCAAATTCACTGCGTTTCGATATCAATGAAATCCTACTAAAAAGCTGCAACATATTTTTTACACAGTTATTTTGCTTCATTCCTTTTATCATTTGTCATTTGTTGGTAAAATATTCAAAAATCAATCTACAATTAAAGCATACGATGCGGTCAATTCATTTCATGGGACTGATACAAATGGGTATGCATCTGTTTTCGTCTGATTTATGCACGTCTTCTACAAGATTGAGTATCGGGCATGTATCACGGAAATTATAATCCAAAAATTACGAAGTTCAATGTTTACCGTTCAATAAATGTATTTAATATACTTTGTAATTCGCTCTAATTTATCTTAGGGGCAAATATACATACACAGTGAGTCCAGCAGTTGGCAATGGTGATCAAGTGGTACTTTTTGTGGATTCTTACAGCAGGAATAATGTCAGTAACTTTACTGTTAACGGTGCAGGTAAGCATATACTGACAAAATCTATTATCATAATAGAGAAAAACATGCTTATTCTTTAAACACGCCTTTGGCCATTGTTGGAAACTTTAAACAAAGCTAAAATAGTGACTAAGTTAAATAATGAATCGTTTTTATTTCTCGTTAGGCTTATTTTTTTATTTTTCAAAATTTGATGTATAAGATAAATTAAAATTAACAAGAACTCTAAAACAGTCGTCTCGTATTAACAACATCTCCCTCCCTCCGTCCCTCTCTCTCTCTCTCTCTCTCTCTCTCTCTCTCTCTCTCTCTCTCTCTCTCTCTCTCTCTCGCAGCAGTTTAATGGCAAGGAATTTGTAAAGTGCCACAATTAACCATCTTGTTATTTGGGCTGAGAAGAAGCATTACGGAAAGCAGCGTCCATCAATATACTGCAAAGAATATTTCTGTCGAGAAGCGGTAATATTTCTTCTTCATCAGCAGCTCACTATTTTAAGAAATAATCTAAAAATTATTGCATGATCATTACACTTTGAGCCAGTTTGGCGTCAGACATTTTGCGCCAAACGTACTCTAATCTGAATTGTATTCCAAAAAAGTCTGGCCTTCAAACGTGTTACCAGTACAGTATAATTCCTTTTTAAATTCTAAACCATTTTGCCAATTTTCGAAGTCAGATAATTAAGATAGGGGCCGAAATTTAATCATCACAGGACTGCGTCATATTTGCTTTATCCAGATACCTAAAGAAGAACTAAGTTATCTCCCATTCTCTTCCAGTTATACCAAAAACCGGTACATCTCGCTGTGATATGGGTTGAGATGCACATGCTTTTATTGGAATCTATATTGCTGAGTTTGAGTCAATATTTGTGCAGCTACTAACTTTTTGGGCAGATTTATAATTATTTGGATTGGTAGAAATTATATATGCAATTAAGAATCTTTATCTTTTCAAGTCGTAAATCGGTTGTTTTTTATGGGGGTCAGGGTGTTTATGTTGATTTTAACTGTACTTTCTAGGCATTATTGGCTATATAATGCACATAAATGTCATCTAAGTCCCTTTCCTAAGGACACACAGAGGCAGCCGACCCGGGCTGGACTGGGCGGATAACGAACCAGCGATCCTTGAAGTACGAATCCGACACTCTACCGACAGAGCTACTGCAACTCTCCAAATTGGATACAATACAGGATCGAACAATGAACTTTTCTCTATCAAAGCACTGAAGATTTTGGCAGCACAAAAATAAAGTACAAATTGAGAAATAAATGTATTCATTTATACATAGATAATAAGCGAGGACTGTGAAATTACACATTTCCTTGTGAATTTCATTTGTTGTAATGGTTTTGTGTAAGTTGACCTACCAGCTACAATACTGCATCGCAGATTGAATACTGGTCAACACATCGATTGAGGATGGAACGTATCATTTTATCTCGACATACGTCCTTCACAGCAATAGATCAGTTTTATTTTTCAATGACCTTAGGCATTATGGATTACATAAAACTCATGACAAAAGCTGTTTATTCTTTATAAATTTATTTTTATAAAAACACTACTTATTCTTTCTCATACATTCACACAGGGAAATATACTCGTATGAACTGAAGAGCCAGTTACACGTCATAGACAGAGCGCCCTCAATTAGAATATGACAGTCTTTCTTTGTCCCCAAAATTGAGACATTTGAGGCCGATTTCGTTTAAATTATACCTGTCGTATTTATATTTCACATGTATAATAAACAAAGCTTTATCGATTGGGTGCATCTCATACCTAGGCCAGTGTGTTCCCTCACCGATTTAATACAGTTAGTGTTTTCAAAAGAAATTTAACATAACAAATCCTATCTTGACGGTTAATAAACTTGTTTAGAAGGAATATACAACTTTTATTAATATATATTAGTATTGCTTATACTCTTTCAATGCAACCAAGACACCACCAGCCAGATATCAGCTGGAGGCGTTCAAATCGGTGTTTGTTTGTCTGAGGGGTGTTCATTTAACTCTGAGGATAATTAATATTTACATAACTGTCCAAATTCATGCTTGTGCATTCGTGTCATTTAGTGGACCAAACAAACATAGGCCAGCACTTGAGACCCAAACGGGAGTCTAATGTTAAATAGGTTCAAAAATGTATAACCTTTAACGGGAAATTGAAATTAGGCCGCCATTTTTTATTGTTTTTTTGTGTGTGTGCCAGCAGTATCAAGTCAAGCAAATTCTCTCGGTGACAAATTTAAGGTTGTCAAATGTTTCATTTATTAGCTTCTGAATACCATGTCATGTAGAATTTTGGGCCTGTGCCCGATCTTAAACACGTTACTATTCTGCTAGTGTACTGTTTCATACATCACTTTTGATACAACTTTAAGAAACACCATTGTAGATTGATAAACACACCAACAGACTTTTTTAGTGTTTTGCCAAAATTGTTACTTTTGATTCCCGTTTTTAAAATGATCAAAATAAAATGTGTGTGTGTCTGTATGTCCATATTTGTGTGTTTGTAAAAAAGAGAGAGAATGAAGAGCAGGAAGAGAGAGAGAGGGGGGGGGGTATCTTAAAGCGGAACAGATACAATTATGATTTAAATCTAAATCATTCTATAGGTACCTCAATTGTGTGCGTCTGTCTGTCTGTCAACGTGTGTATGTGTATGTGTGTGAAACACAGAGAGATATAGACGGAGAGAGAGGTGTTTCTTAAAGAATAACATGGTCAATTATGATTTAAATCTAAATAATTCTATCGGAATCTGAAGTGTGTATGTATGTCTGTTTGTGTGTGCGTGTGAAACAGAGAGAAAGAAGGAGATGGGTATGTCTGTCTGTATGTCAATGCGTTTATTCTTGTGAAACAGAGAGAGAGAATGAAGAAGAGAGAGATAAATCAATGCGAAACAGACACTCTTTCTCTCTCTTTATCTCTCCCCTATTCATTCTCTCTCTGCTTCACAAAACACATACACATACATTGACAGAGGGACAGACATACCCATCCCTCTCTATCTCTCTCTATCTCTCTCTCTCTCACACACACATACGCACACACGTCAGCTTCCTATACAATGATTTTGAATCATTCATCTGTTCAGCTTTAAGATGCATCTCTCTCTCTCTCACCTTCTTCTTCTTCTTCTTCTTCTTCTTCTTCTTCATTTCCTCTGTTTCACTAAAGAAAACGCCTACATTGACAGACAGACACGCACACTTTAGTTTGGCCGTTTTCGAAAACGGGAACCAAAATTAACCTCAGCATACTACATTTTATCAAAGCACTCTGCGCCTAGACAACAAAAAAACAACAAAAAACAACAAGAACAAAATTCCAAATGTCGCAAGTATATTGACCTTGGGTGTAAAAAAGGCGATCGGTGTGTTTATTAATCTACGATGGTTTTCTTAAATTTGTGTTAAAAGTGATGCATGAAACTTTGACCCAATGGTACGCTAACAGAATTGTAACGTATTTAAGATCTGGCACAGTCCAAAAATCCCGCCTGACATGGTTTTTAGAAACTTATAAATTAAAAATGTATCAACTTTGAATATGTCACTGAGAGAATGTCATTGATTTAATACTCCGGTGAAAAAAGAAAGGATTGATGAAATACTTATGAATTTATTTTGAAGTGAGTTCCATGCATTAAATGCTACTTCTGATCACTCGTTTTTATTTTTCTTGACCATTTAAGTATATCAGTTTATTCATTTAGTTGCATTTATGTATATATTTAATTCGGATTGAATATTATGTCCATCCTGTAAGCTTATCAGTTTCCGATTTATATATATATATGGAGTATGCATTTTAATATTATTTTTTCTTTCACAGACATTAGTAGCAGTTCCTTTTTCCAAGGTAGTACAGTCACTATTAACATATATTGGTATCTGAAGCCGGTCGCGGCCTATTTCACCATAGTTTTCACCTATTTTTCTACATATTCAGGTAAGTACGCAGAAATAGTTTATACTAATATAGACAGTGAATCAATTTCTTCAGTCATTTTAAAATTGTATGGAAGTCTTAATAGAAGATTGTAAGATATGATTCTCATTTGCCGTAATATTGCCACAAACACTTGTAATGTAATACATCCATTTATATCTCATAATAAATTTATTTAGTTGAACTAACAATATCTTGCAATGCGTATACCTCAATATCCATTCCACTATCGCTTCCTGTATTCATGTTGAAGGAGTGTGTACATGACATGACAGGAGATGTGTACGCAAGCAATTGATAGCTTTCAGTACAGAATCATCAAAATGCTGGCAAACTTTAACCATGTTAACCGTTAAGCAGGGGATATTATTCATACTAAATCCAGTGATCAAAATACCGTATAGAGGGTAATTTTAAGCAGACTCAATTTGTTTTTATTATTTATTTATTTTTATTTTTTTGTTGTTGGACAGATTATGAATTTCTAGTAGAGTTAAATTCTGCGTTATATTGCATTGAAAAATTTCAAACACTAACCTTTCATGTTCCGATTCCACCAATTATCTTCGACAGCGTAAACTATGTCAGTAACCTAATTTAAAATAGTCTCCACAAAGAGTTATGTGGGATCTGAAATAGTTATTTTAACTAGGATTTTATATATGTCCGTTTCTAAAATGTACATGCCGCGTTGTTACATGTGGATTGCAGCATATCCTTTAAACATATTCAGATATAACTATAACATTGTTGATGAACTGTTTTGCATATATTTTATTCTTACTGTCATTAAAGAGCAAAACTACAAAATTAACACACGCTAAATCCACTAAACTAAAAAATGGAATCACAGACAAATGAAACATTTGTCAGATCCTAATTGCTAAATATTTGTTATAGCTGTTCGATTTACAATCAGCCATAGTTTGTTGCTGCTACAATAAACAGCTATACGGTTGTAATAACATATGTGTCATAGAATGCGGATAGGTTTGAGTCATTTGACGTTTTGCACAGTAGAGGCTGTACATAAAAAAATTGCAAAATTCACGATGTTTATTCTGTAGAAGTTGTACAAGAAATGCTATATTGCGATACACAACGATACAGAAAATATCAGTATGTCTATGTTTTCGAACATAGAAATCAGAGGTCCGCAAAGCACTGCGTGTCCTGTTGTTATCTGCATATCCTATTCTATTGTATGTATCTATGTCACATACAATATTTTGATAAAGATTTATACAAATAATAACTATAATTTAAACTACCTCCATGCACAATCGATAAGTTTATTTTTATTATTTTAGTTCCCCAACGTACCCTGTGCAATGCGAACGAAATTTTAACCGCCTCAAGAACTGAATACAGATATATACCGTCACCTGGATATGGTTTGGGATGGTATTGGCACCAAGCGTATGTATTATCTTTTGGACATTTCGCCTTTGCATACAATTCAATGTGTTATACGGTACTAATAGAAAAAGCTTATTTCATTATTAATCAAAACTGTTTTTATCAACTAGCTGGTATAAATCAGCTTGCAAGTTCACCACAGTTGCAGCTGTTATGTATATTTGTATAAATGTACACATATACATAAGCAAATTGTTAAAGCTTTTACATAGATTTAATTAAGAATCAGTCAAGAAGCTGAATTAAATATATATGTTTTTGCTACTAACATATTTTATATTATATGTGGAGAGGATCTATGCTAAATAAACGCTTCACTATGAATAATAATAATAATATTAGTAGTAATAATAATAATAATAATAATAATAGTTAGTTAGTAGCAGTAGTCAGAACCAGACTCGTTACCGTCCCGATCAAAATCAGATTACATGAATACGGTAGGTTCATGCAGATAGGTTGTATTGAGATATTAATGTTGTTGTTGTAAAAAAAATATATTTAACATATATGAAAACAATCAGACAGGCAGACCGAGAGATAAACAAACACATACGTAGATACATGTATACATACATACAAGTATCTACTTTCAACATCTTCTAGAAATTGCTACAAGCTGTCATTTTCATGTATATGCGTAATGTTACTAACAGCCATCGAATGATTTGCTTAATAAGTAGTGATTTTTGTAATGACCAAATATGCTTCTTCCCTTTTTTCTTTTTTTCTTCTCTGTTATTTTCAGAAGAAATAAAGTTTATATTGCAAACGCAGATAATATTTCTCTACCATTACATCATATCCACTTCTGTCTTTAAATACGCCTTTTTCTTTGGCCAGCTAACCATGACATATATACATATATACATACATACATATATACAGTAACCAAATTTGCCATTTGGTCGACAAAGTGACCCTGCAGTTTGCGTTACAAATGTTTCCAAGGGCATCATCATAGCACGATACGATGACAGAATATGGATTTCTTATCGGAGTGCGAAATTTGTTGATTTCAGCATCCCATAACGAATTGATAAGACATTTTATTATTACCTCTATGAGCTACTTACCCATCAATTATGTTCGAGAATATCCATATTTAGCTTGTAATTATTTATTCTCAGAAAGGATATCAGCAGAATTTCCAGCAAACATATTCTTCCTTGATTGCAAAACGTGGGCCATAATATAGTGTGCACACGGTAAATGTTACATGCCTGATATGGGCAAACATCTGTCGTCAATTTCAAGCATGCGAAATTTAAGTAGTATATTACCTATATGTCCAGTGTGCGGCGGTGTAGCAATCCCAACTGTAAACAATCCAATATTGTAATACTATCAGAATAGCCGTTCCTTTGGTAAATTTTGTTACAGTAGTGTTTCGTGAAGTGCTCCTTCTCTAATAAGTAATAAAGTGACCACAAATGACTTTGTATAAACAGCTACTTTGAAAGGCAATACTATACCATTATCTCATCTCGTTGTTTTTGTTAACAAATATTTCACCACTAACCTTTATTACAATTCATGATGTCCATTAGACAGCAGATGGAACCGCTAACGAAATATGATTACAATAGTGGTTTCTGCGCGGTGGCCTACACTGTTCTGATAAAGGTGAAGCCTCCAGTTCATGTTTATCAAGCTATATATCACGTGAAAAGCACTTTATCAGCCAGGGTCCTGCATCAGTAACACATTCAGATTTTTTCTTTATGTAGTTACAGCTGTATATTCACTGTGACTACAGAAGCAAATTATTCATCAGACACGGTTGTTATCCGGATCGACGGGGTGGATACTGACTTCAAGAATAATTCCATGACAGTTTCTCACAGTGGTTAGTCTCTCTCTCTCTCTCTCTCTCTCTCTCTCTCTCTCTCTCTCAAAAATATATTTAAACTATATCAAAAGGAGGACTTCGACATGCATCCAGATTATACTCTGATCCTTAATACACGTGATATGAACCAGGATAATTTCCTGTTTCTTTTGCAATTCTTAGGAAACGGAAACCAACATCTTTTTTACATGAGGAAATTGGTGTAAATTGAGATGTATATCAATATTTATCGAAAGGATTAATCCACAGAAATTTGGAAGATTTGCATAATTATAGTATTGCACATGTTTAAATTTACAAGGTATGCAAAAGTAAAGAACAAATTGCAAATTCTGCAAGTCTGTCTTTATTTATCCTTCAATCAGGGGAATTAAACAAATCTCCCTAATACTTGTTTTCTGTACTGGCCAATTTATAAACTGATCTCAAGCTGCCACCGTTCATACATAGAGAAAAGAGAACGTGAATTTGACAAAGGAAGGGTATGACAAGGAAAATATTTAAACGTGTCAACCTCGGGTTATAATGATATGTTCCTGTGTCTGGAATTTTCATTGTAAATTGGTCACTGCAGGAAGACGCTAAATCACTAGAATAAATCGAAGGTAATCACGTGCCTTTTAAAACATTTCCCTATTGAAATATAGGCGGATCAACGTCAATCGACACCAGTCACGTGACAAATCACTACTTCAGAAAATACCCTTCTCTGACGTTCGAGCATGATGGGTCATACTATGACCGATATGGCGGGTTTTATGTGGCGTACTGGTCGGAACCAACAGGTAAATATAACTTCTTCAAGTTACGAATTGAATAAATGATAATGTTTAACTTACTTGGCATGTCAATAAACCTGGCTAGTATAGTGCGAATACAACTTTATCAGAAAATATTTCAAAGAATAACTTAACGGAAAAATAGCTTAAAAATAGTACGTTCTCTGGGTATAATTTTTCACTTTTGGAACGAAAATAATGGTATCAATATTTTGCTCATAATAAAGATGTTTTTGCATTTGCATAGAATGCATTCATTAAAGGTGACATGTTTTGCATTTAGTATGTATTTAAATATTTGTATAAACTAAAAACAATATAACTAAACATTGCATTGTATTTTTTCTTATATGTGTTTCAAAATAGCTAGCGATTGAATTAATACATTCCAACAAATTTATGGACTTTTTCAGTCGACGTCTGGCCTTTTCTTTGCAACAAAATGCCTTTTGATCGCTGTACTTACTTTACAAAATATTCACCCAATCGAAAAATGAAAACTATGAGCTTTATGTTATCCTGTAGTCATACTCTTGCATCTTTTCTCCCACATCTGAATACTGATGACAGATTTTTTGGTAAAAGAAAGGCGTTTCTATCGCCCTACAAATATACTTTAGGCACACTAGTTTCCTATGTCATTAAGCATGAGAGTGATAAATTATATATATATATATATATATATATATATATATATATATATATATGTATAGAGAGAGAGAGAGAGAAAGAGACAGACATACATACAGAATTATAAATAGACAGAAAAGTGCTATCCACAGATCCTACAGGAAATGCTCGATAACATTAATACTTTTTAAATACGAATAAATAATAACCCTGGTTTGCAAAGTAAGGCACCCATTGCCTTGCTTGTACGCACCAACCCATATACCATCTCGACCATGCACACAGCACCAGAAATGATGCTACACAATCGCTGGTATAGGCATTCGTGAGTTGAAGTTACACCCGCATATGAATCCAGTAATTAATCTCATTTAAGGACACAGTCACTCCGGATTCCTACGACAGGCAAGGCCGGCGATGGATGCCGTATCCCGCGGACCCGGAATACGAATAAAAATTCTCTAATCTCTATAATAATATTATTTATTCGTATATATATATATATATATATATATATATATATATATATATATATATCACTGTAGCGATCTCATCTCTGAAACTACTTTGTAGTTCCACTTAGAAAATATATGTGATCCTTACGTATGGTATGCTTCTTTCTTCACTTTTTAAGGCCTAATTCATAAAAGCTCCAAGCAACAACAAGTAGAAGATTTCAAGTATCAACTTACTTTAAATAGTTTTCAACGTCAATCATGAAAATGGTCATTAAATGAAAGTGCATGGCCTGTTTCTATTCGATGTTCATAGTTGTTCATAGATGTGCACTCAGTGAAAACCGGTACCTGTTTTTGGGACTGAATTACATATGATACTACAAATTGTTTAGTTTGCTAATTTACTTCTCATCGCAATCATCATCATGGTTCAAAATGATGGAGAACTTGAGGATGAATTAATCTTTATGGCATTTGTTTTATTGAATCTGTTACCGAATTAAATTGCTAGCTTGACTAGGCCACATAACTCACGTTTGAATGCAGAAATAAACAAAATAAATAAGCAAATGCTATTAGGAAAGCTCGCAATCAACACAATATATATCTTTAAGAAGTTACGTTCTGAAGGCTGTCGGATCTAATCGCTCTGTGAAGATTATATCCACAGTCCAACAATGTAAACTGTATCAATCTAAGCAAGAAATGTTTTAATACAAATGAAAATCATTATATTGTTCGTATGAAAACAGCCAGTAATGCGACAAAAAATTCATCATCTGAAGCAGGATATGTAAGAGATACATTTGTAAAAGGTAACAATTAGGAACATCTCACCGATTTAATAATCCAGTCGTTGGCATAGAATGGAACAAAATCCATGTAATTCGACCATTTTTGCATCAAAAATACATATAATAACTAAAACGTACGTTGTTTAGTAGATACAGAAAATATGTATCTAGTCCAAAATGAAAGAATTGTATTGGGATTCTTACACCGTTGTTTGTCGTTACCTTCACGGATTGATATCATATTCAAGGCGGTTAATAACTCATCCTTTGCCTACAATGTATGGCACATATTTGAGCTAACTAAACCTTTAGCTTACTTCAATAACCTGAACATTGAAAATGATGGGATGGCATATGTTACATAATACACAGAAGTTTTAAATTTAAAATACAGACGATGGATGATTGACCATCGACTCTTACACATTCCAATGCGCTATCCAGTCTACAGTCGGTTGATTCTGCATCTGTCCTTGCATACCAGTATGAGAATACAAATTTCTTCCGTCACTCTGATTATATTTTCCTGGTATTTACATAATGCTTCTGGATATATTTCAATTCATTTCAAATATTAAATGACAATAAACATCTTTCCATGAGCATTCCTCTCGTTTTTGAAGGAAGAAAACCGATGCATGTTTTTAACTATCGTGCAACATAGAAGAGCAGTCCTGTTCCTTTTTCCTTTTCCTTAACTGGTTTGTGATTTGCTTCTTTAAATATAAGAGCGAACGTCTGCGTGTTACGATTTATTGCAATTAATCTACCCTTGTCATTTGCAGGCTTTTATAAACCGGAAGGCTTTACAGCCACCCATTATTCCAAGCAGACGTTTAGCAGATCATTCTCGTACTCAAAAGTTACAATACCGTATTTAAACACCATGTAAGTTTTCATCATCTACAGTTTTAAAACTCCCATGCATCCTGCACTGTCTTCTTCTATCTTCCTATCGATCTACTGAACTTTTAGATTTTCATTACATTGTGGATGGAGCATTATGAAGCTAGGAGAAATACATCTACGAATTGGTGGTTCACTCCCTTGATCTTAGAGTCAATGTAGCAGTAATAGAAAATTTGCACTAAGGTTGTGAATACATTTTCTTCATTGGCCTGAATTTCCTAAACCCTCTGAAGGTTCTCATAATATTTGGTGCTGATTATTATGAAGCTAAGATAATTAATTATATAATGCCAGTGATATAGACAGCGTGTATTTCGGCCCCACCATATATATATATACATACATACATACATTTATAGCTTCTCAAGAAGTATCGATATATACTTCCCCCAAAAGTTTTAGAACACCCATTACGCGAAGAAGATATGACTCTAAACTTTGATGTTGGCGGTGATAAAATATTTTTAATTCCCGGTAATAGGTTAATGATAATAGATAGCATAGTAGGTTGTAATAATAATAAGATTTATAATCAGTCTGTACACATTAGATGAAAGATAGCTGAAGAAGCTAAAGTTGTTCATAGCGAGCGAGCTATAGAGAATTAAGCTGATAATAAGAAAACAGAAATTGTTCCTTCAATTGATGAATTTCGTGTATATAAAGAAATAAATAGCACAGTTGATAGCTTTTCTTGTGAAACTCATAATCGAGTGTTTATAGTTATGTGTATGACTGTGGGAGATGGTATCATCTACATTTATAAGTAACAACATCCGAACTTGCTTTGCTTTTTTTTCAATGTTTTAATGAATGTATCTATAGTACTTCTACCACCATCACCTCCTCCAAAAATATTCTTGCATAATTTCCTACGGATAAAGCAGTATTTGTTTCAGTCATAGATATATATGCAAACAATGCAGCTATTGTTATACCTGTTTCCTTAAACAACAATTAACCTATTTGTAGTTTTTCCTTAACTTTTGATTCGATGTTATTATTATTGTCTGTCATTGTTTCAAATCTGATCAATGCCTAACTATTTGTGGCCTTTGACCTTGAGTATTTTCTTTTAATTTGGAATTTTTGACCCATTTGTTTCTTTTGAAATGTCATTTTTAAAATTAAGTCAAGATTTATATGAGCCAATTTTGATGTACTACCTCATAAGAATCTGTATAACCTCTTAATTCCCTTTCCTCTTCTGTGGTACATAATATTGAATGGTCTCTAAGTACAGTCTCAAGAACGTATTTCGCTTTCTCTTAATTGCTGATCATTTTGTTCTAGTTCTATTTTATCTAAATCTGTCTCTGTTTGTCTTTGCTGACTTGTTGGTACAACTGAATTAGGAACTTCTTGATACACTCATGCAAGTTCATCTGTATCGTTTTATTTTGGTGTTTTTCATTTCTTCCCTTCTCGAACAAGACACTAATGACTTTAAAAAAATCACTTCCACCATATGATTTATTGGATTTAATACATTTTAGTCTACCATTTTCTGAAATTTATTTCGATATAATTCCTTGTAAAATATTTTTTTTTAATGAAATCATAAAATCAGGTTGAATTAGTTTATAATTATCTTCATCTACGCTAAACCGCATTTTTTGTTCTTTTTGTGTCAATCGACAATATATCTATAAGCTGAATATTGTTTAATCATTGTCAACATGATGTTCAAAAACACAACTTTAAAAAAATTGCTATTTTTCTTAATAACATTGATGAAATTCTAGGACAGGTTAATGAGCAAAGAGAAGAATGCTAGCGGAAATTACAAATGAATATTGCAAATAGAGTATACAAAGATATAATTGGTCACCATTAAACAGAAAAGGTTGCTTGTTGTTTACACAAAATATAATTTTTTCATCTTGAACTTAAAATTAGAACTAATTAACTAAACAGAAAAAGTGTATGCATCTCTACCACATCTAGTAAGTTGGTATATAAATGGAATGTAATCTAAAAGCTAGATCATATTTCAGACAACTAATTTGCTTAATTGTTTTTATCATTTTTTCATTTGTTGGTACCGACTTCAAAATTAAATCTACAATTAAAACACAATGCGATGAATTAGTTTCAAACGACTGGCATAAATGCATTTGAATCTGTTTGCGTTTTAGATTTTGCACAATATTAAGCATTAATCAACGTGTTTTTTTCCACGTTATTTTCCACGTTATTCGGTGGCTATGCCCCAAACATTACATAAATCAATTTTTACCGCTCCAAATATGAACTTAATATACTTATTAATTCATATAGATGTAAATTAATGTATGTCCATTCTTCTGATACCCATAAGGTCAATAACTTTCTACATTTTATTTCAGAGGCAGGTATACATACACAGTGAGTCCGCGCGTTGGCAATGGTGATCGAGTGGTACTTTTTGTGGATTCGTACAGCTCCAGTAATCTCACTTACATTAAGATTAACGATGCAGGTAAGCATAGGCTGAGAAATACGTTTTTATGATATAAATAAATAGGTCTAGACTTTCCAAACGTTAATAAAATTGTAATTGGTAGAAATGTTAATCATAGCTGAATGAGCGACTTTTTACAAAATGAATCATATTTTTATTTCATATCAAGCTGCTGTTTATTTTTGAAAAATCCGATGTAAAAGTTATATGAAAATTAGCAACACCGCTACAACATTCGTCTCCAACGCCTATCTCTCTCTCTCTCTCTATCTCTCTCTCTCTCTCTCTCTCTCTCTCTGAGTGTTGAAATTGCTAGGAAATTGTAAAGTGATGGGGCCTTGACACAAGTAACCATTAAATACTAGGAAAATTTCAGTCAAGACGCGTTTTTTTGTTTTTTTGTTTCAATGGCAGCGCACTAATTCAATACATAGTATGACACTTCTTACATTATCAGGAAAGTTTCAGCCAGTTTGACGCGTCGGCCTTTCCGCAGTGAAATGTATTCGAATGTGAATTGTATTTAAAGGGAACATCCGGCCTTCATACCTGTTACCACTATAAGATTCGTCCTTGTAATTCCAAATAATGTTCCCAATTTTCGAAAGTTACGCTTGAGAGATAATCAAGATAAGGGCCAAAATATAATTATTACTCGAGCAAGCGTTATTCGTTTGGCCATATACTTAGAGAAGTATTAAGCTATCTCCCTTCCCGATCGGATGATATCACACAGGCACATCTCCCTCGGATACAGATTGGGATTTATACGTTATCACTGGAATCTACATTTCTAAATCTGCGTCAATAAATTAACAGCTACAGTTTTCAAAGCTTTATTGGATTTAGACCCATACATCAGTTGCCAACAAACACCAGCTTAACTTTCTCTGAGCTCATGTAACTTTGACGATAACTATTACTAGCTATTCAACTTTATGCCGATGTATTCGTATCATTTACTTTAACAAACTAACAGGTAGATAATTTTGTGTTTAATAGTTTGCCGCTATTTCATGACTTCACGAACGGGTAACATTTCTAAACATACAAGAATAGAATATTTAACAAAATGCACATCAGAAGAGAAAAAAGAAGGAGGGAAGGAAATGAGTCAACTGGGTATTTTTAATTATTATAATTCGTTTTAGCAATTATTGTATCTATATCTTCACCAATCTTATTAAAATGACGGAGATCTAAATGAAGGGAAACGAGAGAAGTTCACGTCCTGGTGGCGTTTAGAACTCCAGGTCCACTTACTTTGTGTAGTCTATGAGAAAAAGCGTTGCCTTTGCTGTTAGGCAGAGTTATCGTGAGGATACATTCAGAATTATGTTATCAGTGGAACTATACATGTAGCATTCTTGCAGACGGAATGAGACTGCTACGGTCCATTCGCCATACTGTATGTAAATGAATATTAATGTGTAGTCTGGTACTCTGCTTTACTCCTCACGTTCCTAACGTAATAAAGAAGGCAGGGTACTAGACTAATGATACATAGGTCAATAACGGACGTACCTTGCCCACGTTTCGGTATAAAGACCACGTTTTCAGAAATACGACTACTGTAACTTGATTGGTTAATAAAACATGTCAACAGACCGTTGCATATCAGATCAATCCAGTACAAGTAGATCTCGAGTTAATCAGATCGTATCTACACTACAAGTATAGTGTAGATACTTTTATATTGAATCAAAAACATCTTTTTAAATGCTTCAGATACGGAATAAGGAGATATGAGCAACATGTTGAAATATAATAAACATAGTTTAATATTAAAGTGGAATCTCAGCACCTCAGTATGCAGAGTGAAATTAATTTAATGAACAAAACATCACGGAGAAACGTAAGAAAAATATAACACAATGGTAAGAAGTGAAACCTTACAATTACACTGACATTTTTAGCTTAAAATAGACTCATCGGTAAAGCTTATAAAAGTATTTTCCTATTTGTCTTGCATTGATTTCAATGTCTTCAAAAGTTCTTGTCCCTTATCAGATCTGGATTGGGTGAAGTCTCCAGTGAAACAAAGCTGCATCTTTGTCGCAGGACACGTAAGACAGCAGCCTAGACTTATATCTATGTTAAGCTGTGTAGCTTGCCTACAAATAATATTGTTTTAATCCTTTTGAGTTTTATCTCACTTCCAGTACAGATATTGTAATCGTTACACGTTTTCATGTCCAGTTCATTTGGTAGTCTTAGCTATGAACAGTGATATATCACCAAATTTGTTTATATTGTACAGAAAAGAATGCCAGTAATATTTCAACTAGGTTTTACCATTAACGTATACACCATCTAAAACGATTTTGCCTCATCCTAGTATCCCATTACTATTTAACAGACTCGATTCTTGAAAGAGTTTTAGTATCTCAGGAATGTAACAAATTCGCGAAGAGTTTCAATGCATAATTCACACTTTTCCGTTGACATAAATCAGTTTCATTGATTACCTGCAGGGTCTGTAAGGTCTCCTTTAAATTTTCTCTATCGTGTGGATCCTAAGCTGTTATAGTGCAACAAGTGGAATACATCACTTAAATAGTTCATGTTTCCTACTGTTGTTCTTCATTTGTAGCTCACCTGGCCAAATGGTAAATTATATTATGGTATAGCCCAGCTTCGATGTCCGTCGTCCATTCGTCAATTCTTGCGTGTAAACGCTCAAAAGGCTCCAATTCTGATCAAATTTCTTTCCGACGTTGCATGCATAACTATATCACGATGATTTCGGATGAATTTAATTATTAAGGACGTGATTTTGCATATAGAGTCCATATTTCTGATCCGATTTTGATTAGACCTGATATATAAGCTTGTAATCATGAAGATTAGGGCGATTATGAACCACATTCACCCATATTAATGAGGTGGTTTAATTTTATGGTCTGGTGAACACTGTAGAGAGGCCACATTTCTGAACAAATTTTGATATTACTTTCAATATAAGGTTATGTCATCACAATCTCGAACGAGTTCGATTATGAGCAACATCTACGGATATTAATGAGGTGATAATACATCTGATTAGCTGATCATGTTACCACTCTAGGTATTATTTCTAATCAGACTGCTATAGACTTTAATAAGTTTGATTATTGTCAACGGCACTTCTGGAATGTAAAGAGATATTAGTCTAGTACATGTAATTTCAAATATAAACTATGTATACAAACAGTACAGTGCATTTAGTTACTTGCCAATTTCTTCGCTCTCTCTCTCTCTCTCTCTCTCTCTTTTTTCTTTGTACCCTATGATCAGGACAAATTAGAATCACAGATTTAGAGTCAAACAGAGTGTTTCTTTTGCAAAGAATTAATTAAAAACAGAGAACAAAATTAATTTAAATTGCAAGGTGAGTACAATTAAAAAAAGCAAGATATAGAAGTAACAAAATAAAACGCGTTTTGATTATAATGAATGAGTTGTAATATAAACTGAAAACAGCAATATAAGAAGTAGCATTCTTAGTTTATATCAAATGATAATATAATTATATTTTTTAAGACTCGTTTGTAAATACAAATTAATTATTACAATATCATGGATGAAGACGTTTTCAATTATGACAAAAAGATGTGTGGGAATTTACTAGCAATTCAATTTTAGCCTCAATACTGTATCTAAGCACAATAATTTCGTCACTTATTTAATTATAATGTAACAAAGACCCAGAAATTCATGCTGACTGCACATATGAACTCTTTTTGTAATGCCAAGTAAGCGTAGATTCTTTAAGGATGAGGCTATTGGTCCATGGTGTTAGAAGAAATCCACGGGACAATGCTGGTTGTATAAATTATTTACTCTTTTTATGCCGAGAAGAAAGTGATCCTATGGTCAAGGAAAGAAGCTCAATTACACCAGCATTAATAGACAATGAAGCAAATTTTTGAGTAAAAAGAACTATTGTGTACATTAGTTGTCCCAGTAAACAACACTTGTACATCTTTGTTAAAATAAGCGCAAATATTTTAAATAACCAAACGTATGTACTTCGTGGCACTTTCTCGAGATAGATGTCACTATAACGTGGTACCGATAAAAGCTACCTGAATCATCAGTTTCCCTCCCGCTAGGCAAATTATAATTTTAGCATGCCGGAAAAAGAACGAAATCGTGTACATGCACAGGTACACTGTATGTAGGAGGTAAAAGCACTAATAAAAGTCTCAAAAAATTAAAAAGGGAAACATTTCATTCTGACTTTACTGTCAATGGCTTTATCCTCATATATTAGAAACTGTATCCATTGTTCGCCTCACTTCGAATCTGGTACACCGCTCAGTTTATAATGAATGACCAGATTCATATAGGGATTTGGATGGAAACTTTAAAACGGAACGGGTTTAGGGAGAAAACTTTCATTAATGTTATGTTTTTGCAGTCTCATTTAACAAGTGTGTCTGATATTGTATTATTTCTTCGATTTAGTCATTTTTCAATTGCATGAAAGAGTTTATTGGGAAACATGAAATATGAGTTATGCTTGCTGCTTTACCGCTCATCCAAAATATAGGTACATCTGATTATAGAATCACTTTCATTAAAAGAAACTGCTGCAAAATCATTCTCATTTTGCTGTTACAATTTCCAGAGATTTGAGTGCATACTTATGAATATTGTTAGATGTTTCACTTAAGTAATCTGAACATTATGTCAACAGTTTGAATGCAGTTCCGTGCGTTAAATGATGATACTGTCCTCTCAATTTCTATTCTCTTTAAACAATAAAGCGGATCAGCTTATTCACTTAGTTGGTTGTATTTAGTTATCTATCCAGTGTGGTGAATATAAGTTCCACCAGAAGCATTTCTATTTTTTACTATTATGATCTTCTTATATATATATATATATATATATATATATATATATATATATATATATATATATATATATATATATATATATATATATATATATATATATATATATATATATGGATAGATATATAGATAGATAGACAGATATATAGATAAATATATAGATGGATAGTATGTGTGTGTTAATATTTTCCTTTCTTTTATTCAAAGACATAAATAGTAGCAACGTTTACTACAACAGTACAGTCACTATTGAAGTTTATTGGTCCCTCACACCGGTAGCGGCCTCATTCTCAATGGACTTCACCATTTTTGCTACATATGCAGGTAAGTACACACAAATAGTTTACGCTGATTGGAACAAGAATCAATGTCTTCATTTTCCTTTTCTCAAACTGTAATTCCTATTTGCCGTAATATTGCTATTAACATTTGTAATGTATTATATCACATGATATATGTTTTTGTGCACTAATAGTATTAGAGTGCGTATACCTCAATAACAATCCCACTATCCGTCCCTTTATACTTCACATTCAGTGATTGTGTACATGACATGGCAGGATAGCGTGTGCGCAAGCAATTGGAATCTTTTAGTAATGAATAGTCAAAATGTTGGAAGAGATTAATCATTTTAACCACTACCAAACCCAGTAATCAAAACATCATATAGCCTGTATTTGTATTTCTGGGTTCACATTTTAAGTGGGTTTTTTCAGACGAATTTTGCAACCTCGTAAAGTTATATTCTGCATAATATTGCACTGCGAAATTTCGAACGCCAAACATTAACTTTACGATTGGACCAATTACCAACAGCAGAAACTATTTCAATAATCCAATTTTAAATATTCTCCTCAAATAGCAGGTATATAAAAGTTGCTGAGATACAAAAGAGTTTTTCTTTGAACTAGGATTTTATATATGTTCCTTATATCACGTATATGCCGCTTTGTTCCCTGTACTATTGTACGCACACACGTTTTTTTACGATTGTAGCATGTACTTTAAACATATTCATCTATCAATATTACATTGCTGATGAAGTGCTTTTACATAATATGTATTCTTATCGCGAATTAAATAGACAAAATACAAAAACTGCAAATACAATTCTTGAATCGCACCAAGAAACATTCGTCAGCTGTATACTCGTGAAATATTTGTGACATATGTTCAATAATAACATTTTCCATAATTTGCTGTGGCTCAAATAAACTGTCATACGGTTATAATAAGATATGTGTCATATAACTCGTATATGTCGGAGCCATCTGACTTTTTTTCATAGATATTTTCAGTACATGTACTATACATACAAGCAATGTTCCACTATATTGTATTGGTACAGGCTGAATAACAAATGCTAAATTGAGAGACACAACGACACAGAATTGCCTATGTAACTTAGACACGATGATAATGTGATCCCATTCAAGAGTGCTCTTAAAACTCGTCTATTTCGACTGCAAGAACAGACTTAAGACTTAGCAATGTTTCTTTAGCTTAATTATTTCAGCATGTTTTTCGTTTGCAATTTCATGGCGTTTGTTTCTTGTAATTGTGTCCATATATGTCCTTATGTGTTAATTAATACTGAAAAGCACTTAGAGCCTCTAAAGATTAAGCGCTGTACAAACTCCTCATTATTAGTATTAAATCACAGGTCCGGTCGATAATTCTAGGTCTACCCTACTGTTATTTGTGTTACCGGTAGTATTGTATGTATCTATATCACATACAAATCGTTCAGTTAAGATGTATACAGATATAACAATAATGTAACCTACCTACCTGCACAATCAATAAGTTGTTGTTGTTGTTGTTGTTGTTGTTGTTGTTGTTTTTTCGGTTCCCCAAGGTACCTCATGCAATGCGAATACAAATTTAACGCATCAAGAACTGAACACAGATATAGGCCATCAACTGCAAATGGCTACAACCACTAAAATGAAAATATGGAACTGCAGAACGAAGAAAAACTGTCAGATCTTAATCGAGAAACTTTTGTGATAGCCGTCCGATCTACAATCCGCGGTAATTTGTTGATGCGAGATTAATAACAATATTTGCTGGATCCCTGTAAAGTTTTACAAAGATAATTACCAGTAGATGCTATTCATAAGAAAAGATCCATGTTTATTATGTACAAGTTGTATAGGAAATGCTAAATTGCGAGGTACAACGACACAGAAAATTTCATTCTGTCTATGTTTTGGAACATAGAAGTCAATGGTCCGCAAATCTCTGTTTGCCCTTTGCATCTGCGGTAGTATTGTATGTATATATGTTAGATCAAATATTTTATTTCAGTTCCCCAGCGTACCCTGTGCAATGCGAATGAACCTTTAACCGCCTCAAGAACTGAATACAGATATATACAGTCACCTGGATATGGTTTGGGATGGTATTGGCATGCAGAGTATGTATTGTCTTTTGGACATTTCGTTCTTGAATACAATTCAATACGTTATACGTTCCTAATGGAAAAATCCTCTTTCATAAGTAATTTTATGTTCTTCAAACAGTAACTATCTAATGTATTTCACCTTGCAAGTTCACCACAGTTACAGCTGTTGTGTACATTTGTATACATTTACACAAGTACAAAAGCAAGTTTCGAAACTTTTTACATAGATGTTTAATAGAACATTACCTAATTTGCGTAGTTAAATATATATGCTTTTGCCAGCAAAATATTTTATGTTATAAGTGGCTAGTATCTATGCCAAAATAAACAATTCGATACTAATAATAATAATAATAATAATAGTGCTTTTGGTGATGGTTGTTGTAGTACTGGTAATGTTGTTCGTTTTGGCAGTAGTAGTAGTAATAATGGCAATGGTTGTGGTAGTAGTAATGGCAACGATGTTTGTGGTGGTGCTCATGGTAGCAGTAATGGTGGCGGTGATGTTATTAGTAATGATAATAATGGTGGTAGTCGTGATACAACTGCTAGTAGTGGTAATGTGGTGGCGGTGCTAGTAGTAATAAAGATAATGGGGCTGGTAATGGTGCTAACAGTAGTGCTAACAGTACGCAGAATCAGACTCGATATCATTCCGATGAGAATCAGATTCCTTGAATAAAATAAATTCATGTTGATAAATTTTATAGAGATATTTTATTTTGCTACAAATAGATTTTCGCAAGCCACAAAAGACAATCCGCTATGATCCTTTATCAGTAGTGGTTGCATGTGCTGAGATTTCATCGTTTCTCATGAATATGCATAATATGCATAAACCTGCTTAACCAATCACTGCAAACGCTAGTATAAATTTCTCTCCATTGTGACCCAACATGACTTTTTACGCTGCTTGAATGAGCCAATTAAGTTTCTCTTCCAAACAGAGTCACTTATCAGTCAATTAAACGGATACTTTAATTGATATGTAGGAGATCGTTATCTTGTGTTGTTTATGCGTACTCATGATAAACGTGAAAATCTCAGCACAGGCAGCCACAGGTGATATAGGAGAGTAACGGATTGTAATTTGTGGCATGCGACGATGTTACCAATATAAAGACATGTAAAGAACCTGTTTAAGATATATAAAGCATACATTCATACATACATACAGTAACTAAAATCACCATTAGGTTGACCAAAGTGACCCAGCCGCTTGCTTAAAGTGTTTGCAAGGGCATCATCATAGTTTTGGTTTCCATTAACGATTTGATATATCATTTTGTTATTGAGTCTATCAGCTACTTAGTCATAAATTACAAGTTCCTGAATGTCCGTGTTTAGCATGCAATTATTTAGAATCAGAAATGATATCAGCGTAATTTCTGCCAAACAGACTCTTCCTTGACTCCAATAGTGTGCCATAATATATTGTGCGCACGGTAAATATTGCATGCCTTATAGGGATAAACATCTAGTAAATATCAAACATACGAAATTCAAATAGCATATTACCTATTGGTCCAATGTGTGGCGGTATAGCAACCATTGTTAACATCATAGAGAGTCTAGGTCCTTTGCCAGAACATCTTAATTTTATACCATAATTATGAAAATTATTAACTGATATATTTAATTGACTAAAAACCATATTTAAAGCATTTTTTCCAACATTTGTAACATCTAGTGTTTTTATCTATAATTTTTTAAAAGATAATACCAACCCACCCTATTCTCAAATTATTATGACTTCTTATTTCCAATTTTACCACATACATTTCAAATACCCTTATCTGAACCTGATATATCACATTATTCAAAACAAAAACGAAGAATAAAATTCCAGTATGTCAAGGCTCCTACCACTTCTGAGCTGGAGCGAATTGACGGATCAGCTGGGATAGGGTGGGGAGGAGTGGCATTTATATCGCCAATTTTATACTTTTCAAATTCACTATGCACTAAATGCAAAATCTGCAAATTAAAAAACAAATTAAAAATAAAAAATAGACATGGTAAAT
Source organism: Margaritifera margaritifera (assembly GCA_029931535.1). Classification (NCBI taxonomy): domain Eukaryota; kingdom Metazoa; phylum Mollusca; class Bivalvia; order Unionida; family Margaritiferidae; genus Margaritifera; species Margaritifera margaritifera. Next base: position 1,619,143 of record JAQPZY010001301.1, read on the forward strand.
AAAGACTTCAAAAATTAATTTGGAAAACCAAAAGGCCAACAGGATTTAAACCCAGTGCGTCGTGTAGCAAAATGCGGAATAGGGTCGTTATATTCCCCAATTGTATTTTTTTTTTCTTCTCCAAATTATCCATTCAGTGAACACAAATTCACTAAACATTGAATACAAATTGGTTACATTTAAGAAGCAAAACTAGAGAAACTAAAGACTTTAACAATTAGTTAAAGAAAAACACAACAGGAACCTAGCCATAGCGATTTGAAATCCCACCCCATTTAGCGACAGCACGGGGGGGTGGGGGTGGCGGCTTTATATCTCCCAATTTTGTTCTTTATAGATTCACTATGCAGTCTGTACAAATTCACCATACAATAAAAATAATTCTGTAAATTCAAAAGCATCTAGGAAAGACAGAATACAAACCAGGATTATATAAACTAGTTGATATTGTTCTTAATTTCGAGTATAAAGACCCGAAAAGTTAACACCAAAGATAAAAGTCAAGGAGTCGAGTCTCCACTTCCCCTCCTAGATCAAGCGCAGTGTAGCGAGAAAGTATGTATTTATATGCTCCAATTGTATTATTTTACAATTCTGTAAATCCAATTAAACTATGAAGAAAACAAATTATAAATAAATAATAGAAGTTGTATGCACCTGTTCATAAAGGAATTGGACATAAGTGTAACAATAAAACAAAAACATGTTTCGGAGAAAAATTACTATTTTATGTACAAACCAATAAACATTGTATATAATTACACCTTAAAATTTTTTAATGTTGATTCAATAAACATATATCAAACAGTACGTTATAAATTTTGGCAAAATCAGTTAAACTTGGCAGCATGGATAGCAGCATAAAATTGTGGAATATCGTATTTACATTTATCAGATAAAAGTATACAGAGTTAGTATAATCAGTATATAGGTTTCATATTTTAAAATATATAAAAAATATGTCTGAATGCTCAATACCATTACCAGCTGATCAAGTATTTAATCACATAAGCAATAAGACAGCTATAAACAATTTAAGATAATTAGGAATAACTTTAACATTCCTCAAAATTATGACTGGAGATACCTTAAACGAACGAATTTAACTATTATTAACGGGCCTAGAGCCAATTACCAAATAAAGCAGGAAATGACTGATGATTAAACAAGTATAAAGCAAAGATACGAAGCAGACAAATGGTGGAATAGAGGATGCTGGATACGATACAGTCATGAGCAATAAAACTCTCAGACAACATTGGAATAATTAATAGAATGTTGTATTTACTTCAACAAGATAGCAACATGCTAACATATGAAGGGATAACACGTCTATAAAAGAGCATTTGTTCTTAGTATTTGATTCCACCGATTAGTTTCCTTCTTTTTCTCCAACCTAAAAGCTTTAGAAAATCAGTTCCACCCTTTTGCGTAGCTATGGAGTCAGGTGATAACAGTGTGCTGAGATCACCAATTTAAGAAATTTCAATATTATATTCGGATTCATATGTGCATGTTTGTAAACAATAGGCTGTTCATATTTTAATGCTTGAATTACCTTTAATTAATTGAAATTATTAATCCTGGTATTGTTTATATTTATCAGACAGAGCTTGTTCTAGAAAATATAAAATTGTAAATTTTTCTGTTGAAAAAAATATAATTATTTCATTATATTTCGATATGATCAAATTGTTTAGTGTATTTATAATCATCTCTTGTATAATCTTCATCTTTATCGTAAATGTAATCAAGTTCTTCAAAATATTTTCATTCAGCTCTTCCGCCTTCTGCCATTTTATACTTTTTAAATGGATACAACTTAATTTGAAAATGAATTAGGTCTCTTGGAAAATATAGTTGAAAGGGAAAAACCATACTTACATGAAGAAGTTATAAGGGCAGCCTGCAAACAGGAAATTAGCAACTTAGTATTGTAAATGGGACATACAAGGAATAAGTGGTAAACATTTGATTAATAAGGAGTTGGCTCAAACAAATTCAAAACAAATCAAGAAAACATATACAATTTGTTTAAATGCTATATCAGCCAATACTGCAATGTCATTGTCAGATGTAATAATACAAGGAAATAATATATTTGTTGCGTAAAGTTTTTCTAATGAATAAATTAAAGAGAGAGATGAAAGGAGACTGCTTAACAACAAACATACTTCTTTTTACCTTTTAGGTTAGGATTACTTATTTCAGCATTGATTGTTAGCCGAAAATTAATTTGACGTAATTTATAGTAACGACGTTACGAAAGGCTTCAAACAGTAACGCAAGCAGAAGCCTAGTACGTTAGAACTATGAATTGAAGATATTTTGTAAGTTTATAAAATACATTACTTTAAACAGAAGGTCAGGAATCTTAAACAAGATTTGCATAATGTGAACAAAAATGAATAGCTCTTTAAGAAAGCAGTCATTTCGTTTCAAATTAAAAGGAAGGTGGCGAAGATAAAACTGAAGGATCGGTGATGTCTTTCTAAGTCACCAGAGAGGTAAGTTCACAAAAGAGTAAAGATCCACGTAGAGTTGAACTTAGAAAACATATAAAAATCCTGAAAACTGTTGACAAGAATTTAAAACAGTTAAAAGCAGAGGGGTAAAAGATAACACAAATTAATGAGAGCGGAAGTGAATGCGAACAGTCATGCAATCACGATTTACATGGCGTTGGTTTGAAAGGATACAACGTATATTCTTGTATAGATAGTGTAGTTGTCGCTATAGAAAGATGTGTTAGTATATTTGTTTTTTTAAAAAGACCCATAAAAAGGATTAATAAAGCTTACTTACGTTACTACAGCGAAACCAGAATATAAAGAGTCATGAAAGCAGGACTCAAATAAAATAAATACATTTCCAAAAATGTTGTGGAGGAAATATATAGCTCACAGATTAACTATACAGCTAATAACGTGACTAACCAGTTAATAGACTAACAAGAAAAAGTTAATAAATGCAGATTAATAAATGGCAAGGGAAACGAACAACATTATTAATACTATGTATCATGCAGATTCAACTCCTACAGTAAGTTACAGTATGCTTTTTATTAGGATGTTTTTTTTCAAAATAGATTCGCCAACTAATTCGGGTATAGAAGAAGTAATACAATTGGGTATTCATATTTCTTTGAGTCAGTTTACGATTGACCATCTAATAACACAAGGACTACCACCAGGCAAAATAATTGATAAGTTAGTTAACACTTTCAAATGGTAGTGAAATTACCTAACGGCCATGGAATTTAACTTCGGTTGATGGAAATAAATGAATGATTTAGTTAAAGAGATAGCAAATTACCAAGGTGTAATATAAAAGCATAAAACTGCATATATATTTGTTACTGGGTAGAGGTTTGTATGGCAAGTCGTTACGTTGGAATGGGTGTTCCGGCTGCTAGTTTAGGAGGTGCGGGCTTACATGGACTTATTCAGTTAGATTTTACAAGGTTTGATGCAAATTTACTAGGGTTTAATGCAAACGCTTTTAAAGAGAAGTTAGAATAAAACATATTTGTAAATCATGGCGAGCTTGTAATATCTTCTAGAAGTAAGTTGAATAGTATTGATGAAATGGTTAGTAAAGCAAAAACCGATTATGAAATAAGTCACGATGGATTTAACATGATAGATGCTAAATGCAACAACTCTTTGCAAGGGTGTAGAAGTAAAGAGTCGTGGTAGCCGAAGTAGGACAGCAGGCTGTATTCTCGTTACTTAAATGGAAATATGCGTTATGGCAAATCCTACCTACATCACTATGGAAAGACAGTCCGAGAAAGAAATATATCTTTCAAATCCCATTGATCCATTGATAACAGGGATGGTAAAATATACATTTCATTTCAGACGATATATCTTGTAGTTGGTTACTACAATATTGTATATGGAAAAAATCCCAGCAACAATATATTCTACTATATAACGACATGAATGAAACCAAGGCAATGTCGATACCTGATAGCTTTTATAATCTTGAAATGTACCTGAAAAAAATCAAACACAGAATAACTGCTAATAGCGACAATAAAGTATAGATATTGAATGTTAGAAACATAGCTCTAATCTTTTAATAACCTCCAGTAATAATTACATAGTGTATATAACTAACTGCAGCTCTAAATTACAAGGATGTAAGAATCACAGGCCTAAAAATGCATCCACCTAATCAAATATAGTTTGTGGGCTTTTGAAGGGTACAAACCTGTATCTTTTCCATAATCGAATAAACCACACGAAGAATTACTGTAACGGCTACTAGTGTACTCTACTAGAGTCACTACATAATTGTGATGTATTTCACGGTTATTTCACATCACATGATGTTGCTAGTCCATATAAACAATATGGTAAATCGGCTTTAGCAATGGATTATGTTTTTAACTGATGTATGTGTTTTAAAAACGATATCGTCCTTTGACATAGATGATAGATCAGAATCTATTCATATGCCCTTTGTTTTTTCCCTTGACTACATGGGCAAATTAGAACAGAAAGCTTGAAGTGACTCTGGGAGTAAAGTAGTACATAAATAAATATGGAACAAAGAAGAATGACTTTTATCCAAAATCTCCAGGATCTATTATTTCAAAATGTGGATGCGATTTTAAATAAAATCAACTATAACAAACTCAAAGAATGCGTCGAAGCAAAAACTACTGTTTACCATGATGCAGCAAATCCAATACAAACAGTCGATAGAAAGCAAAACCAAACTGTGACATCTCCAAGAATACTTCCTGAAGGTCAGTCTTCGTTCGACCGAGATTGTATAGCAGCTAAAAGTAAAGTCTTAATATATCTAAGACAGGCCAGAACACAAGGCACAACTGAATCACTTAAAGATTATAAACTCTATAGAAATATGTACAAATCTCTCACAAGAACGAAGCAAAGTATAATGAATTTCGAACAAATAAATAGCCTTTTGCTTGCATTATATTCTAAACATATACAACTTTTCTGGAGCCTTGTAAAGAATCCGAGTGCTCGTGCACAAAGCAGTATCACATCTGCAACTTGGTATGAATATTTTTCAGAAATATTTAATTCTTCAGTTCTGCTGACCGGTTAGAGGAAAATGAAAATAGTTCATGATGCTCTAGATTGAATAATCACTGAAAAGGAAGTTCGTCTAGCACTGAGGAAAACTGAGGGAGTAGATGCTTTGTCCAGCAATTTGTTTATATGTACTGCCAACATAATTGCATCGTTATTAACACTATTATTTAATAAACTATTCGATATTGGATATTATCCAGAATATTGGTCAACGCCTATCGTTATGCCAATTCTGAAGAAAGGTGATGCAAATGAACCCTCCAACTACAGAGGCATTAGTTTATTATCTGTAATAAGCAAAGTATTTACATCGAATTTAAATAATATCATAAATGAATGGGTGGAAATAAATAAATTACTTTGCGAAAAACAAGCCGATTTTAGAGCAGATCATTCTATAGTAGATAATATGTATATATTATATACATTAATCTGTAAATATTTAAGAAAACAAAGGAGTAGATTCTATGCTGTGTTTATCGAATATGAAAAAGTTGTTGATACGGTAGAGAGACGTTTAGTGTACCAAAAGCTAGTTAGTGAAAATATTAGTGGAAAAGTGGTAATAATTATTAGGGCAATTTATAATAATGTAAAAGCATTTGTTAAGTCCAACACTTGTATTACCGATGTGTTTAATTGGCATATAGGTGTTATCAAAGGTTGCGTGTTATCGAGTTTATTTTTTTCTTTCTTTCTGGAACCCTTTTCAGCTGACGGAAACAGTGGAGTTTCGGTTTCGGTAGAAACCTTAGAACCATTCTTACTGTCGTATGCAGATGATTTAATTTTCTTTGCTGACACTGCCCACCAGTTGCAAAATATGCCCAATAGACTGCGTACATGTTTCTTAAAGTGGAAATTAAAAGTAAATATGGAAAAAATAAAAAGTAATTGTATTTCGCAGAGATGGTTATATCAGACGTTATCAAAAGTGGTACAATGGGCCTACAGTGTAAAGATTGAATTATATTACAAGTATCTAGGATGAATATTTTTTCAAAACAACTGCTGGTATATGTGCCAGAAAACTCTGTATTTGCAAGTATTGAAGGCTATCCTTATTTTGAAGCAAAGTCTTTCAAAATTATTCGGCAAAAATACCTGTAACTGGATTGACTCGAAGATAGCTCCTATTCTTAACTATGGGGCTGAGTTTTCGGTATTTATGATGTCAATGCATTCATATGTAATAAATTAGGAAGAATTAGTATGCAGAATATTAGATATAAACGTATTTTGAAATGTTGGCTTAGAATTCTAAAATGCAAGAAGACAGATATCCTAAACAATGTCATAATTTGCAACTAAGATGGGAAGCAAATTTTGATTGTTGGACTAATATTGTTTACAAGCTTCTATTTATGTATGGATTTTGGCAATGTTTGGTGTAGTCAGGGCTTAAATGCTGAAAATACATTTCTTAGAATTTGTAGTCAGAGATATGAAGATATTTTTAAATAAAAACTTCAGGATGAGATTAATCAATGGAAAGACTGCGTTTGTATAGGTTATTGCGATTAGAATTCACTTGTCAAAGATATCTAGAATTGTTAGGAGATAGAGATTTTGTTACATAATCACTAGGCTTAGAGCTGGTAACCTGCAAATCAGGGGTAATACAAAAAGAACAGAAAGATATGAAAATATTTGCTATGAAGAAAGATTGTGTCAAATTTGTAAAGTTAATGTCGAAAATGAATTTAATTTTATTACTGCTTGTCTGATATATGGAGAATTACGAAGAAAATATTTATCTACCTTTTATTACTGCTTGTCTGATATATAGAGAATTACGAAAAATATATTTACCTACCTTTGCATAAACAAATCCAACTTGACAAATATTTAGGACTTTTATACAAAATGATACTAGAAAAATTCCGACGACTAATTTAGCAATGTTTACTATAAAAGCCTTAAAGATAATATAATTCGTTTTATCATCAACTCCTGCTACATAGACTCTAGATCAATATCACAAAACTTCTGTTTGCTCCATGCAGGCTTTAGGGTTCACTTTTAATTTATAGTGTGTGATAACTGTCTAAGATATATTTGTATTTCACCCAATTAGAACCAAATACAATAATGATTAATTGCATGTTCTTCTGTTTCACACTGAAACACCTTTGCACCGCATGATTTATGGATATGTATCATGGGCCAATGGCCTGAATTAGAAATAAACACTATTATTTTGTTTTACTTACAAATTCAACACTAGACTCAGTTCCAGAACACATTTAACGTATAACTTGTTCCATTTTAGAGAATATAAATTTGTACACATAAGTACAACATTTTCTTTCGGCACCGAACTATCAAAAGATTTGTTCTATTTCTTCCATTTTACTCGCGCATATTTTATACTGTTCATTTTTTTTTGTTCTAGTTTGTTTCATTTTCTGAATCTTATAGACGTGATCCTGCTTGTCGTATAGATATAACTCCTGTTGGTAAAATATTACCTCAATGTGCTCTCCATTAGGTTCTTCTAATTTATAAAATACGGGGTCCCTTAAAATAATTTATTTTATTATAAATACATCTCCCGTAAATTAGGAAGATAGTCTTTAGAAAAAATAGGCTTTTTATAGTTCGGCGTTCCATAGGAATCTTTTCCAAGTTATGCAAATAAGTTAATACTACTTTTGACCTGTTACTAGGATTGCTTGCTTCTATTGGCGACATCTATATAGACCTGTGATATGATCTACTATATCCATTACAAAATGTTTGGTAATATATCTACCCATATTTTGATTTCATTTACAGCACAATACATGCACGTTAAAGTCGTAAGAGTTCAATTAAATCTTTCCACTGCAAACGCTTTTGAGTAAGTGGAAAAGTATTCAGTATTTTCTATCTTCCAAATTCCCTTTCGTTCATTGAACCGTATGTTTACAGTTTTCTCTCTTCAAATATTTCTCTAAAAGCGTCCTGTCTCTCATCTCCGTTTTCTGTTTTTACTTTCTCGCCCCATGCGTACTTAGAGAAGACATCTATTAATATATATATATATATATATATATATATATATATATATATATATATATATATATATATATATATACATACATACATACATACATATATTATACAACTTCTGATATGGTTGCATATCAAATATATCTGCCTGGTATTGGTCATCTACATGACTAACATAAGCACTTCTACATTGAAATCTTGTTTCGCCTTGTCTGTGCAATGTGTAAGTAGACTGTTTTATCAATCAATCTTTAAGTTCAAAATTTAGTAGTGGTCATTGCCCGTTCTTTACATAGCAACGTATATCATTTTATTGTTGTTATTTTATTTTACTTCTTTTTTTATTATTTATCGACTAGTACTTTTGATTTGATTTGTCTGCAGTTAGCTTTAGGAACTAGAGTAGCATTCAATTATACATGCAAAATGTTTAAGGCGCATACGGGTTTCGATCCTTTGAGCGAGTGTATCACTCTAGTCAATTATTAACACTATAATTTCTAGTCTCTATGACGATAGATTTTCACTACACGGCATTTAACTAATGGATTTCAATAACTTCTTAAAGTAATAATATCGTAGGTACAATCAATAATTATCTCATAGAGATTTTTAATTATCCATTGCTATAAAGTCTTACAATATGAACCACGACGGAATGGGGCAATATATAATAGCTATTGTAATTCGTTTGAAATGAATATTATTTACTAATGGCATCCATGTAAGTACTAACATGAAAAATTTAAAGAATGTAATTTTAATTTTCTAGAGTTTGTTAATATCTTTATTCCAGCCTGGTCTATACATGCTTTAACTATCGGCCTATTAAGTAAAAAGAGTCAAAGTTGGCAGATGTTTAAGTATAGTTTCAATATACAACTCAATGTCATTCTGCCAAGAGAGGACACTCTAATATATAATATTTTTTATGAATAGTTTTTTGTGAATTATCAGACTTTTTTATTGAAAGTGGTAAATACGGCTGTCTTTTGTGGTAAATTATTTGGCTTGATCTTAGCTTTTAAGTTGGTTAATATCACTACTCATCTACTTTTTCATCAAAACAGACAGATCGATAGAAGCAATGTTCTACATTTCAATCTCGGGGAAAACAGATCGATAAATATATGCGCTTAATATCGTATATAACTATATACAAGTGCATTCGCTGCAAATGGAATTTGAAAGGAATAATAATGTGATGTGCTTATTTTCTAATAACCACTATTGTAGTAAACAGATAAATGAAACAAATCACTTGGTATTTAAAGCTTTCTTGAAATGCATTAAAATGTTATCAAGTCATCTCGTTTTTTTTTCTTTTTTCTTAAGATCATTGCATCACTACACTTTAATGTAATTCGTGGTGTGTATCACACAGCAGATGGAACCACTATCAAAATATTATTACCAAAGTGGTTACTTCCCGATGGCCTATAGCATTCTGATAAATTCTCAACCACCAGTTCATGTTAAACAACCTATATATTTTGTTAAACACACATGATCGAACACGGTCCTCAATCAATAACAATTTCTGAATTTTGTTTTATATAGTTACAGCTGTACATTCAAATTGACTACAGAACTACAATATTCGAATGACACGATTGTCATCCGGATTGACGGGGTGGACAATAACTTCAAGAATAATTCCATGACGGTGTCTCACAGTGGTTAGACTCTCTCTCTCTCTCTCTCTCTCTCTCTCTCTCTCTCTCTCTCTCTCTCTAAACAATATATCAAAAGATAGTCAATGCACTTCAAACATGCATTTAGACAATATGTATATCCCTAGATAATATGTATATCCCTGCCAGCCTTTACCTAAACCTGGTGCTAAGACTGAGCTTAAAATAGGTTAAATAATTTGGTTTATACTATTATTTTCCATGCAGCTGATATAAGAGTCTAATGTTGAAGATTATGTCATTAAAATGTACTATTACGATTCCAGGAAAAAAACCAAACAATGAGGTAAATCGTATGCATTTATTGTAAAAACTCAATATCTTGAACCATGATTTTATTTTACAATAATTAAAAGAAATAAATGGAAATCAACACATTTTGATATATCAAAAAGGATGTACATTGAGATATGTGCCTACAATAGTTTAGTCCACAAATACGTGGAAGTAGTTCAGAATAGTATCAGTGTACATGTTTAAATTTACAAGGTATGCAAAAATAAACAACATATTGCACAATCTGCAAATCTATCTTTATCTATTCTTTAAAAAGTAGGATTAAAATGTATATCTGCTAATTGTTTTTTGCATTACCCAATTTCTAAACTGGTCTGACACTGCCAGTATGCATTACTAGAGAAAAGGGAAAGTGAATCGGACAATGGATGGTTATAACAAATAATATAGTTAAATGTGTTTCTCTAGGGTTGTAATGAACTTTATAGCACTAGACAATATCGTGCCTTGTTAAACATTTCTGTATTCAAATTTAGGCGGATCAACGCCAATCGACACTAGTCACAAGACAAGCCACTACTACAAATACCCTTCTCTGACGTTCCAATTTGATGGGTCATACTATGACCGATATGGAGGGTTTTATGTTGCGTACTGGTCGGAACCGGACGGTAAATATAACGTCCATAATTCACGAACTGAATAAATGATTAAGTTTAGTCACAATTACAGTCCAAGAAATTAGCTTATTAGAGTGCGACTTTTATCAGGAAATATTTTTCTAAGAATATTTATTTTTTAAATACACAAATAGCTTACTAATAAGACGTCCTCCAGTAATAGCTTTTCTTTAAACAAATTCTTTCGTGCATTGGTCTGACTGAAGTTTTTGTTGACCTTTTTAAAATTCAGCCTAATTGCATTGTTTCAACGAAAATAATGATATAGATATTGAACTCATATTAAAGATTTTTTATTTACATTTGTTTAGAATCCATTCGTTACAACGACAGGTTTCGTGTTTAGTATATATTGAAAGATTTGTATGAACACGCTGAAAAGAATATAATTAAATATTATCTTGAATATTTCTCTTACATTTTTCAGTCTATGTAGCAACTGAATTAATACATTCCAAAAAGTATATAGATCTGTTCGAATTTACTTCGGAACTTTACTGTGTTCCAAGATGCCTTTGTGGCGGCTGTATTATTTACAGAAGAGCCCCCTTATCCGAGCATTAAACACAGGACCATTTTGTTAACCTGGAGGTCAATACCACTTTTAGTCATACTGTAGCATCTTCCTTCCCTCATCTGAATACTGATGTAAAATGTTTGGGTGAAAAGTATTTTCGATCGCAATGACAAACATCCCACAGGCACTCTAATTTTTAACAACTACTCTCTTGTCCTACTTGGTAAAATACATCTGTCCTGATGTATGTTATATTTCCAAGCACTTAAAACAAAAGGTTTCAAGTATCAATTTATCTAAAATAGTTTTCTACATAAGTCGTGCAAATGCTCATTTACTGAACTTGCATGACCTATTTCTATTCGACATTCAGTGTCACTCATACATGTACACTCGATGACAAGCGGTAAACATTTTTAGGACTGAATTAAATATAATACTAAACATTCATCCATTAACTACTTCAATTCATATCACACTCATATTTCATGTTTGAAACGATGGAGACATTTATTATTGCAAACCGAAATTAGGTGACTGAGTGCAGCGTCTGTTAAAATAATGCGTCTGCAAGCTTGCCAGACCATATAATTCATGTTTAAATACAGAAAGAAACAAAATAAATCGGCAAATTCAAACAGGAACACTAGCAATCATTAAAATCGTTAATTTAAAGATATCAAGTTCTTAAATCTATCGAATCCGACCTCTCTGTGATGGTTATATCCCCAGTCCAACGATGTAAGCTGTACCAATCCGCAAAAGAAATGTTTCAACAAAAATAAGAATTGTGTCATATTTGGTTATCAAAACAATCAGAATTCACAATTTGAAGCTGTATATCTAGGAGATAAATTTGTAAAAGTTCACAGTCCTAAATTATTGTAAAGTTTTGTAATCTCTATTGAGCAATGTAATAATCCACCTGTTGTCGTAGAATGTGAAAACAAATCCATGCAAATCAGCCATATTTGCAAAACAACCATATCTACAATAACACAAATCTACGTTTATGAATAGATACAAGAAACAATGTATCTAGTGAAGTAAGAACAATTTGTATTGTCACTCTTACATCGTTGTTTACCGTTACCTTCACGGATCAATATCATATTCAAGACGGTGAACTCGTTCTTTCCCTGTAATGTGTGCCCATATTGGAGCTAAATAAAAAAGTTTCCTTCAATAAACTAAATATTCAAAACGGTGTGATAGCATATGATACAAATTGCAGACATTTAAAATTTATAATACCGACGATATATGGTTGACCACCTACTCATATATATTCCAACGCGCTATCCAGACCACATTCGTATGGCTCTGAATCTGTCTTTGTATACTAGTTTTAGTATATTAAGTTTCTTCCGTCACTCTCCTTCTTATTTCCTCCTACATAGTACTTTTGCAATCCGTTTCTAAATTACAATTGGAAAAGCGTAACTATTAACTTACACATTTGCAAATTTTGGATATGGAACGTGTATCAGAAAAATGTTCTTAGCATTCGATCAGTAGCATTCCATGTGCGTTCCTCTCGTTCTTGAAGCAAGAAATAGTAGTATGTTTTCAAATATTGAAGACTATTCCTATTCCTCGGACCTTTTTGATTGCAGGGTTTGTGCTTCACTATTTAAAAATCATGCAGACGCCTGCTTGTTATAGTTATTTTGTAATTATTCAACCCTTGCAACCTTTCGTTATTTGCAGGATTGATTACACCAGAAAGCATTCCAGCCTACCATTATAACAAGTCGTCGTTTAACCGAGCATTCTCATACTCAAAAGTTTCATCACCGTACTTAAACACCGAGTAAGTTTCAATCATATACACATATAAAACTTCTGTATATCTTGGTATGACTTTCTTAATCTATCTCTCGATCTATCGATCTTTCTGTTTCCATTTTATCAATAAACAGTGTCGTGAATTTGTTTAGTAAGAGTTTGTGAACTACATTTGCAGCCAACATTAAGAGGGCTTGAAACTGAAAAACAAAACCGAGAGCCTTTTTAGCGCGAAACATCGGGAATGATAATCCAGTTCACTGCATTTCATTATGTTCCTTTGGAGGTTAGTAGCTCAGAGGAACCCAGTATCGTTCAACCAAACTCTCGCTAGACGCTGAAAGATCTACGGAAATTGAACATCTGGTAAAAGTCTGTACACTTGATTACTGTACAAGTTCTGTACTATTGAGTATTACATATACGTGTCGCACATTTCTTGTCGATTCCACACTAATGGAAAGCCAGATATAAGACTCTCTTTCCGGACGGAGCGGCTATAATGATAGAGATAGTAAATATCTTCAAATAATAAATAACTAGTAGATTCAAATTGGTAGATCCAAGCTGTGGAGTAGTATCTATTGTTTATAAATATTCTGTTTAAATTGTCTGCACATTGACTACTTCAACATGTTTTTTTTTCCTCATTTCTTTCTATTATATTAAAGTCAGTTGGTTAAAGGCTTTTAAGCCATAGTGAAAAATTGCCCAGTTACGGTATATGATCTATCGCCATATTCGTTTAAAATGTTATTATTAAAATTATTCTTATATGTGATTTCAGTTAATTTGATACAAGATGGACTATATAATGTCATAACTCCTGTTTGTTCTCTAGCAGCTATTGATGTCACTTATAGGCTAAAACTCTCTGATTATTATATGTATCTATTTTAAGAACCAAGAAAGTTATTCTAACGATCTTTGGACTGCTTTTATTTAAAACTTCTATACAACCATCAACATTGCTATCTAAAAACTGCTTACTAACATAAATTATTCTAAATGAATCACCTATAGTCTGCCTCCGATCCATTATGAATCGTACCTCACCTACTGTCTTCGAAAGTATTTACGTAACACAATTACATTCCAGCTGAGGATTATTAAATAACTTCATACCTTACATATTGCAAGCTATAACTTGCTCCGTCAGCGCAAACTTTTGTAATTTGAAGAAAAACGCAGTCGTCAACGGTAAGTGTAATGGCAAAGCCATGCTATTTTTAAGGAGACGCAAGAGCCGAATGTACAGAATAAGGTGCATGGTTTTGACGCGGACGATCGCGCAGGTGAAAATTAAGCTCGGTACATATATGCTGTATGCAACGTACAAGATACCTACCGCTATAACAGGTACAATTAAAATAAAGCAGATGAAACTAAACTGACAAAATCCCTCGATCATAAAGAGTTAGGTAAGTAAAATATAAAATTGGTATCCTTTTTTAATATGCCAAATATTTCAAACTTTATATAATTGTTTTAAAAACAAAATTCGTAATTAAATATCAGCTCAAATGAAGGTGTTTTGACTACATTTAACAGTACAAGTAATGTATACAGTAGTAGAAGTAGTATTAATGGTACAGAAGACTGAACGAATTATATACATAGGCACACAGTTTGAAAGTAATAATTAAAATATTCAGATGACAATTTCCTTTGCAAAATAAGCTATCAATACAAATAAAAATATAAATAATATTGTAAACTAATTGCTGCTTTTTGTATCATAATTTTAATATTAAGGAATTTAATCAGATTTTGAAATAAAAAAATAATTTTAATAATAGTTATTTGTATATTTATCACTTTCGAACTCACTTTAGTAATTATTTTGGTTTTATTGCAATAATAATAATAATAATAATAATAATAATAATAATAATAATAATAATATCTACATTACATTTTGTTTTTAAATGTTAGTAATATTTCTGGCATGATAAATGCCATGCAAATATGAATTAAACATATTTTTAGTGTAATTATACTTATGTTCATACTGTATTATTGTGGAATGAATAACATATAATATAAAAAGTATTACAAACTATAATCTACTTATATGACATTTATGATTTAGAGAATTTTGTCACTCTGGTGTTGTATCCATTTATTTGTAGCCTTTAAAGTAGTAGGTATAATGCATGGTGTATACGGTATAGATGTGCTGCCTTTTTTTTTACCTGCGTGAGCATCGGCGTCAAAACCCTGCATATTGTGCATTAGGCTGTTTCAGTCTACTAAAAAGTAGTATGGCTTTAACATTGCACTTGCCGTTCATGACTTTTTTTCTCCAAATTACAAAAGTTTGCGCGGACTGTGCAAGGTATGGTTGGAATTGTGAATAGTATGTTGAAGTTACATAATTTTCAGTGACATTGTAATTATACCAGATCAATACTTTCGGAAGTTGAAGATTGGGTACGATTCATAATGGATCTGTAGCTGACTATAATTGAGACAGGAAATTTTACAATCTTATTTCTCATTTTTGAAATACAATTAAAAGTTTGTAAATTTGTGTTTATATTATTTCAAATCTTTCAGTAAGCAACTTGCAACACATGACAAGGACATTTTGACATTCCTGCAGGGTAACTTGCAACACCGGACAAGGAGATTTTAATATTTCTCCCTAGGTACCTTGCTTTTATCTTTAGAACAAATAATTAAGAAGGAAGCGGTAATAAAGTAGTATTATGGTAGATGCAACATATACTGCTAGTAATAAACGTTTGTATACATTTTGTTGTATATAAAAAAACAGAATCGTGAATGTACTTATGCACAATAGTAACATAAACTTCTTTAGTGAAGAACAGTATCAGAAGCTTGATTTTTCATACAAAGTTTTTTAATAGCAATCAGTAATCATATATGAGCACCAGTAACAATACTCCTGGATTAGAAACCTGCAAAACAGTTCTAATTATAAATCAATCTGTGATCATATAATAGCAATAATAATTTTCTCTAAGGATTCTTGTATGAGAGCTAAAAATAATATTGTATAATGACACTCAATCTGCTAATTATTTCCATATGTAATTGCTTGCAATGAGCATAAACATTGTGAGAAACAAAGTCTCTGTGAAAAACACTTGTGATGTGCAGAAAAGCTAGCAAACACGAAACTAGCCATAAGACTACTTTGGGGGTGTTATTGATTTGATCCAGATAAATGTATATATTGTAGGTTTCGGAAACATGCAAACTGTATCCGACTCATCAGTAGATGTCTGTATATATCTCTGGCTAATGAATCCTAACTATATGGAGTTCTATTTTGCTATGTGTTCTGTGCATTTATTCCTCGGCATGACGATAACGTTTGATCTGTGTCTGAAACATTCAATATTGATAACTTCTTCATTGCTACGAGCAGCGGTCATAACTTTTTTGACATTTCACGTACAATTCAAGGTTTTAAAAACCATCAGCATTCCAAATACTCTTTGTTTCAATCTTTAATTTCTGTAGTGAAGGAAATTGTTTCTATGTTTACCGAAAATTTGAAATAAAATGGATTGTTTACTGTTTCTTGTACCTTTTGGAATGTGGAATTGCATATCTTTATCAGGGAGATCGGCCTCAGTAATATAACCTTCCATTTATACTGAAGTTTTTTAAAACAATAAAGGTTTGCTGTTTTTGCAGTGAGAGATTTGAATAGGACGATTTTGAAGCCAAGACTTATGCCGAAAACCAAGCTCCGACATACAGACTTTTTCTTTTCGATTTGTATCCCATGCTGTAAGATGCTCTCCAAAATAAAACTTCGTTTCAACACTTTCGAATCACTATGTCTTTCAATTTTCTTGTATCTTTCGTTTTTGCAACTCCTCTTTTTACAGCTTTGCTCTTGTTCCAATAAAGAACACATATTGACACTCCAACGATTTGCGTTTCAATATTGTTTATTTTGCTTCTTGATATCATATGCTGTCTCTTTGTACTCGTTGATGATAGAAAGCTCAGAATGTTTTATTTCACTATCACTTATTGCTTTGTTTATGATGTCGTTAATAATGTTTAACTTACTGACTGCAGGAATTACTATATTATAATGTTGAAAATCATCTTCTTGCAACAAATCATTAGCGTTTTGCACCAAGCACACTAAACGTCAAAGGAACATTTCAACTGATAGCTATTACTGCAACATCTGTGAACTATCAAAATGAATCTCCTAGTCAAAGTTTAAACCTAAATAGCTTTACAAAAGCATGATGTAGGATAAAGCAAGTGGAGAGTTTATTGTTGCATGGTAAATTGTGTTGATGATACTTTTGTGTTAGTTGACATTTGTTTATGTTAGCCAAACAGGCTCAAGCATTTTAGCAATGGAAGTTTAGTGTTAACAATTTTGTCTGGTAAACTTCCATGTTCTATTTAGGTAGTACAATGTTAACTAAGTAAAACTGGAGTATTTATTTTAGACAGTTCTCTGATATCCATAGTGCCTTCTTAAACATCCTTTTCAGAAGCAGGCTGTGTGCAACTGTATGATGAGATTTGAATACTGCATGTTAAACTGAGATAAAAACAATTTCATCAAAAACATGCTGAATGTAATTATAAGATCAGAGTCGATTAAGGTTTTGCGTGATAAAAAGAGTTAATGACATATTTGTTACGCTCGACATTTGTCTTTAGGCAACATTGATGATATTTGTTACATCGAAAACGGTAAAGAATCTTTGCAAAGTCAAACTTCAACCTTTATTGCAACTAGATGTATAAGACTATGTGAAGTAACTCATAATCTTACCTTAGACAAAATGAAGAAGATATCTAAAGCATTTACATCCCCACCCATCAAGTATAATCTTCCTCTGTACAATTTTGTTTGTGCGGCATAGAGTAAAATATATAACTGAGTTTAGTTATAAACAAAGTACAAACAAACATTGCCAAATTGATGCAATAAAGGGTGGAGAGAAAAAAAAAAAGAAAATGCGACAGTAATTACAAACGAGAATACAAGAGACAAAGATGCATCAATAATGACAATTTCATAATAATTAAGAACACACGTGTAGAATTATAAGCAAAAAAAAAAAAAAAACACTGAGTAAAACACGGCACTGACATAGGTGCACTGTCTATTGATCGCTTCCGTATATAGCTCAATTTACAAAATCGTATGATGTCAGTGAAGATGTTTTGACACTGCTCATTTCATTCCATATCCATCATTTGATTTATCTGATTCTGAGCAAACAAAGAAAATGTTTTCACTAGTCAAAACAAGATATATAAAGCAATTGAAAACAAATCAATTTATGTCACAATGCAATCCAAAAGGTAGAGAAAGTAAATCATATATTTGAAACTTCAAGACGGCTACCTTCAACACAGAATTGTTTTTATTCTCCTCTAATTAAGGGAGATTAGTGGTTTGTCAGCTTTGCCCAAAGTATATTGTAGACAACCGAGAGAGAGAAAAACTAATATAATTGCTTTATTGATCCGTCCAATGAAAACACAAAACACTTATTTAAACTGATTATTCCTAACCTCTATGCCTCTGTCTCTCTCTCTCTCTCTCTCTCTCTCTCTCTCTCTCTCTCTCTCTCTCTCTCTCTCTCTCTCTCTCTCTCTCTCTCTCTCAGCAATATTTCTACTGTCACCGTATGCGTGCTTAACTCATGATCTGATAGGAAACGATTGTTTTCTTTCTCACAATCATCCATACTGGACGCTCTCTGTCCAAAAACAGAAGGACTGCGCGCCACCTATATGAATTAAGGGTTGTTAAATACGTTATCGGTAAGGCCTATACTGATATTATATTTTTGTTTGTACTATTAAAACTATGTACATAACTGAGTTCTTACTTAGTAAGAGAGCTTCTGTGAAATATCTCAAAATCCATAACCTTTTTTTAAGCTGACATTTGTCTGTTTAACAAAGATAAAATCTTTACAATTTAAATGACCAACAAATGCCTGAGTCTGGCGGTGAGGATTTTAATTATTCACTTGAAAATCTTTTGTAAGAAGATGATTATTATGAGACCAGTTCAAACAAAAGTTGACAATACTGTAAATCTCCCAAATTATTTTATTCTCACTGCACCAGATGTTGCTGTATCTACACAAGGACTGGAACTTGTTGACGAGTTTAAGGTTTTATGATATTGTTGCTTTGATTACATTTATCCTCGCCCCGTAAAGGTACTGCACACTAACTCAGTAATTTCTTAATCTGGAATCAAACATTAAATTTGTATTCTGATTATTCTGAACTTGTAATACGTTCCTATACCAAATGATAAAAGCCAAAACATTTTCTCGTTTCTGCCAGAAAGTCATATGACACTGTGCTCTGTATCTGTTCAGGGAATCGTCACCAATTTCATTATAGTATATTTTCCTCTCAAAATGCATTTTCTATATTAACGTGGTCTACTTGAGTTAAACACTTTATTGTATTAAACTGATTTGCAGGACCAGAGTAGGGCGCTGTAGTAGTTATTTTTAAATTCTGAACTCCGTTATTTCAGAACCATAGACTTGATCCTTAACATTAAAACTTGGGTTCTCCAATGTTTTGCCGTGGTCTGCTGGTGTGCCATAGGCGGACCTAAACGCCATAAATCTGTCGTTTCTCTAAGACCTTCAAGAGTAGGATTGTATCTATGTCTATACCTAAAGGCTAATATTTGGATTCAAACACTTAGCTGAAATTTGCATTTCTTGTCTAACTACATCGATATACAAGCTGTCCAGATTAATATATACTTCTTTGCTGACTTTTCTCTCACCCTTAGTCTATACTTTTAAATTCCTTCACTGTAATGTCATTGTAATCCTGTTCCTTGTACACCCCTTTACATCTCTGGCACATGATATTCACACTTTTCCCTTTTTCTCTTTCAACTTGTCTGTGTTGCCTTTGTAACATTTTACAACAGACTGTATCCCCAATGACCGTTGCTTTGGCGTAGTTTTCTTTCAATGACTAACATATGTCATACCAAATGAATGGGAAATATGTATCTTCAAAATCGGTTTATCTACAAACTATGAAAGTTGTTTTGGGATATATTTCATCCATCATCCGTGTGTAGCAAAAGCTCTTCCTCAATCAACTGATTGTAATTAGTGTTGTGGCAATTCTTTGCAACTGAGGATGTCATGAATGTCTTGAAATTGTACATGGCAAAATCTTCTAACAAACAGTACATTGTTGAATAATTAACCGTTGGGATGATTGATGCAATTATTAAAAAGTAATAAATGTGAGAGAAATATAAATATCTTATGACTCCATCGACATAGATTTGATTTTAATTACCCCTTTCTTCTTCAAATGTCATAGACCGGCTTGTTTTCTTTTACATTCTATTTAATAGTCAGCCCTTTTGAAATGAACTTGGAATCAACTTTATTTTTCTGAATGTTATCTCTTTTCCTTTTTTCGACAACTTTTTTTATTAATCAGCTAGGACATATTATACAGTGTAGTAACCTGGTCACGATTTTGCGTGTCCCAATGTGGCTATTTATCACTGGTGTTTTTTTGAGCTTAATATCATTTTTCAACTGGTGTTTGAATCGAAATCAATTGACACATCATGAATGTTTTAAATCCTTCATATTCTAATGACAATTACTTTTCATCTGTGACATTATGTGGTTCCAATAATAAGGTTTGTATGCTCCTTAATAGTTCTAATTGTATATATTGTGCTGCTTCTGTCTACGATGGAGTTGATGTGAATTCACACATTTATTTAATGGCATAATGTTGTCAGCAGTTTCCCAGTTATTATACTACTTATCATATCCTTTCCATTTCACTAGTACATACTCTTAACCATTCGTTCTTTTGGGCTTCAGACATTTTCAGCTTTGTATATGTCATGTCTTTTATCTTATACAGATAATTCCCTGTGTCGAAAACGTGGAGTCTATATGCTCTCCCTACATGTCGTCCACATTGTAACTCACGTGATCATTTACAATTACTTGTTTTAAAATATTTATATTCCAAAATAGGAAAGGCATCCCTTTTCAAAAACTGAAAAAGACCTAGCACTGTAAAGATGTATTTGTATTAATTTTCTCTATACATGTACAAAAACATTGTCTGCCTGCCTGACTGGTATAAACACTTTTGAAGTAAATCGTTTTTCAGCATGCGTAGACTGCTCCGGTGACCATTCTTTTAATTCGGTTTATTTTATTTTATTTTTGTCCTGTGACATTTTTGACACGATTGAATTTATTTGTGTAAGCAGCTGTACCGTCTGGTTTGCAATATAAATGTTTAAAACAATATGTTTGTGTAATTCTTAACGCTTTATAACAGAGAGACAATACTTTATGTTCCTAAATTGATTTTAGTGTTATCAGGAATTCAACAGGAGGATCATCTAAAACAGATATGCACTTTGGCACGTTTCTTCTTTCCATTTAAACGTATGAATGATTCCAGTTTTGACTCAGATTTGTCTATTTCTGTAGTTGAATCTGCTAGTACATGAAAAAGAAATTTCAAACCAAGATTCGGACTCTGAAAAACTTATAGACTTTAGTTTCGAAAACTCTTTTCAGTGTGTACCTATCTTAGCCTCTGTACATTCTCCACTAAACCTAAACTTAAACCAGTTCCATTGTTAGCTAAATTGAGATAGCTATGACCGTGATCATGTTCGTTTTCTTCAATCTACTTGATAGCATAAATAAACCTTTACGGTATTTTATATATGTCAATGCTGTGGTTTTACGTTGGTATAGCTGTTTACACGAGCGAAAATTATGACCTTATGATAATTTCATTTTCTCTTGACACAAAATATATATTTTAATATTTCTATTTCACTTTTATGTTAGATGCATGTAGTCTTCTCTCTCTCTCTCTTTCTCTCTCGATTTACTCATCATACCCGCGAATGTATATATATATATATATATATATATATATATATATATATATATATACAGTCCTCTGTCCAAATAATTGAAAATGTATGTGAAGACAAACATTTTATCTCTTTCATTTACAGTGCCATTGAGATTTACCTTTTTACCCAAAATTGATAGACTTTTTCAGGAACTTAAGTTCAGACTATCCAAACAGTTGGGACTATGATATGGTGCAGAAACTATTTTTCTTCTTTCAGTCACAGTGACATTTGACCTTTGGCATTATGATCTGAAAATCAGTGGTTTTCTTCGATACGTGAAACGCAAACCAGACACAAAACAACCTTGTCCTGTAGAACTATTATTGTCCAGAAACCATATTTATTGGCTTTTTAACATTGACCGTGACCTTTGATCTCTTGAACCATATATCAAGAGGTTTATTCCATACCCTACTTGCAATTCATCCACAAAGATGAAATAAAACTCAAGTTATTGTGGGGAAATCATTTTACTTATTTCATTCACAGTGACCTTGGCCTTTAAGTCTTTGATTTAGCCATGCACAATATTTGGTAACTGTAGAAGGTTGACAATTTGAGTTCTGTAGCGAAAGCAAAATTAGTCCCCGAAGAGCGCTAATTAACTGAACACAAGCAGTAAAGGTATATATATCCAATTCACTACGTTTGTATAGGCTGGTACATGTTTTCACTCAGCTCTTTTGCTTCTTTATTTTTCTCAGTCTTCATTTGTTGATAGCAAAGTCATAAATCAATTTACAATTAAAACATATGACGCTGTCGATTAGTTTCATAGAACTGATCCAAATGTTTATGCATCTCTTTTCGTTTGAGTTATGTACGTCTTCTACAAACCTGAGTATTGGTCAACGTATATTCTCCATACATTACGGATATTATACTCCAAACATTACGAAGTTCAGTTTTTACTGCTCCAAAAAATGTATTTAATATACTTTGGGATTCGGATATATGTATATGTATTCTGATACCCATAAATTTAATAACTTTCTCCATTTTATCTCAGGGGCAGGTATACATACACAGTGAGTCCGAACACTAGTAATGGCGATCAAGTGGTACTTTTTGCTGATTCGTACAGCTCCAGTAATCTCAGTTACATTAGGATTAACGGCGCAGGTAAGCATATACTGTCAAATACGTTATGATGATAGAGATAAATAGGCTTATTCTTTATAAACGTCCCAAAGATTGTCATTGGTAAGGAACGTGAAACATGACTGAAGTAGGGACTATTTTAAATAATGCAATATTTTCTATTTCTCCTCAAGCATATCATTTTTTCGTTTTCAATATTTGATGTAAAAGGTATACGAAAATTAGCATTAACCATAAATATTTATCTCGTATTAACAGCGTATTCTCTCTCTCTCTCTCTCTCTCTCTCTCTCTCTCTCTCTCTCTCTCTCTCTCTCGTAGCGGTTAAATGGCAAGGAAATTGTAAAGTGCCACAATTAATCATCTTGTTATAACAAACGAGAAAATGCATTAAAAAGGCAACGTCCATCAGCATATTGCTAAGAATATTTCCATTGAGGCGCAATAATATTGCTTCTTCATCAGCACCCCACTTTGTCGGTAAATACAATGAACATTCTAGCATAATTATGACAGTTTGTGACAGTTGGCGCATTGGACATTTTGCCTTCCAATGAACTCCAGTCGAAATTGTATTTAAAGGAAAATCTGACCTTCAAACGTGTTTCCACTACACTTATAAACCATTTTGCCAATTTGTTCAGTCATACTTGTCAGATAAGCAGGAGAGAGACCGATATTTTATCTTCACAGGACCGAGTCATATTTGCTTTATCATGATACTAAGACAAAAACTTATTTATCTTCTTTTCTCTTCCAGTGATATCAAACCGGCATATATCACCCGGATATGGCTTAAGGTGTACAAGTTTCTATTGAAATCTTCATTCTGACTGTCAATATTTTTGCAGCTATTAACTTTTGAAAGATTTATAATTATTTGGGTTGGTAGAAATTAATTGTTTATGTATATATACGTATATACGATTTTTTTATATCTTTTTATGTGGTAAATTGGTTTGCCCCATTTTTTTTTTTTTTTTTTGGGGGGGGGATTATTTTTGCTGATTTTAAAGGTTCTCTCAACACATTATTAGCTATAGTATGCCCACATAATGTGATCTAAGTGCCTTTCACAAGCATACAAAGAGGCAGCCGACCCGGGTCAGCCTGGGCCATTATTAAACCAGCGATCCTTATGGTACGAGTCCAACGCTCGGCCAGCTGAGTTACCGCGACTCCAAAATTAGATAGATTCAGGACAGAAAATCAACTTTCATCTATCAAGGCGCTGTAAATGTCAGCAACATAAATGTAAAGCCGATATTGGGAAATAAATGTAGTTATTTATACATGGCTGTGCAAATACTATTAAATTTTACGTTTCTTTTGTGAATTGTATGTGTTATATTGGTTTTGTGTAAGCTGACCTACAAGCTATAATACTGCATCGCATTGTGAATACCAGTCAACACATAGATCGAGGATGGAAAGTGTCATTATGTCTCGACAAAAGTCCTTCAGAGCACCACAAAATAATTATTTTTGAATGACCATAAATTATATGGATTATATAACATAAAACTCCCGATCAAAAGCTGTTTATTCGTTACCCACTTACTCTTTCTCATACATCCATACAGACAAAATATACAAGCATTACAATCGGACCAAATTCGATATAACTGGAAGCGCTAACGCGGTAATAAACTGAAGTGCCTGTTACACGTTAAAGACACAGCGCCCTCAGGGAGAATATGTCAGTCTATGTCCCAAAATTTTAGAAATTTGATACTGATTTCACTTAAATTGCATTACCTGTCGTACTCAGATTTGAATGCTATGATAACACAATTTTATTGAATGAGTGCATATCATCTCAAAGCAATGATATTTCCTTCAAATATGTATTACAGTTTGTGTTTTTGTGTTCCCAACAAGAAGTTTAACGTACCAAATCCTATATTGACACTTAATAATATATATATATATATATATATATATATATATATATATATATATATATATATATATATATATATATATATATATATATATATATATAAGCGTTCCGTCAAAAACGCATGTGGTCAATTCCGGGTACTTTGAAAAGATACTCGGAGAACTCAAGGGGAACCTTAGAAGTAGAGGATACAGAAATAGCTACATTGGGGAGGCTATTAACAAAATTAGACTCGACTATTTAATAAAGGAGCCCTCCTGAAATATAAAATCAAGAAAGCCATCAAACGCGTCACATTCGTGGATACTTTCTACCTCGATGCCCCACTTAAAACACCTCATACGGAAATATTGGCACCAGATTGAATCCTCCGAACGTGGCAGGTGCATATTTCACGAAGTTCCTATGTTTGTGTGTCGTAGACCTAACAATCTGAAGAACCATCTGGTACGTGCCAAGGTAACCTCAAAAAATACCACAGCTTCAGACACATATTGCTGCAAAGACAAGCGTTGCCTAATTTGCAAACATACGTCCAAGACCACATCGATCAAAAGTTCGACGACCGGAAATAGTTTCACTATCAATCAGAAGTTAGGATGTCGAACCAAAAATGTAATATATCATTTAACATGCAAGATCTGTCCCACTCAATATCTGGGCGAAACTGTTGATTTCAGAAAACTAATGAATAACCAAAAGAGCCACATTTGCAACAAAATGAACGCGAAACTCGCCAACCACCAAAACTGGGTATTCAGCCGAGTCCTTTGCGATGCTACAGATTGAATATAACCTGGGGTGGACCGATATAGAAAGCACACGGAAGGAGCGATACTGGATACTACAATCGAAAACTCGTGGAGAGTTCAGCCTAAATGAAACATCTAACCGTCCTGATGCAATCTTATCAAAACTACACCCACGCATCAGTTTATCCGACGTACTCAATTTGTGCGATAATA
This sequence comes from Margaritifera margaritifera, assembly GCA_029931535.1. Classification (NCBI taxonomy): domain Eukaryota; kingdom Metazoa; phylum Mollusca; class Bivalvia; order Unionida; family Margaritiferidae; genus Margaritifera; species Margaritifera margaritifera. The sequence continues at coordinate 1,645,026 of JAQPZY010001301.1, forward strand.
TTTACCCAATTAAACATTCCGTAACACTTTGCATGTATTTTTATTATTATTTTAACCTATGATCTTTCTATGTTTAAAGTACATTTATGTTTTAATTTGGTTGTATTGAACATGCAATTTGAAATAAAGAATTCGTATCGTCTTACATATGTACATGAAGGGAGACGATAGACGATCATGTTATGCTGACCGTTGAAATTCCACGACCACTTTCTTTTAGTAGTCTTTCTAAAACGAGTTGCATTTACCGTTCGGGGATTTATCACAAGTTTATGTTCCAAATAATGTTCTCAGTAGAATATACATACTCCTTTCTCGGAGACGGAATGCGACTGTTATGGGGCATCCGCCGTATTTTAAGGCTGTTACCTTGCCTTTTTCACCCCTCTGCAATTGCCAACATGGCAAATAATGCAAGGCAGGGTACCAGACTAAAATACATAGGTCCATAATGGGCATACTGGCTATGACCAGTTTTCGATATACATACTACGTTTTTAGATAAAACGAAAGCGGTAATTGTATTGGTTAATAAAAGAGTCACCACGTCAACAGACCCCGAATTGGTGCCTGTCAGATCGATATGTTATAAGTATATTTCGATTTGAATCAGGTTGTGTCTACCTTACAAGCAAAGTGTAGATACTAGAAAATTGAATGCAAATTGTATGTCTAAATGTTTCCCAAACGGAATACACACATGTGAGCAACATGTAGAAATAAAGCGAAAGTTTAATCTTACAGGGGATTCTCGGCAGCTCTATATGCAATTCTAAATTAATTTAGTTAACACAACGTAACCGAGTAGCTTAATAATTACATAACAAAATGATTACAATGAAACAGTAAAATAACACTTATGATTTTAGCATATAAAAATTGTTCAGTCTCTTGTAGGAAACATGCGATGATTCAATATAAATTATATTTGTGTTCTTTACTTTAACAATTGGAAGCTGTTTTGAGGTGAACATATTTGAAGGTTTTTTTATAAAAGAGTCGTATCAGTCTCTTCTAAAACTGTGCGATGATTCACTCAATTAAAAATTCAATTTTCTCTCTTCATTGTAACAACTGGAGGATATAAACCTATTTGAAGGTTTTTCTCTCCTCTTCTAGCATGGCTGTTACAAAGTAAGAGTAATGATCATGCACGGTTTACTGTGTGTAAACGTCTTCAGGAACACTCGGGAAAGACTTTGAACCCTTGGACTCAATAGAAGTTCATGTCCTTGGGAATTTCCGTTCCAAATATTTTTAGTAGCCTTTCAGGTAAAGCGTTGTCATTCGTATTAGGAAGAGTTATCGTCCGTGACAATATGTTCCAAATGACTTTCTGCACACAACAAAATGTGTATGATCTCTACATATGGGCTCCTGTTAACACAAATATTTACCACATGCATGAAGAGTCACCTGTTTTTTCTTGGCGTCTCAAAAATATACCAAGCTGCTGGACCGCATATGCTTACCTTTAACACGTTTTGTAATTAAGAGTTTAATATACGAATATATTTTACTATAGTCAATACAAGAATATTCAAAAAAGTATTGATAAGTTCTGAAGACAGTGTAATCCAACCTTATTCGACAGCTTTCGCAACGCATCGCGTTATCCTAGTGTTGGTTATTCGACAATTGTTGGGGCCAGAAACAAAGGGAGTGCGATGAATTATAATATTTCAAAATACACTACATCGGACTGAGATTCAAGATAAGTCTTTACGTGTTGATATTTAGATCCCTCCTTAACCTTAGAAACAGATTTTTAATTGAGAAATTAATACCAGTAAGAAAGATCAGGGCAGTATTCTCATAATCTCTTTTTTTTACTTTATAGTTCAGAATGAACTCTTGCATAACCTAAACTGTGAATAGAAGACAAATTGAATTTAAAAGAAAACTAAAGAATTAAATACATATGATGACACTCGTCGTTTTTACAAACATAAACTGGCCTGTCCCTCGCTAAAAGTGCGATGATCAATGTACCGAAAATGGTGGCATTTTCAATTAAGGCTCCAAAACGCCATTTCTTCTTTTCTCCTGGATTGTTTTCAATGTCGCAAAAATGTTTTTTGGCCCTCTCAGCTCTAGATTGGATTAAGTCTCCTTTGAAGCAAAGCCGCATCCTTTTTCGCAAAACATGTAAGGCATCGGTTCACGCACATTTCAATATAAAAGCTTCAGTAGAATAAGTGATGCATTATTGGTAATTTAAAGTAAAAACATACAAAAGGCAATATAGCAAGTGGCAATCTAAGTTTAGAGTAAACACACACACACACACACACACACACACATATATATATATATATATATATATATATATATATATATATATATATATATATATATACATATTTGACTAATATGTAAATTACCAATGAATTATTACAATCTCCTCGATGAAGAAGTTTTTCATCAGGAAAAAGACTGTTTGAATTTAATAATAATGCAATGTAGCCTCTATGCTGAACAACGAAAGATACCTCTGATGCACATGAATAAAGGTATCTAGGAATGATAATTCATTACATATTTACATTTTCTTCAAGAAAAATATTTACCTGTATTAATTATATTTTAAAATTTGCTACTATTCCTATATTAAAGTGCCTAAAAGAGTTGACGTTTATATGTTATCGCATGTATTCTGCATTTTGTTAAGGCATTTCGTGTATTCAGTGTCAAGACACACAAATTAGTTTAAATGCATATTTTGTATTTTCAGCTTTTAATACAAATAAATAACCCAATATGATTTCCCCATAAAATACATAATAATTCAATAACTGAGCAAGGAATCTATGACCTTTGGGTTCAAAACGTCCTGGCAAATGATACAGTCTATTAAGCTGATCATTTGATGGGAGTCAAACTCTTCTGGTCATGAATTCAACGCCTTAAGAACTAAGCCACCGCAGCTCCCATGGGTGGGATTCCCAGTGGTTCCCACATAATTTCTTCAGGGGCGACCCACAGGTTGGTAAGGAATGACGCACTACTCCGTGCTAACTGCACAGATTAACACACTTGTAATGCCAAGCAATTTACACATTAAGATTAGGCTATGAACATGTTGCATTCATTATTTAACCTTTCAATGCCTAGAAAGTAATTAAATACTCACGGAAAGAAGATAAAAAACGCCAACAATAATATGAAATGCAGTTATATATGCTCTAAGCTGTTCTTTCCCCGTCTAAAGTTCAATATGTGTCTGAATTTGAATACAGAAGCTAACATGTGTCAACTACACAGTTGAGCGATATCAAGACAACTAGGACTCTTGTTTAAATTAATAATGAAAACTTACATTTTCTGGCTATGTTACTCTTCCTGGTAAAAATGTTGGTCCACTACGCCAAATATAGCATCATAAGTCTCATAGGCGCTTTAAAAAAAATAAAAAAAAATAAAACTGCATTTATCTTATCTACCAAAATATATTTCCGTGTTAAAAGCTGCAATGTTCAAATTTTCTTCACTAAACCGTATCTATAGGGAGCTGGGTAGGAATCTAAACACGGAGAGCGTTTAAGGCGACACATTTCATACATTTTATATGTAAGAGAAATCTAATTGACAAATGTCTTTGATATTGTCCCATTTCTTCGATTTCCTCATTTTAAAACTCCATGGAAGACTTAATGAGAAAACATATGACAATTTATATATATATATATATATATATATATATATATATATATATATATATATATATATATATATATACAGTTTAAATGCAAGTTGCATGCGTTAAATTATTCTAACCACTCAATTTTGCTTTTTCCTTCCCTTTAAAATATATAAGTTTAATTCATTGTGTTGCATGTATTTATATATTTATTTCGGATTGAATATAATTTCTACCTGAAACAGTCTTATCGTGCAAGCTTGCATACATGAGTACGCATTTTAATATTATATTTTTTTTTTGTTTCAAGATATCAGCAGTAGCTACGTTTACGAAGGCAGTACAGTCACTATTGAGGTGTATTGGTCTCTCAAGTCGTTCGCGGCTTCATTCTCCGTAAACTTCACCGTTTTTGCTACTTATTCAGGTAAGTGCGCAAAAATAGTTCACACTAATAGGATTGAGAATAAATTTTTTCAGTCACTTTCCAATTGTATGGAATTCTTAATAGACCATAGAGTGATATGATTCTCATTTGCCGTAATATCGATGCAAATACTTATAATGTAATACATCCATTTATATCGCATAATACAATTATTTAGGTGAACTGACAATATTGCAGTGCGTATATTTATATAACCATTCCACTATATGTTCCTTTGTTGTCCACATTTGAGGAGTGTGCACATGAGATGACACGAAATGTGGACTCAAGCAATTGGTATCTTCCATGACAAAATCATCAAGATGCTGGCCAACTGTAACCACTAAGGATGGGATATTATTCTTACCAAAGCGAGTAATCGAAATACCGTATAGAGGTTTTTTCGCATATTCATTTTTTTTTTTCAATTGTTGGGGGTGGGGCGGTTGGAGTGGACCGATTTTGAAAACTCGTAGAGTTAAAGTCTGCTTGAATCTCGAACGTCAGCCTTCAATTTCCAGATTGCACTAATTATCTTTAATGGATAAGCTACTTTTGCAAACTAAGTTTAAATATTCTCCACCAAGACAGGTTAATAGACTTGACTGAAATAGGAAAGAGTTTATTTTAATTAGGATTTTATACATGTACATTTTCAAAATATATATGACGCTTTGTTTCCGAGCGATATTTTCTTGTTCTTTTTAGTATTATAGCACGTACCTTAAACATGTTCTGATATCAACATAACATTGTTGATGAAGTGCCTTACATATTATTTAGTTGCACTGTCAGATAAAGGGTCAGAATATCTACACACTCTAAATCTACTAAAATACAAATATAGAATTGCAGAAAAAAGAAACATTTGTCAGATCATAATCGTGAAACATTTGTGATAGCTGTTAGCCGTTCGATCTTAAATCCGCCATATTTTGCTGCTGCTAAAGTAAAGCGTTATACGGTTGTAATAAGATATGTGTCACATAATTATGTCGGAGCTATTTGACCTTTTACAAAGATAATATCAGTAGAGGTATAATACATTGAAAAGCATTCCACGATGTTTATTCTGTACACATTGTATAAGAAATCCTATTTTGCGAGATACAACAACACAGAAATTTTCAGTGTGTCCATTTTTTCGAACATAGAAATCAAAGGTCTCATATATCCGTTTGTCCTACTGTTATTTGCGTTTGCGGAAGTATGCATGTATCTATGTCACGTAAACATATTTTGAACAGGATTTATACAAATATAACTATAATGTAATCTACTACCTGCACATTCGATAGGTTTATTTTTTATTATTTTAGTTCCCCAACGTACCCTGTGCAATATGAACGAACCTTTAACTGCGTCAAGAACTGAATACAGATATATATATTCGCCTGGATATGGTTTGGGATGGTATTGGCACACAGCGTATGTATTGTCGCTTGGACATTTTGTCTTTGCATAAAATTCAATATGTTATGCGATCCCAATGGAAAAAGTCTCTTTCATAATTAATCAAAACTGTTTTTATCAATTATCTGATATATTTCACCTTGCAATTTCACAAAGTTACGGCTGTTTTGCATACTCGTATAAATTTGTACGTGTACATAGACAAGTTTCCAAAGCTTTTACATAGATTCTAAAGAAGATCAGTAAAAAAGCGGAGTTAAATATATATGCTTTTGCGATAATATTATTATATATTATAAATGGAGTGTCTATGCTAAAATAAACGCTTTAATGGTTTTTCTAGTAGTAGTAGTAATGGTTATGATGGCTGTAGTGGTGCTAGTAGTAGTAGCAGCAGCAGCAGTATTAGTAGTGGTCAGAACAAGACTCGTTACCATCCCGACCAGAGTCGGTTTCAATGAATATAATAAGTTCATGTAGTTTAGATTTTTCTGAGATAATTATCTTGCTACGAATATAAAGACATGTAAAGAAACTGTTTAAGATATACAAACACAATATACAGACAGGAAGACCGAGACATAAACAGGCACATACGCAGATACATGCATAAATACATAAAAGTCTCTCGTTTCACCATCTTAAAGAAATTGTTATAATCTGCTATTTGCATACCTATGCACGATGTTAACAACATCCATCGAATGATTTTGCTTCGGAAGTTGTGATTTTTTAAATGGACCAAATATGCTTCTTCTCTTTTTCTTTCTTTCTTCAACGTTTCTTCGGAGGAAATCAAGGGATTTATATTGTATATGCAAATAATATTTCTCTACCACTTCAGCATATCTACTTTTGTCTAAAATATGTATTTTTCTTTGGCAAGCTAACCATGACGTACATACATACATACAGACATGCATACACACATACATACACACATACATACAAGTAACCAAAGTTACCCTTTGGTCGACCAAAGTGACCCAGCACTTTGCGTTACAAATGTTCATAAGGAAATCATCATAGTACAACAGATAAGTGTACAGAGATAAAGTGCAATGTAAAATGCGTTCATGATATGATGATACAAGATGGGTTATTCATAGGGCTAGGAAATGTGTTAATGTTGGAATCCGATGACGGTTTGATAAAGCAATTTGTTCTTACGCCCATCATCTACTTACCCATACATTACAAGCTCGGGAATATCTATATTTATCATGCAGTTATTTTTTTCGAAGAGGATATCATCATAATTTTCATCAAACAGACTCTTCCTTGACTGCAAACAGTGTGCCTTAATATCTTGTACATACGGTAAATTCCATGCCTGATATGAACACATATCTCCTCAATTTCAAGCAATTGAAATTCAAATAGCATATTACCTATTGGTCCAGTATGCAGCGGTGTAAATCCCACTATTGTAAAACATTTTTGTTTCCACAAACTTCACTATTGTAATGCTATTTAGAATAGCCGTTCCATTATTAAACTTTATTACACTAGGGTTTCGTGATCTGCCTTTTATAATAACCAGTATTGTAGTAAGCTGATCAATTAAACAAATGACTTCGTGTGCACGGCTACCTTGATAGGCATTAATATGATATCATCTCATTTCATTGTTTTTGTTAGGAATATTATATCACTCAACTTTATTACAATTCGTGGTGTCCATCACGCATGAGATGGAACCACTATCGAAATAGTTTTACCATGCTATTACTTTACAGTGACCTGTACTATTTTAATAAAGGTCAAACCTCTAGTTCATGTTGATCAAGCTATATATCCCGTCAAAAATATTGTGTCAGCCACTGTCCACTATCAGTAACAATTCCGAATTTTTCTTTGTTTAGTTACAGCTGTAATTTCACTGTGACTACAGAACCACAGTATTCAGCAGACACGGTTGTTATCCGAATTGATGGGGTAGACACCAACTTCTACAATAATTCCATGACGGTTAATCACATTGGTTAGCCTCTCTCTCTCTCTCTCTCTCTCTCTCTCTCTCTCTCTCTCTCTATCTCTCTCTCTCTCTCTCTCTCTCTCTCTCTCTCTCTCTCTCTCTCGATGGATCAATCGACTGAAAATATATGTTAAGTTGGTCGACATGCATCTAGGTAGTATGTATATACCTATAATGACGGTTAATCACATTGGTCAGCCCCTCTCTCTCTTTCTCTCTCTCTCTCTCTCTCTCTCTCTCTCTCTCGATGGATCAATCGACCAAAAATATATCTAGATAGTATGTATATTCCTATAATGAAACAAGGAAACTGCAAGTTTCTATCTAAAACAGGTGTTCAGGCGGAGATTAAGAAAGTTAACTGCATTGGCTACTACTATGAGTTTGCGTCCAGTTTTGTAAACGTTTTATCTTGAAGATCATGAAGTAAAGTATACGATTACAATTCCTGGAATTAAACCACAAAACTGACTATAATCGTATGTCGTTATTGTTGAAGCGCAATTTCATGAACCAGAATAATTGTTTGTTTCCTTCACAATTCTTAAAAAACGGAAACCGACATACTTTTTGCATATAGTAAAAGTTGTAAATGAAAATATATGTGTATATTATATCTCTTGATTAATCAGAAAATAGGTGGAAGTAGTGCAGAATTATAGTCGTGCACATGTTTGAATTTGCAAGGTATACAAAAGTAAAGAACGAGTTGTAAAATATGCCAGTCTGTCTGTATTTATCCCTCAAACAGTATAATTTTTTAAAAATCTAGCTAATAATTGTTTTCCATATTAGTCAATTTTTAAAGCGGTCTGACTCAGTATTCATTAAAAAAAAAGAAAAGGTGACTATGAGAAAAGATGGGTATAGCAAGGAATATATTTAAATGTGTTTGTCTCAGGTAACAATAATATGTTGATGTGTTTGGAGTTTTGAGAGTGTAAATGGGTTACTTAAGGAAGACTTTATATCACTAGACTGAAACCAAAGTAATGACGTACCTTTATAAACATGTTCCTATTTGAAATTAGGCGGAGCAACGTCGATCAACACCGGTCACGTTACAAGCCACTACTACAAAAAATATCCATCTCTGACGTTCCAATTTGATGGGTCATACTATGACCGATATGGAGGGTTTTATGTGGCATACTGGTCGGAACCAACAGGTAAGTATAACTAGCATAATTTACCAATTGAATAAGTTATCAAGTTTAATTTACTTGGCTTTTCAATTACAGTCCAACAAACCTGTCCAAATAGACTTTAATCAGAAAATATGTAAAATATTTCAAAGAATAATTTTTATTCAAGTTATACATAACATCAAATAACCTAATAACATGACGTCATCTAAGTATCATTTTTATCTCTTGTGGAACGAAAATAATGGTATAAATATTGTGCTCATGATAAAAATGTTTTTGCATTTGTTAAGAATGTATTTGTTAAAAAAGACTTGTAAAACCTTACAAGAATATAACAACATTGCATTGTATTTTTCTTATATATGTATGAAAATACGTAGCAATTGAATTAATGCATTACAAAAGTCTACGGACTTTTTCAGTAGATTTTTCGTCTTTTCTGTTGTAACAAAATGCCTTTTGGTCTCTGTATTTTTTAAAGAAAAGTCAAGCAAATGGGGAATAAAAGTAGGATCTTTTTTTATGATCAAACTTAATACCATTGTTAATCATATTGCATCATCTTTCTTTCCTCATCTGAATATCGATATCAAAATAAAACTTGTCGGACGCGCTGACAAATATATTATAGGCACTCTAATTTTCTATGACAAGAAAAAGATTAATACTCCCCGTTGTATACATGAATTAAACATGGTACACAATTTCATAAAAATCATCTCTCTCCATCTCACTCTCTCTCTCTCTCTCTCTCTCTCTCTCTCGTGCATAAGGGACACAAATACGCGGAAACCTGTGGTGTGATAAAAAACAAAAAAAGCATTTGAGCTAGATGAAAGTAACTTATACCAAGTAACTTACAAGAACCTAGATCGTTGTGATGGTATGTGTACATTTTCAATGGAATTTATCCACAGTGTTTACAATACCAAAGACAAAGTTGCAATAGCCTGGCGAGACCGTTCAGAAATTGTCTTGGTTAGAAGGCACACACATACTGTAATTTATTTAATGCAATGTTGTTTGGTGGGGGGTTGTTTGGGGTCGTGGTTGCGGGGGGTGGGATGGATGTCATTTTTTAACCTATGAAAAGGTTCTAAAAACAGATTATTTTTAAATATTAAAATGTCCGAACTCGGCTCTTTCTCGTTTCCTTTTGATAACAAATGTAAACATCTCGTAGTATATCAATGCAGTGATACACCGCGTACATATATATATATATATATATATATATATATATATATATATATATATATATATATATATATATATATATATATATGCTGTGGCAATGGCATCTTTGACACCACTTTCTTGTTCAGCTTAAAAAAAGAATGTCTGCCTTTATGTATGTTATATTTCCGTATTTAGGCCTGATTCATAAAATGTTTTAGCGGACAACAACAACAGGGATTCAAATATTAACTTGCTTGTAGTTTTCTATATGAATCATCAAAAATGGTCATTTACTGAGCTTACATGACCTGTTTCTATTCGATTTTGAGTATCATTCAAAGATATTCACTCTAAAAAAAACGGTAAAACGTTTAGGACTGAATTACATATAATACTCACAAACAATTTAAAGTAATTACATTACGTCTCATCATACTCATAATCATTCTTGAAAATGATGGAGAAATCGAGGAATAAATGAGTGTTTATTTCAAACCGAAATGAGGTGATCATCAGTTTGTTATTGAGCTTGACTTCAAACTTGTCAAAGACACATAATAGTAGGTTAAAAATACCAGCGATAGATGGTTGGACACCTACTCATGCTTATTTTAATGCGTTATCCATACCACAGTCAGACGATTCTGGATCTGTCTTCGTATACCAGTCTGAGTATACATATTTTCTTCGGTCACTCTACTTCTGATTTCCTACTACATGTATTTACATAATTCTTCTAGATATTGCATTCCATTTCTGATAGTAAATCACAATTGGGTAATTGTAACTGTCACTTAAACATTTGCAACTTTTGGATATAGAAGGTGCATCAGAGAAATGGATATAACATTCGATAAACATCCTTCCGTGCGCATGCCTCTCGTTTTTGAAGCTAGAAAATTGATGCATGTTTTTAATTATTGTGCAACATAGTAGATCACTCCTATTCCTCAGTCCTTTTTGATAACATATTTGGTGTTTTGTTTCCTTAAATAACCGCGCTGAAGACTGCGTGTTATAATTTAATGTAGATACTCTACCCTTCTCGCCTATTGTCATTCACAGGTTTTTATGGACCAGAGGGATTTTTGGCCAACCATTATTCCAAGCAGTCGGTTAACCGAGCATTTTCATATTCAAAAGTGTCATCACCGTATTTAAACACCACGTAAGTTTTCATCATATACACAGTTTTAAAACTGCCATGCATCTTGGTTGGTTCTCCTTAATCTACCTATCGATCCACTAAAGAGATGAAAAAAGCAGGTGAAGTTGTTATTGATCTTCAACTTTTATACAAACACTTGAGTTTTTAAACATTTTTTGAGCTATCCTGTTATCTGCTATAATCTCGAGACCTCTACTGCGCACAAAATCTCCCTGTATTGAAAATAATATAAGTTGCTACTTAAGAGCTAAATGAAGCAGTCAACGTTAGCCAGAAAGGCACTTGAAAGGTTTTGGTCTTGTGCAGCAATACGAGCTTTGTGACACAGTGCTAAACAATCAAACAAAAGTCCGAACGCGTTACCATGTATACAAATGAAGCAGCCAAAGCCAGCCATAAGGGCATTGTGATGGACCTGGTCCCATGTATGACTTGGATAAAGAGCCGCATGAAACGTGCAACACAAAAGGTCAGAAGTGAAAATAAATTTGTATTAGTATGTAGAAAAATATCCAAAAAGGAAATGTATCAACCCCTTTTGAGTTCCTTCCTGTGTACTGCCCACAAGGGATAGGCTTTAGGTCTGAGGTGTGCATTTTTCAAAAAGTGTTTATGAAATAAAATAAATCAAATAACAATTTGCTTAAACAATGTTATAAAATAAATGGAATTCACCTTTTGCAAAATAGCATTCAGTGCACCTTGTTCTTGTCCTGCATCTCAGCTTTATGCACAAGATGAAAGGTAAATTCCTTATATTCAGGTGACATTGACATTTGACCCTTTCATTCACCCTCCCCCACCCCAAAACCAATAGTTTTTTTCCTTACCCGAATTGCAAGTCAGACACAGAGCTTGCCTGTGCTGTAGATTATTTGTAGTATTATGTCACAGTGAGCTTGTCCTTTGATCTCTTGATCCCGAAATAAAAAGGTTTATTCCATACCAGTGTGCAATCTATCCATTGTGGAGAAATCGTTTTTTTTTCTTCAGTCACAGTGACATTGACCGTTGAGACTTTGATATCGAAATTGATAGATTGGTTACTGTACATGGTAGATAACCTTAGTAACTGAGCGGAAAATGACAGATGGATGGATATCGTAACATAAAACAATCCGACTTATGCCGGGAGTATATAAAAAAAATTGCCTGACAACAGTCATATGCTTTTTTCACACAAAATGTTATATCTTTTATTTTAAACTTTCAACCAGCGCTAATTAAGTAAGCAGAAAGAGTGGAAGTATCTCTATCAAACATAAAGAAGATTATACTTGAAACATTACAAGGATACAGTTTTACAATTTCAAAATTGTATTCAACATACATAGTAATTCTAATACATGTAAATCTATTCTGATATCCATAAGTTTAATAACTTCCTCCATTTTATCTCAGGGGCCGGTATACATATACAGTGAGTCCGGACATTGGCAATGGCGATCAAGTGGTACTTTTTGTTGATTCGTACAGCTCGAGTAATCTCAGTTACATTAAGATTAACGGTGCAGGTAAGCATACAATGCTAACTATGTTATCATGATAGAGATAAATAGGCTTATTCTTTATAAGTGTCCTTAGGATTGTAATTGGTAGAAACGTTACACATAGCTGAATTAGCTATTTAAATAACGCATGATGTTTTAATTCTTGTCAATAAGGCTTCGTTATTTTATCACAATTGTATGTAAAAAGCATTTTAAAAATAACAATGCCATTAAAGAACTGGTATCGCATTAACTCTCTCTCTCTCTCTTTCTCTCTCTCTCTCTCTCTCTCTCTCTCTCTCTCTCTCTCTCTCTCTCTCTCTCTCTCTGGTACAAATGGCTAGTAAAAGTTAAGGTTCGTAAATTAACCATATTCCTACCAGTACTGAGAAAGGGCATTACAGAAGAGTTCATCAGAATATTGCCAGGATTATTTCTGTCGGAACGCAGTAATATTTCCTGTTCATCAGCAGTTCATTATTTCAAGAAATAATATGAAAGCCATTGCATTATCATGACAATTTAAGCAAGTGTGGCACTTGAGACATTTTTGCCGCCAAATATACCTTAAAGTCGATTGTATCTAAAAGAAAAATCCGGCCTTCAATCTTGTTACCACTGCAGTATTAATCTTATTTCCAAATTCTAAACCATATTGCCAATTTTTGAAGGTCACGCTTAACAGATAATCAAGATAGAAACCGAAATTAAATCATACCATATCCGCTTTGTCCAGATACTTAAAGTTGAACTAAGTTATCTTTCTTTCTTTTCTGGTAATATCACAACGACACATCTCGTTCCTATATTTGCTGGGATATACACGTTTTCATTGGAATCTACATTCCTGAGTTTGCATCAATATTTCTCCAGCTACTAACCTTGTGCAGGTTTATAATTATTTGGATGGATAGAACCTGATAATGTATGCATACACGATTCTTTATTTTGTTAAATGGTAATTCGGTTTGTTTTGCCACATAACTTCAAAGATTTTTCTTTTCTTTTTTATTGGTTTGAATGTCACTTTTACACATTATTGGCTATATAATACCTAGGAAATGGGAGTTAGACACACCGATGAAGCAGACCCGAGCTGATCTGGGCGTGTATTGAGTCCGGCGCTCTACCAACTGAGCTACCGTGGCTCCCCAGCTTGGAAAGAATGAGGATAGACCAATAAACTTGTTCCCTGTCAATGTCTGAGACATACACACACAAAAATGGAATTTGGAAATATATCAGTGTTATGAAATGATGCGTGTATGTGTGAATTTCATGTGTTATATTGGTCTGTGTAATTTGACTCACGAGCTTAAAAATACTAAATCACATTTGCAATCCCAGTCAACATATAGGTCGAGGTCAGAACGTATCATTTTGTCTCAACATATGTCCCTCACAGAGGTTGATAAGCTTTATTTTGTAATGACTGTAGGCATTATAGATTACATGAAATAAAACTCGTGACCAAAATCGGTTTATTCTTTACCCATGATTGTTATAAAAAGTACCACATAATCTTTTCCATGCATCTACACGGACAAAACATACACATATAACAGACAGATCAAATTTCAATACAAGTGAAATGCCAGTTATACGTCAAAGATACTGCAGCCTCAATGAGAATACGGCAGACTTTCTTTGTTCCAATGATTGTGAAACTTGAGGCCGATTTTTCCTAAACTGATATACCTGCTGCACTCATATTTTATGAGCATAATAAGAAAGCTTTATTGCTTGAGTTGTTTTTCGTCCTTCGAGTTCGAAGAGGACCATGACATCACTATCTGGTTTGGTCTCTGTGAGCACGTGAGATGCTAATCAGGCCAATTTGTTGGGGTTGCTTGATCTACAGAGAAAGTTCTATAGTTCCGAGATTTACGCTATTCGCGCTTCTGCACTGCATCTGCAATTCTCCTCAGTTCATAGTCTGTAGCTCCAGTATGGATGAGACTGCGACAGGTGGAACGACCCCGTGCAACATCTTCCCAATACTCAGGATCAGTGTTGAAGTGTTTGAAGGATGACTTAAAGGATTATTTGAAACGTTTCTTCTGATCTCCCTGAGATCGCCTTCCCTCCTTGCCGTTGAAGACCTTCTTTGATAGTCGCTCGTCTGACATGCTGGTGACTTTATCTGCCCATTTCAGCTGTGATTTCACCAACAGAGTGTGGATGTTTGGAATACCTTAATGTCTGGGAACTTGTCCTATCATCTTATTCTCATGCGTTTACTCTGACATCCCATATAACAATGATTCACGTTCTTGACGCGGCGTATGTACACTGTCCATGTTTTGCAGGCATAAAGCAGGGTCGGCAACACATTGGCTTTGTAAACCTTTAGTTTTGCTTGCAGACTGATGCCTCTCCGTCCCCACACATTTGTGCGTATTCTGCTGAACACCACACATGGTTTGGCAATTCTGGCGTTGGTTTCGTCATCAATGTGGACTGCACTTGACAGTGTACTGCCAAAGTAGTTGAACTTGTCCACTACGTGAAGAGTTTGGCCATTCACTGTGATGGTAGACTCTACATAAAGTTTTCCTAGTGCAGTTTGGCGCATCACCTCTTCCTTCGTGATGTTGATTGTGTGAGCAAAGTTGTCACAAGCTGAAGAGAGATGGCATATACTCTGTTGCATGTTAGACTAAGGTTTAGCATTCAGGGAACAGTCGTCAGCAAACATATCATGAACGGTCATTTTCTGTACCTTCGGCTTTGCCTGTAGTCTCCTCAAATTGAAAAGCTTCCTATAAGTCCGGTATCGGATGTTAATACCAGTGTTATAGTCATGGCGGCATGTGTGCAAATGGCAAATAACATCATCCTGAAAGGAGTTTTGACACATAGTCTTGCTTAACACCATTGGTGACTGAGAATGGTTCAGACGACTCACCGTCGTCCGCAACGCAAAAAAGCTTACCATTGTAGGCTTGCCTAACCATTACGATGAATGTCTCCTATCAATCAAATTGTGTCATGGTCTTCCAGAGGCTCACGAGCGACTGTGTCAGGTCGACGAAAATCGAGTACAGGTTGGAGTTCTGTTCGTGGCATTTCTTCTGCAGTTGATGAGCTGCAAATTCCGTGTATATTGTCCCTTGTCTTTTCCTGAATCCACACTGACTCTCAAGCGTGAGTCCATGATCGAAATAATGCAAAAGGCGATTCAGCAGAATTCTAGCGAGGATTCTACCGGCTACTGACAGTAAAATGATGCCTCAATGGTTGTCACAGGATTATTTGTTACCTTTCCGCTTGTATAAGTGGACGATGGATGCATCCTGGGGATAAAGTTCCTTGAATGCACATTGACTGGAAACGTTCGGTCATTTTGTGACCCATGTGCAAGTCTCCGGCTTTGAAAACTTCTCTTGGTATAGTGTATGTTCCTGGTGCTTTGCTAGTTGACAACAGGTCAGTTGCTTTCTCAGTTTTAGTCAGAGTTGGAGGATCAGCAAGTGACATGTTGATTTCGACTTAAGGCAGTTGATTAAATGCCTCCTCACTGTTAGATGATTGCTGATTGAGGATGGTGTTAAAGTGTTCTGCCCATCTCTATTGTGTCTTTTCTTTATCCGTGAGCAGTGCGATGCTATCAGCACTCAGTATTAGAGATGTTCCTGATGACTATGGCACGTAGATTGTCTTCAAAACATAATATAAGTTCTTCATGTCAATCGTGTCTGCATATGACTGAATCTCATATGCCTTCTTGCTCAGCCATGAGTTTTGCAACTCAATGAATTTGCATTGGATAGTTTTCTTGATGTTGTTGAAGGCTGCCTTCTTAGATGATGAAGAGCTTTTCTCTAAGCAGGACTTTGGAACCGATGTGTTTCAATTGTCTCCATATGTCAGCATCGTTCTCAGCAAATCAGCTTTGATATGTATGTGTAGTGGGACTTAGGCTATTTGATGCAGCCGAGTACACAGTGTCTCCCAATGATGGCAGTTTTCTCGACGCACTCGGAGTTCGCATGAATTGTTATTAGTTGCCTGCACAGTTCTTCAACAAACGCCTGTTTCACATTCTCATATTTCACTTTCGAGACACTGAGGTATATGGGCGTACATTTGCCGTGTGGTCGTCTGCTATGCTGAACCCGAAGACTTTGAGTGTGTCCAGCATCCTGCAGCATTCTGCAGTTCTCATGGTCTTCGTCACTCGGGCATCTATCTGTCGCTTCTCCTGACGATGATGTAGGCAGTGCCATGTCAGTGCTTGGAGCACATGTTGATTATGTTGCGGTTTGGGGCAGGTGGAAAACTGCGTTGTCGCTAAGAAGGTCGTGTTCAGCGCATATCCTCTGTAGGAGGAGTCCGTTGTTGTTGCATTTGCCGATGCCATTTTTGCCGATGACTCATGGCCATGTATAGTCATCTTCGTCGACTCTAGCATTGAAATCACCGAGGATGATGAGCCTTTCTTTGTTTGGCACTTCTACGATAAGAGATTCCAGGTCTTTATAAAATGTTTATTTGATTTCATCTGGTTAGGTCATAGTGGGTGCATAATCACTGATAGTTGCGTGTCTTTAGGAGTCTGGTTTGCATGATTCTATCATTCACGCCCTTTGGGAGATTTGAGAGCTTGATGACTGGCTTTGATGTAATGGCAAACCTCACACCAGCTTCATGTCGCTATTCTTTTTATTTTTTTATTTTTTTTTGGAATTTTTTTTTTGTACGGGGTGTGTGTGTTTTGGCCACTCCAGAAAAAGCATAGCCGGTTCCTAATTCAGTGAGTTCTCATTACACAGATAGGCGAGTTTCACTCAGTGCCGTTGTGTGATGTTGAATTTGGCCAGTTTTCTATCAACTAGAGTTGTTCTTCTCTTTGGTAAATATGTTGATGTACTATCCATTAATGCGAGCACATTCATGTTACCGATGGTGTGTGGCGTCACCTTTGTCTTCTTGTGTGATTTTCGAATGTTAAGGCGAAATTCCCATCAACTGCGGTATTTTCACAAGGATTAACGTGAAGCATGGGGTTGCCACGTTACTTGTGTCATTTTCGAATGTTAAGGCGAAATCCCCATCAACCGCAGTATTTTGACCAGGAAGCATGGGGTTGCCGCCTTTCACTCCTGCTTCGGTCCTCTTGAGTATATATCATGCCTAGGCGCCTAGTTTCCCTTGAACGATTTATTAGTTGTTATTAGTTTTGTATTTTGTTTTCAAAGAAAGTTAAAATACCAGTCCAAACCTTCACATTTAATAAATATATGCTACAAGGAATAAAACATTCTACATTGATACTAGCCACGTTTTAATCCGCTAAATGCTAACCAAGACACCACCAGACAGAGTTCAGTTGCATGCATTCAAATTGGTGTATGTCCGAGGGGGCAAATCTTTTAATATAGTTAATTTATATAGACTACATTTTTTTTCGCTCTCATATACATATTAAAGCGGGGCTGTTTATTGCGTGCTTAATGTATAAAAGAAAGTCCGTGATTATTTTCAATTTCAAATTTTCAGTATTATATATAGTCATATTATCATGATATTTTCTGAGATACTTTTCATTATGAAAAAAAAAATCATAAAAATATGCCATCACGAAGTAATAATGCTTTATATGAAAAGCTAAGCAATTACGTGTTCGACTACGTATCTAAAGCCCTGTTCGATCTTGCACACATTTATTAATTGCCAATAAAGGTCAGCACAAGGTTCATCTCAGAGTTCAATTAACTATGAGGATAATTAATACTTATGTAACTGTTCAACGCTATGATTATGCATTTATCATTTAGTTTGTCAAACTAGCAAGTATATGATTCTATGTTGAATAATTTGCCGATATATCATGTTTTCATAAACGGGTAGCATTTCTAAACTACAAGCATATTATATGTAAACATTGTACATTAGAAGAAAAATTGGAAAAGAGAAAGAAGGAGAGAGAGAGAGAGAGATATGTAATTTTAATTAATATAATTCGTTTTACCAATTATAGTACCTGTATTGAGATATCCTACGTACCGGAGGTCTGAATGAAGGCAGCCGATAAAAGTTCATGTTTTCGGAATTTTAGACCCTCTTACTTTGTAATTCCTATCACGAAAAGCGGTGTTTTATTTTAGGGAGCTTTATCGCAACGATATATTCCGATTGATGTTTTCAGTGGAATACATATTATTTCATGCTCGCAGACGGAATGAGACCGTTATGGACCATTGGCTATATTGTATGTAATGCATTAGAAATTTGTAGTAAAGAAGACAGGGTACCAGACTACGGATACATAGCACCATGACGGACATATTGGATATGCCAAGTTTTCAGTATATAGATTTCCTTTTTCAGAAAAGTGAAAGGTGTATTTGTATTGTTAAATGCAATAAACTCAACTGACATCGTAAATGTGCCTATCAGATCTATTTATTGTAAATAAATCCTGTTTTTTAATATAAACGACAAGCATAGTGTACATGTTTCAAAACTAAATTAGTTTAACCAACAACAAAAAAACAACATATTTCTAAATGCTTCCAAAACGGAATACATAGTTATAAGCAACATGTAGAAATATAGCAAACGGAGTTAAATGTTTTCGGCAACGCTACGCTATATGCAGTTCCAAATTAATTTAGTGTATGCTACATCAAGGAAAAACTTATGAGAAATATAACAAAATATAAACAAGGAAACTGTAAAGTAACACTTACGATATGAGCATAAAATAGTTTCTCAGTCCCTCGTAAAAGTATTTGATTCTATTAAAAAATCAGTTTTCCCGCTCCAGTTTATCAATTGGATACTGTTTGAGTTACAACTATTTGAGGACTTTTCTCCCCTACGGTAGCATAGTGGTTGACAATGTAAGAACATTGAACATACACAGTTTGCTGTGTGTAAACATTTTCCTGAGCACTAGGGAAAAAGTTTTAATTCTATCACAGATTATTGAATTCGCTTCTTGAAAGAGTTTTAAATTTCTCAGATAGTAATGAAGTAAATCCCAAAGAGTTTGGATGCATACCTCACACATTTGCCTTGACATAAATCATGCAAATCCTTGAATAGCAGTTTTCTCGAGTTATCTGTAGTCTTTATTGTAATGTCTGCTTTATATTTTCTCGATTATGTAAAGTCTGAACTGTTAAATTGAAGTAAGTGGAATACATTACTTTGACCTACTGCTTGTAAATAGTTGATGTTTCCAACTGTTGTTCTTCATTTTTAGATCACCTGTCTCAAGGCCAAGTACTATTATGGTATCGTCATGTGTATCATACTTGTGTAAATGTAAATATCATAAAGATCTCGAATGAGTTTATTCTTAATGAAGTGATCTTGTATCTGGTTGCTAGAACTTGTGAACACTCTAGAGACCCATATGTTTTATCAGATTTGCTGAGATCGGATATGGAAGCTTATATCATCACTATATTGGAGTTTGATTATGAGAAACATTCACTCATGTTTTTGAGGTAATCTTGCATGCAATATTTCTGATCAGACTTTCTTCAAACTTGGTATGTAAGCTTGTATCATCCAATCTTAGATGATTTCGATTAGGACTGATTGACAGAGCTGTAAACACTCAAGGGAGGTCATATTTCTGCCGAAAGATTGATTATACGTCTTATATATTTTTATGTCATCAAGGTCTCCGCCGGCCTGCCGACATAAATTCCGAACCCCTGGGCATAGTCATGGGCCCCAAAAACTAGTGTATTTTTTATTATTATTTATAACAACCTGTGTACAATTTTGCATGTAAAACCTGTTGTCATATACCATACCTTTGACTCTTGCAATGAATAAATTTTAATATTTACTGCAAAGATTAATTTAGTTTTTATAACTGAGTTGACGGTGGCCCGTTATAAATCGCCGAGCCCCTGGTCATTTGATCCCCTCCCCTCCGATGGACCTGTTCCTCCGATAAGCTCGATAGTGAGTAGCAGCAACGCATATTAACATTGTGATACTGAAGCTGACTAACTGCGCTGTTTACCACTCCAGGCCTATTTCTCATTAGATTATTAAGAGATCTGGTAAGTTAGATAATTGTTTGTATTATACACTTATCAATTTTTTTTACTGTATCAACATAATCTTAAACGAGACTGGAACTACTTTTTCATCGACGTTTCCCAGTTCAACTGAACAAGCGCAAATAACTATGATGTAGCCTCACTTGACATGCAAGAGAAATGAGTAGCATTTTCTGTAACAAATTTGTATCGTCAAGTTCTAACAATTTTTCCAATCCCGTTGTAAAAAACTTTCAAAATAATCCTGTCATTTCCATGCCAAGTTCCATTGGGAGCCTCTCACAATGTCCCGCCAGAAACAGTTCAATCGTTATTAGATTGGCCTCAGAGAGAAACTTTCAGTGATATTCAGTTGTTGAAATCTTCGGTGGTGCAAAATTTAAAACTGCACAATAAATGTAAATAACATATATGGGTCTGCTGCCCTCATGCGTGTAAGAATTTGTGTCACTAACAGTGATCCTAGTGACAATGAGTGACTGTAGTTTCACGCGCTTCATTCGTAAAGTGCGATATTTTAGGGAATCTCAGCTGTTCTCTATGTAATTATGTCTATGATTTAAGACGAAGCTCGTATTAAAAAGATTGAAAAGTTAAGCAGTCTTTTGTTTTTCAGTTAAGTGTTGATTTTATTAAAATATCTGACAATTGATATATATATATATATATATATATATATATATATATATATATATATATATATATATAACAACATCATCATTATCTTAGTAATCCGATCTTGATTGCTAGTTCACGTCTTTTTGCCAGTATCAGAAAATAGGGATCATGACGAGATGCGAAATGTCTCGTCATGATCCAGATTTTCTGATGCTGACAACTCGACGTGATCTAGCAATCAAGATCATATTACTAAGATTACACACACACACACACACACACATACATACACACATATATATATATATGTATATATATATATATATATATATATATATATATATATATATAGCGCTCGTGAAATGTAAAGAGGTTTAATGCTAATGCATGCAATTTTATATTCAATCCATGTATACATGTAGCATAGTGCATGTAAATACTTGCCAGATTTAGCTTTTTAGAATGCAAGAGACGGTACCCATGATAAATCACATATTTGGGGTTATACAGAGTTCTTCCCCTTGCTAAAAGTATTACAAACAGATTTGTACCAACAACAAAAAATAAATAAAAAAAAAATAATAATAATAATAATTTTACAATACATGATGCAAACATCTCTCTATGGAAACTTTAATAGTACAAAATGTATAATTAAAAATAGAAGAATACATTATTGAATGTAATGAATGGTTTGTAATTTAAGCAATACTCTAAATCTACTCTACATTCATTATATATTATTATTATTATTATTATTATTATTATTGTATAAGTCTAGTGTGTAAAATACCAGTGAATTATTACAACCCGTTGATGAAGAAGTTATTTTACGAATATAAGCTGTGCAGGAATTTACTAATAATACGTTGTAAATTCTATGATGAACAATTCAATGTGTCTCTAATCCACATCAATAAAGGCATATAAACATGACGGTTTCCTTACAGATTTAATTAGCTGCAAAAATAAAATCTGGTTTTATAAGAACATAGTTTTGTCAAAACCAAGTCCAAGTTTATAAATTTGTTCCGTTGGGTGAAATAGATTTTAACAGTTAATATTGCCATATTAAAAAAGTACCTGAAATATTTGTCATTTACATGTCACTACATATATTTTGCATTATTGTAAAGCATTTGATATATTCAGTGCATTACTCAAACAAAATAACCCAGAATGTTTTCCTCCTAAAGCAATTCCAAATTTAATAACTATATAACTCATTACCTTAAAAACATTCCTGACAAATTATATAGTCGATTTAGACCGATCAGTTGGTGGGAATGTTCTGGACACAAGTCCAACACCGCTGAAACACCACAACTGCTTCGAATGGGGACCCAAATAGTGTGCAAGTAATGACTACACGGCGGTCACCTGGTGAGGCTTTGAACACAGTTATGAATCAGAGTCTAGGATCAAGGGGCCAGTAAGATGTCCAACTGACAATACTAGTTGTATAAATTACTTGCCTTTTTAATGCCGAAGATGTGTTTCTAAAATCAAGTAAAGACGATACATAACGCTAACATAATCGACATTGTAGGAACTATGTGCTCCAAGCTCGTTTTTCCACTTTACATTTTCAACATGTGCCCCAATTTGAATTAGGGTGTTGACGTAAGTAAACCACCCAATTGCATGATATCAGGTCCATTTGGGCCTCAAGTTTAAATAAAAAACTAAACTTTATTGTTGCTGGTAATCTTAATACCTTCTTTGAGAAATGTTCTTCAACCACACAAAATATAGCATCTTCAGGTGCATGGGCAGCTGCGAGATGGACATATGTCGTTTTCAGAAATAAAACTTGTCTTAATCTATCAGATATGTATGTGTTAAAGTCCCCATGGCGAAATTTGTCTCACTACACTACAACGCATCTGCAGAAGTAGGATATGAACTTATAGATGGGGAGGGTTTAGGGTGAAAATTTTCATACATTTCATACGTTGACGCAATATCAGTGGCAAGTGCCTCTAGCATTGTCCCACTTTTGGATTTCATCCTTTTCAAATTGCATGCAGGTCTTTCATGGAAGTTGATACTCATTTTAATTAAATGCAATACCTACAGAATCAGTCTCATTGTGTTGTTACTATATCCAATGGTTTGATTAAATATTTATGAGTCTATTTAAAAGTTTGAAAATTATCTCTACAGGCTGAATGCTAGTTCCGTGCATTAAATGGTGCTTCTTACCACTCGACTTTTATTTTCCCTTCCCAATAAAGTATATAAGTTTATTCATTTAGTTGCAAGAATGTATTTATATCTTTTTAGGTTTGATTTAAGTTCCCTCTGAAACATTTCTATTGAATATGAGCTTACAGTATATATACATATACATATATATATATATATATATATATATATATATATATATATATATATATATATATATATGTATATATATATATATATATATACATGCATATATATATGTGTATATATGCATGCATGTATGTATGTATCTATGTATCTATGTATGTATCTATATATGTATGTATTGCATATGTTTGTTAACATTCTCCTTTCTTCTACAGACGTCGGCAGCAGCTACCAATACCAAGGCAGTACAGTCACTATTGAAGTATACTGGTACCTCAAATCGGTCGCGGCCTCATTTTCCATAGACTTCACCTATTTTGGTACATATTCAGGTAAATACGTAAAAATAGCTCATACTAACAGAACAGAGAATCAATTTGTTCAGTTTTTTTCAAATTCGATGGAAGTTTTAATAGAATAGTATGAGATATAATTCAATTTTGCTGTAATAATGCATTTTAATGCATTATATGCATTTTTATTAAAGTGCGTATACCTCAAAAACCACCCCGCTATCGGTCTCTTTATTGTTTGCATTCAAGGACTGTGTGCATGACATGATAGGACAGTGTGTATACAAGCAATTGGCATCTATCAGTAAAGAGTCACCAAATGATGGCAAACCTTAACCATTTTAGTTATTAACCATGAGGGGATGCTATTCTTGATAGAACCAGTTATAAAAATACTGTATAGCGTGCGTTTTGTGTTTTGTTTCGCGGGCTTGAATTCTTTCTTGAGAGGACGGATTTTGAAAACTCGTAAAATTTACCTTTTGAGTTGCTATTGAATTGTTAAATTTTGAAAGCCATCCTTTAATACTGCGATTCCACTAATTATCTTCAACAGCGTAAACGACTTCACTAACCTGATTTTCAATATACTCCTCAAAGAACAGCAACAAGAATTGACTGAAATACGAAAGAGTTATTTGAATTAGGAGTGTATATATTTACATTTCCAAAATGTATATACCTCTTTGATCTATGCGGTATTATACTCACAAGTTGTTTTAGGAGTATAGCATGTCTATTAAACACGTTCAAATATCGATTAAAACAATGTCGATGAAAGGATTTACATATTATGTATTCTTATCGCTAATTGAACAGCCACAATACAAAATCTGCACACGCCAAATTCCCTTAGCAAAAACATGTAACCACACGAATGAAACATTTGTCAGATTTATGATCGTGAAATATTTGTAATAACTGTCCGAACTGAAATCCGTCATATCGTGCTGCTGTTGAAATAAACCGACATGCGATTGTAATAAAATGTCATAGAATTCAGATGTGTTATAATCAAATCAATTTTACTTTTTCGAAATAAAATGTCTGTATATGTACTATGGATACAAAAATTTTTGCACGACGGTTCTGCTGCACTAGCTTGTAAACAAATGCTAAATTACAAGACACAGTGGCATAGCGGAATATAAACGTTCAGTGTATCTATATAGTTCGAATACAGGAATCAAAGTTTCGCAAATCTCTGAATGTCCTAGTGTTATACACGTCTGCAGTAGTATTGTATCTATGTATATCATATATAAGTCGTATAATAAAAAGATTTATACAAACATGACTATAATGTAACCTACTTACCTGCACAATCAATAAGTTTTTTTTTTCAGTTCCCCAAGGTACCTCATGCAATGTAAATGAAAATTTAAACGCGTCAAGAACAGAATACAGATACAGACAGTCACCTGGATATGGCTTGGGATGGTATTTCCATACAGCGTATGTACTGTCTTTTGGACATTTGGTCTTTTAATAAAATTCAATATGTTATACGGTCCTAATGATAAAAGACTCTTTCATAATTGGTCAAAAGTTCACCTCACAAGTTCACAACAGTTACAGCTATTGTGTACATTTGTGTAAATTTACACATGTACATAAGTAAATTTCCAAAGCTTTTATATAGATTATATAAAATATTAGGAGATAAGCATAACACAGTATATATATGCTTATTCCGGTAAAATATTTTGCTGTAAGTACATATTATCTATGCTAAAATAAACGCTTTATAAATGATAATAATAATAATAATAATAATAATAATAATAATTTTGATGATGGTTGTTCTAGTAATAGTAATGATAGTTTTGGTAGTGGTAGTAATTATAGTAATGGTACTAGAGGTGCTGATAGTAGCAGTAATGGTAGTGTTGATGGTAGTATTATTAATGGTATTAATGGTGGTGGGTGAGCTATTGGTAGTAATGTCAATGGTAGTAGAGGTGGTGCTAGTGGTTCTAATGATAAGGGTTCTGGTGATGTTGATAATAGTAGTAATGGTAATAAATCTGGTAGTGGTTGTAATATAGTTAGTTGTAGTATTTAGCAGAATCAGACTTGTTATCATCCTGATCAAACTCTGATTCCTTGAATTAACAGATTTCATATAGATAGACTTTATACAAATATATATGCTGTTATCAATATACAGACATGTACAGAAACAATTTAAAATATACACGCACAATATACAGACAGGCAGACAGAGAGATAGATACATACATACATACATACATACATACATACATACATACATACATACATACATACATACACACATGCATGCATAATATTATCTCCTATCAATATCTTCCAGAAACTGTTATAATCTGATATTTACATATCCATGGATAATTGTACTAACAGCCATAGAATGCTTTGCTCAGGAGGTTGTGATTTTTTCTTTCTTTTAAATAGTCAAATAGTTCTCTTTCTTTCTTTATTATCTGGCAAACTAAGCATGATAGACGAACATACACACATACATACAAGGGCATCATCATAGTGCAACTGACAAGTGTACAGAGATAAAGTGCAGTGCAAAATGTGCTCATGATATGATAATATGGGTTATTCATTGGGATGAAAGATTTGTTAATTTCGGCATCTCATAACTGTTTGATGTAGTTTTTTTACGTCTATCAGCTACTTAGCAGTGAATTACAACCTCTGGAATATCCATACAATTACATAAAGAGAGGATATCAGTATCATTTCCGCCAAACAATCTCTTGCTTGACTGAAGACAGTGTGTGCACGGTGAACATCGCATGTCTATACCACAATTGTAATAAAAATCCACTGTTGTAATAATACTACAATAGTGGTTATATTAATAAACGTTATTACAATAGTGTTTTGTGATCTCCTCCTTTTGTAATAACCGCTATTGTATTAAACCGACCAATGATTTTGTATTAACCGCTATCTTGAAAGGCATTACAACGTCATCATCTCATCTGGTTGCATTTATTAAGAAAATTGCAAAATTTAACTTTATCACAATTCGCGGTGTCCATCACAAATCAGCTGGAACCACAATCTAAATGTAACTGCAATGGTGGCTACTTCACAGTGGTCTATAATAGTCTCATAAAACGTGGACCTCCAGATCATGTTCATGAAGCTATATATCATGTGAAACAAAGTTTATCAGCCATGGTTTCCATTGCTAACAATTTCCAAATTTTGATTTATGTAGTTACACCTGTACATTCACCGTGACATCAGAACCACAATATAATAATGACACGATTGTCATCCGGATCGACGGGGTGGATACTAACTTCACGAATAATACTTTGACGGTTCATCATAATGGTTAGTCTCTCTCTCTCTCTCTCTCTCTCTCTCTCTCTCTCTCTCTCTCCAGAATATATCATAAGGTGGTCAATACACTTCGACATGCAACTAGACAAGATGTATATCATTAATACTAAGCTAAAACTGCTGTTCAGACTGAGCTTTAAATAAATGAAATACATTCACTACTACAATTATTTTACATCCCACTTTTATAAATCCTATCTTGAAGATCATAAAGAGATTGAAGTAAAAGATTATGATTAGTGGAGTTAAATCCCCAAAATGCGTGTGTAATGATTGCAGAAACTCACTTTCATGAACAATACTATCTATTTTTTCATCAACAGTCCTTAACAAAAAGGAACCGACATATTTGTACATATAAAAAAGGGTTTAGACTGATATATGTGTGTACATTATATCAGCTGATAATCTACAAAAATCTAGAAGTAGTACAGAATTATAGGTGTGCACACGTTTAAATTTGCAAATGATGCACAAGTACATAACAAATTGAACAAGATACTAGTATTTCTTTATATATCCCTCAAATAGTAGGATTGAAGAAAATCTACCTAATAATTGTGTTCTATGTTGGCCAATTTCTAAACTGATCTGACACTCCCAGTATTTATTATACAAGAAAAGAGAAAGCGAATATGAAACAAAATGGGTATAACAAATAATATATTTATTGTGTTTGCCTTAGGTTGTAATGGTATGTTAATCTGTCTGGAGTTTGAGAGTGTCAATAGGTTATTGCAGCAACACCGCTAGACTAAAACCAAGGTAATTACGTATGTTTTAAATAATATCCCTTTTGGAATGTAGGAGGAACGGCCTTGATCGACATCAGTAGCTTGACAACCCATTACTTCAAATATCCATCGCTGACGTTCCAATTTGTCGGATCATACTATGATCGTTATGGAGGGTTTTATGTGGCGTACTGGTCGGAACCAACAGGTAGATATAACTTCCATAATTTACAAATTGAATAAAAGAGCACGTTTAATTTACTTTCGACCTGTCAGTAACAGTCCAATAAATATGCGTAATAGAGTGCGAATAGATTTTAATCCGAAAATATTTCAAAGAATACTATTTTAATTCTTTTTTTTTTTTTGATAAAAGAAAACTAGCATAATAAGAAGACTTCCTCTGGGTATTATGATTCTCTTGTGAAAGTCTTTTTGTGCATGTGTTTGAAATTGTAATACCTTTTGTGAAACATCAGTTCGCTTTAATTTTTTGAATGAAAATAATTGTATAAATGTTGTGCTTATAGTACCAATTTTTTTTAAATTTGTTAAGAATTGCATTCATTAAAGTGACATGGATTTTTTTGTATGCATTGAACAATATGTAGAAACACTCTGAAGGAATATTGCTAAAAATTGCGTTGTTTTTTGTTTTGTTGTTTCTTTTCTTTTCCTGATATATATATATATATATATATATATATATATATATATATATATATATATATATATTTATATATATATGTATATATCTTTCGAACCATGTAGCAATTTAGTTAACACATTCCAAGAACGGTATAGACTTTTCCAATCGACTTGTGGTCTTTTATCTTATTGTCGTAACAAGATGCATTTAGTTCCCTTCATTCTCTACGGAAGAGTAAAATGAAAAATAAGACCTTATTGTTATGGTGACGCTCAATACCATGTTTAGATGTACTGCATCATCTTTCTTCGATCATAAAAATATCAAATACTTGGGTAAAGAAGACGTTTATTTCAATCGTCATGCCAAAAATATCCCATAGGCACTCTAGTCGACCATGAGAGTCAGCATAAGAGGGAAGAATTATATGTATGTATGTGTGCATATGTGCGTATGTATATATATATATATATATATATATATATATATATATATATATATATATATATATATATATATATATATATACACAACTTTGTTGGACTGATGGCAGCATAACATGGATATGTAGTTTACCCGTTTTATACTGTTTTTTTTTTGGTCTTCTTTCTTTCTTCTATTGTTTATCATTGGTTTATTTCACCGTCATTTAAACATGCAGGAGTCAAGAATTTGTTTGTCTTGTTGTTTTGTTGTTTTTATTTTTTTTTTGGGGGGGGGGGGGCGTTTGTGTTTGGTGTTTGTTTTGTGGATGTAAATTGTTTCTTTCCCTGACGAAGAGCGTATTTAGCTCGAAACGTTGGGAAACTGTTTTGTATTTGCGCCGTTAACAATTTGTGTGTCATTATATTGAACGAATAAAGTATGAATATTGCTGATTTCATGTGCAATTAAAATATTTTCTATTTTTGAACTGGCACAAGGACATATTCT
This sequence comes from Margaritifera margaritifera, assembly GCA_029931535.1. NCBI lineage: Eukaryota > Metazoa > Mollusca > Bivalvia > Unionida > Margaritiferidae > Margaritifera > Margaritifera margaritifera. The sequence continues at coordinate 1,674,408 of JAQPZY010001301.1, forward strand.
CTCATGTCACACACACACGCGCGCGCTCGCGCACACACACACGCGCGCACATACACACACAAACACACTTTTTTACCGATATAACCTCGTGAACTACTTTCCTTTTCCATTTAGAAAATATATATCTGCCTTTGTGTATGTTACATTGTAATAGATAGGTCTTCTTATTCTTCTCTTCTTCTTCGCTCTCACTCTTCCTCACTTGCTCTCTCTCACTCTTCCTCACTTGCTCTCTCTCTCTCTCTTTCTCTCTCTCTCTCTCGCTCTCTCTCTCTATCTCTCTCAATCTCCATCAGGATGAACAGATCTTTTAAAATACGCCAAGACTGTACTGAGCATATGTTTGTAACCAGCGATGAGGAGCCACCAAACAATGTATAAACACTAACTCCAAACAATAATAACAAGAAGGTTTCAAGTATTAACTTATTTAAAATAGTTCTCTACATGAATCGTACAAATGGTCATTGACTTAACTTCCATGACCTGTTTATATTCCATTTTCAGCGTTACCCATACATGCTACACCACCGTAAAAGCTTTTGGGGCTGAAACAAATATAATAGTGAAAATTGTTTAATTAACTATTATACCACTCATCACACCCATAACTGTTTGATGAGTGTTCACTGTCAACCGAAATTAGGTGATTATCAAAAATGATACCAAACTGGACTAAATACTTTCCAACGCAAGATAACTCCCGTTTTAATGCAAAAATAAACAAATTCAATGCGTAAATTTCAAATTGTGAAAACTCTCAATTAATAAAAGCTTTGTTTTGAAGATCTTTTTGCCCTGAGATCTGTCTGATATTATCACTCTGTGATGATTCAATCCCCAACCTCAACAATGTTCACTGTAGCAAATCGCATTAGAAATGTTTCAACGGCAATAAAAATCGTTTTATTTTTCGTATGAAAACAGTCATTAAATTGACAAAATACACAATTGGAAAGATGATATGTATGAGATAAATTTGTGAAAGGTCACTGTCCAAAATTATTGTAAAATATCCGAACTGCCTCTCAGCGATATAATAAAACAGCCGTAGGCAAAAATAGAAAAATGCAAACGAGTCGACCATTTGTTTCATTCAAAAATATATCTAATAAAAAGATGAGTTTTTTTTAGTATATATTAGAACACAATTCACGGGTGAAGTGCAAGTGTTTTGTATTATCACACTTACACCGTTGTTTGTCATTACCTTTAGGGACTAATGTAATATTCAAGGGGTTGAATAACTCATCCTTCCTCTGTCATGTGTAGCACATGTCTGAGATAACGAATCTGTTAGTGCACTTCGATATCCTGTACATTTGAGCGGTGAGATAGCAATTGATACACAATGCACATAAATTAAAACACCGACGATAGATGGCTGGCCACCTATGTTTGTACATTCCAATATGCTATCCAGACCAAGGTTGGACGGTTCTTCATCTGCTTTTGTGTTCTAGTCCGAGCATACATATTTTCTTCCACTCCTCTACTTCTGCTTTCCTGTTACTAACATAATGCTTCTGAATATTGCAATCCGTTTCTAATTGTAAATTACAATTGGAAAAGTGTAGTTATTAATTACTTGCAAATTTCGGATATAGTATGAGAGAAATGCATATATCATTCCATAAATATCCTTCTATGCGCATTTCTCTCATTCTTGAAGCAAGACAATTTATATGTTTTCAAACATCGTGAAATATGACTATCATTCCTATTTGTCCAGCCTTTTTCATTACACTACATGTTCTGTGTTTCGCTTCTTTAAGTAACAGTTTAGACGCCTGCGTGCTGCAATTGTTCTTAATCTACTACTTGTCACCTTCCGTCATTCGCAGGTTTTTATGGATCAGAAAACTTTCCAGCCTACCATTATTCCAAGTCGTCGATTCACCGAAATGTCTCATACGCCAAGGTTTCATCACCGTACTTAGACACCGAGTACGATTTTATCATTGTACACATCTTTAACACGTCTTTACATCTTGGACTGTCTTCTTTATTTTATCTCTCGAGCTATCGATCTTTCTGTTTTTATTTTATCGTAATAATTTATCAGTGTGGTGAAGATGTTTCCTAAGAGTTTGTGAACTGCATTTGCAAACAAACATTTGAGGGCTCCAATCTCAAAAACAAACTTGAGTGTTTTTAGTGCCAACCATCAAGGATGATAAGCTAGTCGATCGTTTTTCACAATGTCATTTTCGATGTTTGTAGCTCAGAGAAACCTATTCTTCTTCAGCTACATTCGCGTTACTCGGAGAGATCTACGACCCATATGTGTCGCTCGCTTTTTTTTGTTGATCCGAAATTAGTGGGAAGCCAGATAAAACAGTCACTTCCTGACGTTGGCGTCGACAGTTTCTTAATGATTTACTTAAAGTTTTTCGTGTACGCATATTTCTTACTCACTTGATAGATTCCCATCATACCAGGGATGAATGATTATAAACCCAGACAATTCATTGTACAACATGTTGGCTAGCCCCACTTTCCCTGGGGTCAAAGTCAAAGTCATATCAAATGTGCGTTAAGGTTTTGGTAACAGTTGTACATTTGCTTGTATTTCCTACACCTCTTGATATATTTTTGTTTACTTTGGATGACTCATTTTGTAGCTATTACGATTTATTCTACGACATGGTGGCTTACTTCTTTTACCTTGGGGTCATTCTCCGAGTCATAGAAAATTTGCGTTAAGGTTTTGACTAAAGTTGTAGATTTTCTCATTTTTTCTCAACCGTTTTTTCGTTGGCGCTAACTTACCAAATCCCTCGAATGATTCTCATATTTATTTGCATTACTCATTATGTTCCGGTCCAGTGCTATTTCCTCCAATATATGTTTATATTTTCTAAAATCATACCTATCCATTAGAAAGTAAAAAATAAAATTTTCACAGTCCTTAGCGTCTAGTTCTGAAATCAGAAATGCAATATATATGTCAAAGACTTTATTGAAAATTATGTAAGTACTGCACATCAGCAGACTACATAAACAAATAAAGTTCGATGTCAAATCATATCACTATGGATTCACGGAACAGGATCAAATAATTGATTACATTATAATTATGTATGGATTCATATATAACAAGATATTCTATCTTTCATAAAAGGACATTGAAATATATCAGAGGGAGAAAAATGTTGTAGCCACAGTGGCGATACCACTTTCCATATTCAGGCCTATTTCATTTTTATTCTGCTTCTTCTTTCTCCCTCCTCCTCCCCCTCCCTCTCTCTCTCTCTCTCTCTCTCTCTCTCTCTCTCTCTCTACCTACCTAAAGATGAACAAATCTTAAAATGTGTCAAGACTGTGGACCCTCTAGTATACATTTATGTAGTCCATAAGGAGACGCCATCAATATGCCTAAAATCGAACTCCAAACAACAAAATGTAGGCTTCAAGTTTTAACTCGTTTATATTTAATAAGTGACTAAATTTACAAGACCTATTGCTACTCGATATTTTGAATCACCCATGGAGTATCGTATACCTGTTACACCATACGACAAACGGTACACATTGTTAGGAAAAACTCTTGATTAATATATTAATACAGTTATTTAAGTAGCGAATTTTACTCTCATCGCAATCATAATCATGTTTGAAAATGAAGGAGAAATCGGCCATTGATGCCTGTTAATTTCAAACCGAAATTAAGTGAAAATCGAATTGTGGATGCAGCCTCTGTTGCCAACCAAACTGCAAGCTTTGTCAAGACCACACACATATTCACGTTTAACTGCAGAATAAATAAAATAACGAACCAAAATCCTTACAAGTAAACTCATAATCATTAAATGTTTTTGTTTATGTCTGTTACACTCTGAAGTCTGTATTTCTACAATACCCTCATTTCAACAATGTTCGCTGTATCTACATGCTCAAGAAATGTCTTAGCGAAACCAAAACTATCTTAATTTTCGTGACAAAATAACACAATTTAAGGCATTATATGTACAAGCTAAATTGGTAAAACGTCGCCGTCCTAAAATTATTACATATTTCGGAACTTCTTTGTATCGCTATAGTAATGCAGCCTTTTATCGCACGGGCACAGAATGGAGAAGAAAATACATATTTTTGCCTAATAATAAACAGAAAATCTATGATTTCTTTTAATAGATACAAGGTAATACTGGACTCGTAAAGTGGAAACATTTTCTATTGTCATGAATGGCTTCTTCGAAACTCTTTACAATACAAAGTATCTACTTCACAAGGGAAATATTTCCATATATCTACTTAAAAACGTATATATCCTCTGTGTAGCATTGAACTATTTTTCATTTCATATGAAACATATAGAGTAGAAAACAAACTAAATGGCAAAGAGATTAAAAAATCCGACGAATATTTTATTAATCTGCAACTTTTCAACAAATATTAGAGGTTGTTTTTTTATACTTTGTGGTGATTTCTGGGTACCCGATATAACAGAGAAGAAGTCGGATATATTACATGCCGGTCATGATAAATCAAATCTAGAACTAATACAGGATAATCCTCACACCAATCTAACAGTTTATACTTTAATATTCTCTATAACTACTGCTTGTTCTGTTTTAATTTTTGCAAAGATCTAGTCTCCGCTTTTAATATATCCGTTGCTTTTGTCATGATAAAATATTAATAATAAAATAGAAATATACAAAAGGAGATCAAAAATAGAATATCATATTTAGAAAAAAAGGAATAAAAAACAACGCCAGCAGATTTGTATAGCCGACTGATAATTGAACCAATAATTGCTGGTAAATATATTAATAGGTGTATTTGCTACATTGTTAATGCATGATGCATAAGTTGTAATCAAGCTGCTATTTTATTTGCATGGAGTAAGACCTATCTTACACAATTATTAACAACGGCTCTAACTTGATTTGCTATTTATACTTCTAATGTTCTAGCAAAAAATGCTATAGCTGTAACAACAGTTAATATTGCTAACCTTTCTCTTTAGATAATTTCTTTAATCTCTCTCCTAATGACAATTGCTAATCAACAATTCCATTAAGTACATTTATATTCTTAGTAATTGCATCCATCATCTCATGTTTAGTACCAATAGCATCAATCATTTTAGCTTTTTTAACTTTTGATTGGTCCTCTAGATTGTTCCAATTGATTTTTATCTTTAACAAAGCTTGATGTGTTCTTTTAATGCGCTAATGTTATCATCATAACATTTTATACAAATATTAATAAGCTCTATTTTTCAATCTGTCTTTGTTTTTGTTGGTTCTTACGACACTAATTTAGAATCAGCAACAAGTTTGCATTTAGATATCCATCCTTTGGTCTGTTATCCTGTACAGAAAAGTTTATGTTTGATAACATGCTACCTTATCAATCTGATCATTATTTACGAACTATTATATATTGCTTTTAATCTTCTATTTCTAGTTTCTGCATATTAACTACTTCATCCTGTTTTATTTCCTCATTTTCACTATTACATTAGGATCAAGTGGGTAATTAAGAGGTATTTCTGCAATAGTTAAAAATTTGCCAATTACTGTATATAATCGCTCACCAGATCCGGTTAATAGTTTCATTATTTGAAATAATTCTTATATGTACATTCAGTAACTCTAATGCTAGATAGAACGTATAATTTCACAAATCTTTTTTCTGTTACTACTGTTGCTGTTCCTTTATATAGTACAACTCTGTGATTATTTAAGTATCTATTTTTATTGCCGTAATTGCTATTCTAACGATTGATGGGTCAATTCTGGGGCTACGTCTTTAAAACTTCTTCATAACCACTACTGTTACAGTCTATAAACTGCTTATTAACACCAATTTATCTAACGGAATGATCTAATTGATATAAGGAGTTTCTGCAATTTTATTTTCATTGTCGTTGTATAAGTCTTTTTCAAATACAATTGGACATATATTTGTTATATGTTTTAAAATCCTTCATCTAGTAACTTGTAACATAGGACAATGAGATTTGAATATGCGAGGTATCATGCCTTTATCTTCATTTCTATTTGAAAGCAAGGACCTATCAAGTAAGCTACTCTAAAGTGAAGTATTGGTATCATCTGTGATTTAATTTACATCGTGTTTGTATACATATTATTGTATATTAATACCATAATTATTATAAAGATAAATATATTTATACACAATCGTTTTCAATTAATTGCACTATAGTGACGACCAATACAATTCAGTTTGGGTTTTCCTCCAGAATTGTATCAATACCAATCTATTAACATATAAAATCTCCATTAACTATACTTTTGAATTTGAAACCTGCAAATGAGTCCCAATTACCGATGCGATTTGTAATAATAATAAAACTGACTTGTCTAAAGAGCGGTGCATACTAGCTAACAAATGGTCTTTGCTGCTAATACCCAATCTGCTATTTGTGTCCATATGTAATTGCCTACGATGAACATAACCATTACAAGAAAGAAAGTATCTGCAATAAACCTTTGTGATAGGAAGAAACTCTAGCAACAATACTATTCATGAGAGAAATGTTGGTATTTATTATTCTGATATAGACGTACACATTTTAGGTTTCAAAACCGCATAAACTAGATCTATCTCGATAAATGTTTTTATAGATCTCTGACCAATAAATCCTAACAAAACTAAGTTGTTGCTTGTTATGCATTCTGTGTAATTATTTCTCGGGGTGTCGAGAACTTTAGAGTTGTGTTTAAAATATTTAGTATATATAACTTGTCGTTAGTAGCAGATATTACGTCTCTGACATTTTCATGTACATTGCAAGATTCTATAAACGATCAGTTATTAAAAACAGTCTTTGTTTCAATCTTATAGTTTCTGTAGCAAAGGATATTGTTTCTCAGTTCACCGGAAATTACGATACCCATTAACTGAATTTATCCTTTGAAATGAAATGTATCAATTGGATTGGGAAATTAAATGTCTTTATCGGGGAACCTCCAGTCTGATATAACTTTTAATTTTTGTTATGCAATAGTTAGATTCAATTATCGTTTGCGCTATCAAAATTATGTATATAACTGATACTTAGAAGGAGAGTATAGTTAAAACATCCAACAATCCCAATAAAGGTTTCGATCTGACCTCGTGTTTAAACAACAAAACCTTTCAGAATTTATATGAATAAGAAACAGCAGAACACAGATGCTGCATTGCAATAACAGTCTTCGAAACCTTACGGAGATGAATTGTTACCGTGGCAAAAATGTATTTCATATTTTTAATAATTCTGAGAGATGTAAATGTATTCTGATTCCCATAAGTTTAATAACTTCCTCCATTTTATCTCAGGGGCTTGTATATATACACCGTGGGTCCGGACAGTGGCAATGGCGATCAAGTGGTACTTTTTGTTGATTCGTTCAGCTCGAGTAATCTCAGTTACATTAAGATTAACGGTGCAGGTAAGCATATATTGCCAAATCTCTTATGATGATAGAGGTAAATAAATTCATTCTTTATAACGTTCATCGGCATGTCAGTGGTAGAAATAGTAAACATAACTATTTTATATAGCACATACTATTTGTATTTATTGTCAAGCAGATTTGATGAAAGTTGTTTTAAAATTTGATGTAAAAAGTATATGAAAATTAACATTACCCTTTAAAACAAATTGTCTCGCAATAGCAACGCATCTCTCTCTCTCTCTCTCTCTCTCTCTCCCGTTGAAATATCTAGGATATTGTTAAGTACCACAATTAATCATCTTGGTATAAGAACAGACAATAAACGTTACAGAAGGCAGAGTCTATCAAAATACTGCCAATACTATTTCTGTCGAGACGCGTTAATTTTTCTTCTACATCAACAGCTCCCATTTTCAGCACATGCTATGAACAGTCTCACATCAGCATGACAATTGGACCACAACAATGTTAATCGCTTGCAAATTCGAAAGCATTCTGTCAATTTTGTAAAGGGCCTGCTTGTCGGATAATCATGATTGAGGCCAAAATGTAATCGTCGCAGGACAGCGCCATATTCGCTTCAAGAAGATACTAAGAGAAGAACTGAGTTATCTCCCTTTCTCTTCAGATTATATAACACTGATACATTTAATTGGAATCTACATTCATCAGTTTACGTCGATATTTTTGCAGTTAATAACTTTTTGCAGATTTAACATTATGTTGATACATATAAATTACTTATATATACATAATACATACAGGATTATTTACTTTTTGTATCTTAAGTAACTTTTGTCCTAATACATAGCTTGGATAGAATCGGGAGAAAATAAATAATTCTTCTCCATCAAGGTGCTGTAAATGTCATCGACAGACAAATACAATAAATGTATTCAGTTTTACATGGGAAATATATGACTACTTTGAAATGCAACTTTTCTCTGCGAATTTTATGTATTGCATTGGTAAGTTGAATCCCCTGTCAACAGATCTATCAATGATAGATAAATATTACTCGCAATACACAAATTTTCGCCATTTATATTATAATAGAAATTAATCGCGATGACATATTTTGAATGTAAAATTTCGGTGACGACCCATTCTCCGTATTGTATGTAATTCATTATAAATTTGAACTCTTGTACAATGTCTTCTTCACTACATTCATAAAATAGAAACAAAGGCAAAAAGTGCAAAATTTCTTATTCATCGGTACACAACGAACATACTTGGTATGCCCTGTTTTTCGTATACTGACTACTTTTTCAGAAATCCGAAATCTGTAATTTGATTTGATATTAACATAAAAGTCAGCATTCCTCGTATATGTCCATATCAAATGTATCTGTTATACGTTGATCTCGATTTTAATCAGATTGTATTTATGTTGTAAGTATAATGAAGATACTTTGAAATTGAATGACAAAAGGGTTTCTGAATGCTCCTAAACAGATTACGCAGATAAGATGTAGAAATATAGCAAACAGTAGTTAGTTTTATAGTGGCTGTTCAGAAACTCTAAATGCAGTTCAAAATTAATTTAGTGTGCATTATTACATCACAGAGAATCTTAAGATAAATCTGACAAAATGATAACAAATGAAAGCATAAAATAAAACTTACTTTTTAGACTAAAATAGTCTGAGCAGTCCATTGTTAAATAAATGATTCATACACAAATTCAGCTTCGATACTTGAGTTTAACATCTCGAGGCTGCTTGAGGGAAGCCTGTTTTTAAGTCTTTTCTCTCTATTTGCCGGAGCACTTGGAAAAGGTTTTGCAACTTTGTATTGAATAGAAGTTAATGTTCTGGTGACCTTTGGAATTGCAAGTCAGCGTAGTTTTAGTAGCCTCTCAGATAAAGCGTAGTTTTTCGTGTTAGTAAGAGATATCGTTATCCGAAAAATATACTAAACTGCTGGACAACACATTGATAGCTTTTAAGGTCTTGTAGTAAAAACGAAGTTTAATCTATGAACATTTTTACTATAGTGAATAGTCAAGCATAATATGTACTTTTTCTATAAGTTATTTTCTTTGCAAAAGATATGGACAGGAAAGTCTCATGAAAGTTCAATGCGACCGTATTAGACAGTTATTGCAATACATCGCATTTAACCTAGTGTTGTTTATTCGACAATTGTTGTAGCTAGAAACTGTGAGGTAGTGCAATTAATAATAGTATCTCCAAATACACTCCATCAGTCTGAGATTGACCATAAGTCTTGAAATGTTATAAAGAAAATTCAGATCGATTCTCAACCTTACAAAAGATTTTTTTTTAAAATTGCGATAATAATATCAGTAGGAGGAATTCAGTCTGAATTCGGATAGTTTATATATGCAGTTCAACACGAGATTCAATCTATACCATGAAGACAAGAAAAATGAAAGTTAAGAGAAAACAGAACAAACGAAATAAAAACACATAATGAGATTCGTTGTTTGCACCAACATCAATGGAGCTGTCTTTAGCTAAAAGTGCTAAGATTAATATATTGAAAATTTTAATTACTGTGCTACAAATGGAAGCATTTTAAAGTAAACCTACTAAAGCAGCCTATACTACCTCTGTTAATCTCTGTGGTTTACCTACACATATATTTCCTGAATGATTTGGGGTATTATCTCACTTTTAGTGCAGATATTCTAATCGCTTCACATTTTCATGTCCATTTCCTTCGTTAGTCTTAGTTGCGGCCAATGATATCGCACAATATAACCTTACATTTTTTTATAGAAAGAAATGCAGAAAATATTTCAAATAGGTTTTACTATAACTTATAAAGCATCTAAAGCAAATATGTATCATCTTGTTACCCTATCCCCGATTTTACTTATTGGCTTCTTGCAAGGGTTTAAATTTCTCAGATAGTAATGTAATAAAATTTGCAAAGAGTTTCCATCAATACATCACACCTTTGCCTTGAAATAAATCAAGCAAGTCCTTGCTCAGCAGTTTCATCGAATCGCCTGCAGTCTCTTTGTAAGACCTCTTTATTTTGGTTCGATTGTGTGGACTTTAAGCTGTTAAACTGCAAACAAATCGAATACATCAATTACAATTCTGGCTTGTAAATAGGTCATATTTTCTACTGTATGTTTGTCATTTTTAGCTCACCTGTCTAAAGGTCAAGGGCTATTATGATATGGCCCTGCTACCGTCGTCCTTTCTTCCGTTAGTTCGTGCTTGTAAACAATCTAGCGACTTCATTTCTGATCAGATTTCCATCAAACGTATTGTGAATTGTTATATCATAAAGATCTCAGATGAGTTTGATTATTAATTATGTCATCTTGCTTCAGGTTGCTTGAGATGGTGAACAATCTAGAGGTCATATGTCTCATCAGATTTGGTATAGAGGCTTTCATCATAAAGATATCTTATGAGTTTGATTATGAGCGATATTCACGGATGTTAATGAGGTACTCTCTCATCTGATTGGCTGAGCTTATGAACACCCAAATGGCCATATTTTGATTAGACTTTGATCAGACCTAGGATGCATGCTTGTATCATCACAATCTTGGATGAGGACGAGTATCAGCGAGATCCACGCATATTAATGATATGGTCTTGCATCTGATTGGCTAAGCTTGTGAATATTTTAGAGAGGCCATAATGTGAAAACATTTTAATCATGCGTTCTATATAAACTTATGGCATCAATATCTCAGATGAGCTCGAATGTGAGCAGCATTCACGCATATTAATGAGATGTTGCATCTCATTGGCTGAGCTGTTTATCACTTCATATCACGTTTGAAATGACAAGTTATTAAAGTATTGTACATGTATTTTCATATTGAAACCATGTGTACACATAATACAGTGCATGCAATTATACTCTTTTTTTAAAATTCTGTTCATTAGAAATCAAGGAAAGAAAACTAGTATAAGGAATATGTAGAATCATAGCATTTGGGGTTATACCAAAATCTTCTCCTTCCAGGAAAAAATATTTAAAAGCAGAGTTTGAAAAGAGTACTTTGATAATACAAGACGCATACATTTCAATAGAACAAGATCTAAATCTAACAACAACAAGAACAAGAACAACAAGAACAACAACAACAACAAAAACACATTATGGAATATAATGATTGATTTGTAATTGAAACTCAACAAAAATATAAAATAAAATATAACCAGTAACACTCAAAGTTTATTTTAGAGTTTATACGTTTATTTGTAGAGAATTATTGCTACAATCTCTACTTCATAAAAATTCTTTATTGTTTTAGCAAATTTGACATATTTGGTTAAACATAGTTTAACAGTTGCTACTGTTGCAATATTACAGTGCCTGAAATAATTGTCGTGTATAGGTCATCAACTGCATTGTGCATTCTTTTTAAGCATTTCAAACATTCAGTGGCATTACTCTGAAGTTATATTAAATGTCTTTTTTGGTTTCAGTTTCTAATATAAACAAAAACACAAAATGTTTTCCTCAAAAAACATTTCCAAATATAATTACTGAGGGCAAATAATTCCATGACATTAAAAGAATGATGACAAATTATATAGTCTGTTCAGGCCAATCAGATGATGGGAATCGAACCTGGAATCTTCTACCCATTAGTCGAACGCCTTAACAAATGAGCCACTGCAGCTTCTTTAAGTGGGGGCTCCCAATTGTTTACAAGTAATGAATCCTGGGGCGGGCCACGGGTGGGTAAGAAAGGACACATAAATCCATCCTGACGGCCCAGATTAACACATCTTATAATGCCAATTACGTGTATATACCTTAAGGGAGTGGTTATGAACAGTTTCAAAGTTATGAATCAGTGAATAGTCTCAGATGAAAGAAATAAATTCAGGGGATATTGCTGGCTGTATAAATTACTTGTCCTCTTTATGTCGATAAAGTGATTATGTTGTCAAGTAAAGAATATAAGTGACACAAGCATTAATATACAACGTAGCAACTATGTTCTCCAAGCTCTTCTTTCCCATTTACAGTTTCAATACGTGTGTGGATTTGTGTTCAGAAGCTGACTTATGTCAACTAATCAGTTCAGCGACATCGGACCCACTTTGGACACCTTGTTGAAATTGTTAACTAAAAGTTACCTTTGCTGGCTATGTTAATTTCCTGCTGCTGAAAATGTCCTTTAAGTCACACTAATTAGTGCATCCTCGGACACATAGGCCTTTGCATGAAAACATTTGTAGTTTTCAGAAGAAAAAAAGAACTGTCCTTACTTTAATCTACCAGACAATATGTATGTGCTAAGAACCCCAATGCCCAAAATTGATTCACTGCACGGCATATAGAGTGAGTTAAATAGGATGTTAGAAACGGAGATACTATAGGAGCAAACCTTTAAGATATTTTATATTTTGGCGCAATCTCATTTGCAAGAAACCCTGTTCTTTTCCTATTTCTTCGTTTACATCATTTTCAAATGTGCATGCAATATCATTGGCAATCGCCTCTGATTATGTCCTATTGTTTTTGAATTTATCATCTTCAAATTGCATGGAAGTCTTAGTGGGAAGACAGATGTTATGATTTATGTTTGCTGTCTTACAGCTAATCCAAAAAAGGTACACCTGTATATAGAATAATTTTAACAAAATGCAATTGCTGCTAAAGCACTCCCATTTTGTTGCTACTGTCTTGAAAGATTTTTAAAAATACTTATCTATTTATTTCAAAGTATCACTTAAAGAGCCGGGTAATTATTTTACAGTTTGGATGCCAGTTCATGCATTCAATTCTGCTTGTAACAACTTGATTTTTATTATCCTTACCACCAAAGAATATCAGTTTGTTCATTTACTTGCAAGTATTTTCTATTGCATCTTGAATATAAATGCTATGGAAGTATGACTATTATTTACTTTTATGAGGTTACAGTATATATATATATATATATATATATATATATATATATATATATATATATATATATATTACATTACTTACATACATTGTGTATATATCGTAATATTTTTCTTTCTTTTAAAGACATCAGCAGTAGCAACGTTTACCAAGCCAGTACAATCACTATTGAAGTATACTGGTACCTCAAGCTGTTCGCGACCTCATTCTCGGTGGACTTTCACTTTTTTGCTACATATGCACGTAAGGACCCAGAAAAAGAAAAAAAAATTCACACTAATATGATAGAGAATCAATTTCTTCAGTTATTTTAAAACTGTGTGAGAGTCTTTGTAAAAGATTGTGTTATATGATTCCTATTTGCCTTAATACTGCCCATTATCATTTTTAATGTAGTATATGCATTTTTATCGCATGATGCATTTCTTTACGTGAACTGACAAAATTAGAGTGCGGATACCTGAATAACCACCCCATTATCGGTCCCTTTATTGTTCATGTTCGAGGGCTGTGTACATAGCAGGATAGTGTGTGTGCAAGCAGGTGGCAAACGTTAACCATTTTAACCACAAAGAAACTGATGTTATTTTTACCAATATCAGTAATCAAAACACCGTAAAGCGGTCATTTTTTCGAGGACCCAACCTTTTCTCTTGTCTTTGTTCGGGGGCCGAGGGTGGGAGGATTTTTAAAACTCGTCAAGTTAAATTCTGAGTAATATTACACAGCCAAATTTTGAACGCCAGCCTAGGCTTCTTCAGGAACATAATATCAAAAATATTATCCTCAGATAGCAACTAAATACACTTCACTGAGATACGAAAGAGCTATTTTAATTAGGATTTTGTATATGTACGTCGCCAAATGTATTTACTACTTTGGTATTTTCCTCATCAACGGTTCATTTAGGATTTTATCATGACCTTTACACAAATTCATACATCATTATAACATTGTTTATAAAGTTCTTTGCATATTATCTTTTCTTGTCTTTAATTACAGAGACAAACTACAAATCTGCACACACTAAATCCGCTAAATAAAACTGTGGAATCGCACAAATGAAAACTTTGACTGATCTATAATCATAATACATTTGTGATTAGCGGTTCGACCTAAAATACGTCATATTTTGCTGCTGCTAAAATAAACCTTTATACAGTTGTAGTACTGTGTCATAAAATTCGATAATGCGACTGAGCCATTTGACTTGTTCCGAGATAATTTCAGTAAATGTAGTATACATACAAATATTTTTCCACGATGTTTCTTCTGTAGAAAAGAGCCGTGGTAGTTCAGCTGGTTGAGTGTCGGACTCGCAATCCAAGGATCGCTGGTTCGATAAACTCCAGGTCAGCCAGGGTCGGTTGCCTCAGTGTGTCATTGGGAAAAGCACGTAGCTCCCATTTACATGGCATAATATGGCCAACAATGTGCCGTTAAAACCAACCACAAACATTATTATGTACACGCCGTACGAACAATGCTAAATTGTGAGTCAAATCTACACAGGAAAGTTCAGCATATGTAACTTTTCGAATACAGCAATCAAAGGTCTCCAAATCGCTGCATGCCATACTGTTATTAGCATCTGTGGTAGTATTGTATGTGTCATACCATAAAATAATCTTTAAGTCAAGAGTTCTACAAATATTACTATAAGGTAACCTAACAACCTGCACAATCAAACAGATGTCGTTGATTTTGTTTTTTTCCTCAGAACCTCAAGGGACCTGGTGCAATGGGACGTATGATGTAATCTCTTCAAGAATTGAATACAGATATCAACCGTCACCTGGATATGGTTTGGGATGGTACTGGCATACACTGTATGTATTGTCTTTTGGACATTTCGTATTTGCGTAAAATTCAATATATTCTAAGTATCTAACGGAAAAAGCCTCTTTCATAACTAATCAAAAATTGTTTTAACAATCTGATATTTTTACCTTGTAGGTCTACATCAGATACTATTCATCTACCCCGACATAATATATACTTGTGTCTTCAAATATGCTTTTTCTTTGGCTAACGAATCATGACATGCATGCACACATACATAATACATACATACATACATACATACATACATACATACATACATACATACATACATACAAATATACATACAGACATACATACATACATACATACATACATACATACATACATACATACATACATACATACAGCAACCAAAGTCACCATTTGGTGGACCAATGTGATCCAGTAGTTTGCGTTACAAATGTTTTTTTTTTTTTTTTTTTTTTTTTTAGCGAATCATCAAAGTACACATGGATGCGCGCACGATATGATTACATAACTTGGGTTATTCGTAGGGGTGGGGATTCGTCAATTTGGCACCCCATAACGATTATATATATAGCATTGCATTATTAAGTCTATCAGCTACTTACCCATAATATTGCAAGTTCCTGAATATCTATATTTAGCTTTCAATTATTTAGACTCGGTGATGATATCAGTAACGGACATGTCAGTGTTCATCACTATCAAGCCATCGTTGACAGATGTAACCGTACACTTACGGACTGATTATTTGGACGTCAATACCCGCAGGATATGTTATTATTATATACTCATTTTTTTCTCCATTAACTTTGCATTGTCAGAATCGTGCAGTATTTCTCCATACTGCACGGCTTGATACTGCACGACACGTGTGTCTAAAAATAGTATCGAGTGTTAGGAACTACTTTTTATTGTAAACAAACAATGTACGCAAATGTAGCAGACACCGGAGCTTTTGCTTTATTAGATTTGTCTGTGAATGAACCAAACAAGCTGTTTGAGAGTAGAGATGATAAAGCTGACGATGTGGATGAATTCATTGAATCACAAAAGAATCTTTCAACCAAGCAAGTGACTGAACTTCACAATGTACAGCGGTGGCTTTATGACAACAAACGTGAGGCATGAAGTATTGAAAATATTTCTGATCATTTAAACACTTATTTAGCCGATGGTTCAGACTATGAATCGTGCTCTCTAGAGTCTATAAAAAATAGCATAAAAAAGCATCTTATGACCAAATGATATTCCGTTTCTCTCAGAGACCGCCAATTTTACAAGTCCGTCCAAGCACTAAATTCGAAAAAATACAACTAAATAAGGCGGGTTTTTGGTATAAAAGCAAGTGCCTCAAAGCCAAGAAGCCACGATAACGAAGAAGCCTTATTTTCCGCTGACAAAATGGGCTCTCACACCCCAGCAATTTTGCCTGTTTTTTTTTTTTTTTTTTGAGAAATTGTTTGGGTTTATTATGACAGTACATATAAATATGTCATCTATAGCAGGTAATAAGAATGGCAATAAATGTACTTACTTTTCTGCATCTTGAATTTCTTCAAAATGTACTTTCTGATCCACAGCGCGAAATTTCACTGCAATCTAGACTACATTTCCAACAGAAATCACATTCCAAAGGAGAATTTACTGCACTCCAAAACGAAATGAATTTGATATTCCCTAACAAAAATATTTAATCCTGCATCTTCTTGAGAATTTCAATTAAAAGAATTTCATATTTTGTCCACTTTATGATTCCAAACTATTAATGGCAGGACAGTAACACATGTGTAAGCTAGCTTGCTGTCGAGGCCAGTCCCTCGAGCTACATGTACATCGTACGTAATAGACCCAGCTAATATCGTAAGTTAACCACAATTAAAAGAGGAGAATTAGTTGAATCGACAGAAAAACAAAATCACTCCATTCCAGATCAACTGGGAAAGTTGTTACAAGGCACAGTCATTCACAATATGACTCAAAATTTCAATTTTAAGTAGACCAAAATGAGATTTCTTTTTGAAACGAATCACAGAGCGTGCGGTACTCTACCAAGTTCAAAGGTCACTGGGCGGTGCCATGTGCGCATGAATACTGTTACTGTGTATTGGTTTAACTTCGGTTGTGTATTTACTTTAGAATATAGCAGAAATTCAGTTACTTTGTTTCTTGTAGTGTGTTCTTTTTATTATTCAGCCTTAGGTAGGAAAGCAAAATGAGTATATAATAAAAAGGTTCTGCATTTGCATGGGAAAATATGAACTCGTTTTTTCTGAGTTATACTGCACTCCTGACGTCGTGCAGTATAGCTCAGAAAACTCGTTCATATTTTCCCATACAAATGCAGTAACCTATAAATCCAACCCACATAGAGATCTCGCGAATGCGTAATAAGACTTCTCTCAGTCGTAGCCGCGTAAAATAATGAAATTACACGCGACCGGGTTAAAACCCGCCAAAGCAATCATGTCGCGTTGCTATGGAAAATAAACCTATACTAGGACATAACGCTGTTGTAAGATATTTGTACGCGTCTGGAGAACTCGAAGGTGGAGTTCGGAGAGCTACTGATCCTATTTGGACCCTAACCACGAATACAATCAAGCGTGCAACCCGTCGCAGCAACACACCAGCGATATATTATCTAACAGCAATACCTCACATGGGTTTGTCCCTGAGGAATTGCAGTTAATACAAGTGGACACACAATTAACACTCCGTGAGATAATAATAGCGTAGATCACCAGCGCCTCTACCGCGATTACATTCAATGCATGTCAGCACGACTTTGTATAACTCCACACCATTTCGACGTTACATTGACGTCAACAATAGTTTTGCTGATGCGCCAGAGAGAATAATGTAGTCGACGGATAAATCAAGTTCACGATGATGACAATGACGTTTTTTTTTTTTTGCTTTTCGTCACTACGATGCTATTTTTTCGCGATCATCGTACGAAATTGCAATTGTTTCCGAGTTTGTGTTGATGGCGCAACCCGGTGGAACATCGAGCGGAGACGTACTCACAACTACTTTGTTGTTCACCTCGGGGGTATACACCACCCTGGATAACTGTGACATGTATTCGACCTGTGACACAGCGAGATATGCTAACTTTGACCATTCGATACTATCATCAATGATTCAAACGTGTTTTGATGCGATATCGTTAAGCCTTGTCCACTGTGCACCGTGATTGCGTAGCCATGGCACCAGTCGCCAGATTCCAGCGCGGGATTGACCGCGTCGTGTTGACCCACATGATGTCGTTTAGCACAAGGATGCGAGACGCTGTTGTACCCAGTACGGTTATGAGTATATCTTGTTTGCGGCTATTCCGTGAATGATGCAACAACTAAACTGGCATTGTTCAAAAGTTTACTTGCAGTTTGAATACTTCCCGCTGAAGACAATCACGTGTTTGCTTTCGTGAAACAACAATCAAGTACTTGGGGATTCGTGTAGATAGAAAGATTTGCATGGGGGTCTCTGTGATGCATTCACACTGAACTCTATCTGGCCGTAGACGTATACGTGTTTTTAACTGTTTTTATCCGTCTTTGGCTCGATAATCATCGTGGACCTTTTCGTAATAGTCAGCATGATTGCAAAGCCAGTTGTGTGAATATTCACCCGCAATAGGAGGCGGTTGACCTTGATCCCCGCACGTAATCACGTGTGTTTTTTTAACAACCACGTGAAGTACTTTCTAAAGTAATTTTCGAGACCTTACAAATTTCATCCCAGATGATCATACGGGGAATATACTTTTGTCCAATACGTACAGGTGCCCACTCGTCACCTTTCCACTGGAAGAAAATGTGATACGCTTATGCGTTAACGTGTGTGGTTTTCATTTCCGTGACAATTCTGTGAGTTGGCGTTAACACGATTAAATCCCAATCATGCACATGGCAGCGAAACAAATTAATAGCTCTCGTTGTTTTACCAGATCGTCCACCGCCGTTAAGATAACAAAGTTTATATTGTGCAAGTGGATCATTGACTGACGGCGCATTTGATACCGGAGCACGATTGTTATTTGTATGGTATTCTGGCAGCGCTGTGTAATATGTGAGTTCCTGAGGGGCATGTATATTTTCATCCTTGATTCTCCAATGACAGAATGGAGTATCGGGAACTGATAAAAAATTTTATCGCGGCACACATGTGGATAATCCTCGCAAGGAAAACAACACAATTTAACCAACTTGGAGAACACAGGATGTTTGCCGAGAAAAGTATTTGTTTATGGTATAATTTTCGAAGTTTTAGAAACAAATACTCCTTTGCGTACACAATATTGTACAAGAAAATCTAAATCAGTCGTGTAAATAGCTAGTCGTCGACACAAACGAGTACAATCGTTAGGCGCTCACGTCGTAAATCAACCAATTATTTTTTCTGCCAATATCTTTGACGTGTGATATATCATGGTACCTTGATGGGTTTGGAAACGAGACTTGTTTTTGTGGCTTGTATGATATGATGGCTTTCTCGATGGCTAGTCTTGTTGATATTGTGTTATCAAGCATAACACCTAATAATACATTAGGGGCCCATCCACGTTTGTTTTGGAATACTTCATACGTACCATCGGGACGTGCATGTGGTGGATTAAAATGACGTCCAAACCACGCAGAGATAACCGGATGGACATTATTGGTAAACTCAAAACTTGCGATCTCGGCAAAACCTGTCAAGTCAATATCGGAAAGAGGTCCGTTGACAGATAAATGTGTGAGACCATATGTAGGATGACCACATCGGTCAAAATAAGGTTTACATTCACCATGACCGAGAACACTGGCAGGATACAACGTGACCACGTCAACACTAATAACATCATAGACGCAGTATTGTGTATTCCAGAGACCTCCATGCCCGTATTCTATACACGATCGTTGAACGTCTTCGAGCAAACTCTTTGGAGTAGGTTTCAAGTTATTCTTTTGTTGTACAAAATGTGACCCCACTTACGTAAAACACGTTACACGGACATGAGTTGGGAGGGCCAAACGAGGATTGCACAATTTAGAATTGCAAGCAAAGAGACCTACAGCCCAGCTTAAAAGGTCCGCTGGTCTTATTTGCTGGTGGTGGTGTAGCATCCACCATTGCAAAATAAAATACACTATTGTGATAATATTACAAAAATGGCTTTACTAAAAATCTTAATTACAATAGTGTTTCGTGATATGCTCCTTTTGTAATAACCACTACCGTAGAAAAGCTGACCAATTAAACAAATGACTTTGTATGCATAGCTGCATTTAAAGGTATTAATATGACAGCATCTCAATTCGGTGTTTTTGTCAAGGAAATTGCATCGCTAAAATTTATTAAAATATAGGTTTCCATTACACAGCAGATGGAACCACTATCGGAATATTATTATGTGTGAAACACACTTTATCGGTTACGGTCCTTCATCAGTAACAATGTCCGAATTTTGCTTTTTGTAGATACAGCTGTGCATTCACCGTAATAATAGATCCTCAATATTCAAATGACACGATTGTTATACGGATTGACGGGGTGGATACAAACTTCTACCACAATTCGATGACAGTTTATCATAGTGGTTAGTCTCTCTCTCTCTCTCTCTCTGTTAACATATACCAAAATGTGGTCAATACACGTCAACACACCTATAAACGATATGCATTATATACCTGATACCTTTATAAGACAAGGATCCGCAATTTTGTATCTAAAACTCGTGCACTGGCTAAGCTTAAAATAGGTTAAATATATTAGCTTCTACTGTTCTTACATCCACCTGTTATAAGATCATTTAGATACTAAAGCATATGAATGCACCAGGAATTAAACCACAACAATAACAAAACGTTTACTTGTTTTGGGGTATAACATAGGAAATATTATATTGCTTTTGTCTCAGATTATAATGGTATGTTGATGTGTCTTGGGTTTTGAGCGTGTCATTTGGTTAGTGCAGCAAGACTGTATCGCTTGACTAATATCAAAGGTAATAACGTACCTTTGTGAACATTTAAATTTTGGAATTTAGGCGGATCAACGTCGATCGACACCAATCACAGGACAACCCACTACTTCAAATACCCTTCTCTGACGTTCCAGTATGATGGGTCATACTATGACCGTTACGGAGGATTTTATGTGGCGTACTGGTCGGAACCAACAGGTAAATATAACTTCCATAATTTACAAATTGAATAAATGATGAAGTTTAATTTACTTGGCCTGTAGAATACAGTCCACCAAAAAAGGCTAATCGAGTGCAAATAAACTTTATCCGAAAATATTTGAAAGAATAATCAATTGCTTATTTGTTCGGGGTGGGGGTGGGGGGTGGGGTGTCTTTAAAACAAAACATAGCATAATATTATGACCTCCTCTTCGTATCATTTTTCTCTTGTGGAATTGTTTCTGTTTGAAATTGTATTACCTTTTCTGAAACTTCAACCTACTTGTAGATTTCAAACTAAAATAATGCTATAAATATGGTAAGCATAATAAAGACGTGCTTACGATTGTTTAGAATGCATTCTTGAAAACAACATCTTTTCTATTTAGTATACATTGAAAGATTTGTAGAAACACAACATCAAACAATACCTAAAATTGGTGTTGTATTTTTCTCATACATGCTTGAGACTATAATGCAACTAAAATAACGCATTCCAAAAAGTGTATGAACTTTTCCAACCTACTTATGGAGTATTCTTTATCACAAGATGTGGAGCATGAATACAATGGCCTTTTTTATTATGCTGCAGCTCAATGCCATTTTAGTCATATTGCAATATCGTTATTCCCTCATCTGAATATCGATGTCAAAAGTTGGGGTAAATAACACTTCTCGATGACCATGAGAAATATCCCACAGGCTCTCTAGTACTCTACGACATGACAGGGAAAACATATATATATATATATATATATATATATATATATATATATATATATATATATATATATATCTTCATCTTCTCTCTCTCTCTCCATCACGACAAACATATTTCAAAATCTGCCGCCGCTGTACTGAGCATATGTTTTAAGGAACGATTAGAAACCATCAGAAAATGTGCCTAAAGAGAAAGTCCAAACAACACCAACAACATGGCTTGAAGTATTAACTAATGTAAATACTAGTAGTTTTCCACATGAATTGTGCAAATGGTCATTGACTAAGCTTCAAAGACCTGTTTTTGTTCGATGTTCAGTGTCACCCATACATGAACTTTCTTTGGCAAGCGGTAAAAGGTTTTAGACTGAATTAAATATAATACTAAACATTATTGAAATAAACAGTTTACCTCTCGTCAAACTAATAATCATCTTTGAAAATGACGAAGAACTCGAGGATGAATGAGAGTATATTTCAAAACAAATTAGGTGATTATCAATATTTGAGTGCAGTCTGCTACTGATCTAGAATGCAAGCTTGCTAAGGCTACACAATTCAAGTTTGAATGCAGAAATAAA
The DNA here is from genome assembly GCA_029931535.1 of Margaritifera margaritifera. NCBI lineage: Eukaryota > Metazoa > Mollusca > Bivalvia > Unionida > Margaritiferidae > Margaritifera > Margaritifera margaritifera. Next base: position 1,696,973 of record JAQPZY010001301.1, read on the forward strand.
CAAACTAAATATGACAAATTTAAATAAAACAAGTGAAAATCATTTAAATCTTTAGTTTATAGGTGATAAAATGCTCTGAAGTCTGTGGGATCTGACCGTTCTGTGTTGATTCTATCCCATCCCCAACACTGTTGACCGCATCAATCCGCCCAAGAAATGTTTAAACGAAAAAACAAATAGATTTTTCGTATGAAGCAGTCATTAGGTTCACAGCAATATACAATCTGAAGCATTTTTGCATTCATATATATATATATATATATATATATATATATATATATATATATATATATATATATATATATATATATATATATATATATATAAAAGGTCACAATCTGCGTTTCTGGATATACATAAGAGAATATTTCACTAGTGAAGTGGAAACAGTTTGCATTGTCAATCCTACACCGTTGTTTTTTTTTTTTTGTTTTGTGCTTTTTGTTGTTTTTTTTTCTCGGGGTGGGGGGTGTAAAAAAAATCTACGCTTTTGAGTACTTCTAAGAAAATATTCACCATTGAAGGGAAAACAATTTGTATTTTTGTAACTCTTACACCGTTATATCTCATTCTCTTCGTGGATGAATATCATATTCAAGGAGTTCAATAACTCTTCTTTACCGTGTAATTTGTAACACATATTTGAGTTTTAAAAACAATGGCTAGTTTAGTTCAATAACCATAACATTTAAAACGGTGTGATCGCGAGACAGTAATTTAAAATTAAAAATAACTACGATATATGGTTAGCAACCTGCTCTTGCGCATTCCAACACGCTATCCAAATGACGGTCAGATCATTCTGGATCTGTGTTTTTATACAGTCTGAGTACAAATATTTTCTTCCTTTACTCTACTTCTGATTTCTACTATTTGCATAATGCTTCTGGATGATATTGAAATATATTTTTAATCGTAGTGTTTCCAAATATCATCCAAACAAGAAGAACAGTCCGAAATTTTGTGCATTTAATCGATAAATAACCATGCAGAAACCTGCGTGTTATAATTTTCGTAATTAATGTACCCTTGTCACCGTCTGTCATTTGTAGGCTTCTATCAACAAGAAAACTTTACAGCCTACCATTATAACAAGTCGTCAATTCACCGAGAGTTCTCATACGCAAAAGTTCCATCACCGTACCTAAACACCGAGTAAGTTTTATCATATACACAACTTTAAAACTGATATGCATCTTGATAAGTCTTCCCTAGATCTATCGATCTTTCTGTTTCTATTTTCTCACAAAAGTTATCAGCGTCGTGAACGTGTTTCTTAAGAGTTTATGAACTTCATTTGCAAACAAACTTCAAGGGTTTCGAACATTGAAGCTTTTAGTGCAAACTATTACAATGTCCCTTTGGAGGTTTGTAGCTCAGAAGAGCCTAGTCACGTTCAACCAGACTCGTTTGACTCGGTGAGATCTGCGGCGATTGAGGGTCTGGCCGATGGTACAATATATTATAACATATATGTGTTGATAATTTTTTGTCGATTTCCACATTAATGGGAAGCTAGATGCAACATTTACATCCCTAGCGATGGCGGGACCGGCAGTGACGTCAACAGTTTGTTAAGGTTTTAGTTATTTTTTTCATTTGCACATATTTCCTTAACAATTTGGTATATTCCCATCATACTTGGGATAAATCATTGCGAAGATAAGACAACAAATTCTACAAGATGATGGCTTGCTCCAGTTTCCCGGGGTCAACGTCACAGTCATAGAAAGCTTGCGAGTTTGGGTCACAGTTTTACATTTGCATATATTTTATAAACTCCTTGATGGAGTTTATACTTGGGATAAACCAGTATGAAGGTGATTAATTCTACTGCATTGTGACTGACTCCATTGACTGTAGGGTCATAGCCACAGACATAAGAAATTTGTGTTAAAGCTTTTTATTACCCTATATATGCTCGATTCCTTGAAAGAGTCATATAATTCTTTCCGTTAATCATTACAAACATAAGACAATACATTTTGCGACATGTCAGTAGTATAGAGAGGGTATTTCAGGCCAACCCTACTATACTCTAATATAACATTTTTATTTTCCAAAACATCAGACCAATCAAGTTGAAAACAGAATATACATTTTCCAGATATATCGTGTGTAGTTCTTAACTCATGAACTCAAATATATATATATGAAAGACTTAAATGAAAATTATATAAGTACTAGAACTAAGCAGACTACATAAGCAAAATAAATGCATAATAAATCATATCACTATGGATTAACAGAACAGGATCAAATTATAGATTAAATACTAAATATTGACAAATACTGTTACGGAATTATGTATCATTTCTTTTCAATAATGGTATAATTTTATTAGTATATGACCTGTGCATAATAGTCTAATCGGTGTCGTTTGCAGAGTGCACATATACGGTAATTTCAATGTGACCCAGTACATTGGTCCTGGAAAAATCAATATTGTCGGTGAAGCATTAGTCATATCACGTGAACTAGCGCGTGGGGTTTGTACTTTTGACCTGACCTGGATTTCGTAATCCAAGAATGATTCATTTTGTTTGACCAGAAGTTAGATAGTAAGATCGTAATATTAAGATGTTGATTTGAGACGGAATAATAATTTTGTTTGTTTCAATGACGCAGTACAGAAACTATAAAATAAGATGTAATCGCAGCGTTCGTCATTCTACATAGTTTCGTCAGCTTGAGAGGTCTTTAACGAAATTAGTTCTTATATGTGATATTCTGCTTCAGAGATATTATTATACAGTACATTTTGGATTTAGTACTGCTACTTCAGAAATATTTTCCAGACAGTACATTTTGGGGAATAACTACTGATATTTAAGAATTATACAGCTCTGTTGGAATTGTCGGAAACATCTCTAGAACTTGTGTGGTATTCTATATTCACAAGGATTACTTAGAATTAATAACACTTGGATATAACTGATTATTGTTGGCACCCCAACACTTTGGTGGTTTCATTCGGAATATTCTCCATTCGGAATAATTTGGATGAACTTCCGGATCATTAAACATTAGAACAATTTAGGGTTTTTAAGGATATTTTATACTGCAAGTTATTTTTAATTCTTTCACTTTGATTGTTTGTTGAAATATTTTTTTCTGTTTTCGGAAATTAAATATTTGTGTTTAAATCGTGAAAGCTTGTTTGAATCTTTTCTTTTGTTACATTTACTCCTAGTCGTAAGAAATACATACAAAAATATTGCAGTGTGATTTAGTTTGTTTCAAATGAATAGTATAGAGTAGCAAACAAACATTTTAGATGTTATTGAATCAGTAACCGGTGATAATAAATACCGTTGAAACAGAGCAGGATGTGTACTTCAGAATATTATTAAATAGGGAAGAGATTTAAAAGCAAAAACAGGTGGAGATATTAGAGCTCTGCAACTTTTATGAAAGCGCAAGAGGTTGTTTTTCATTAATGTATGTATTTATTTTTGCTTATGTATTTAGTTTATATTTATTTGCGATTTCTGGTTATCCAATATAACCTCTGTCGCCCAGCCACGCATAACCCCTCTATGTATTAAAACTATTTCCAAAAGTGTGATCATGTTGCAATCAGCAGTAGTGATAAAGATAGTAAATATATTCAAAAAATGCATGGATAGTGAATACAACAGAAAAAACCAATAGGCAAAGATTCCAAAATGGTAAAAATGTCAGATTCATTTTAAAAGTACTGTCTAGTTTTTCTACTATCAGCATGGTAAGGAATTACTCCTGTAATGACAAATAGTGTAGCGATTGCGGCTACACGCTGAATGCAATAGCAAAAAGTAACCAGTACTTATGCCCATGCGATTAATTTCAATATTTTATGTTTTTTCCTAATTGTATTTTCTGGTTTGCAGAACTCTGCCGTTGGCCTCTTTACATTATTATCTTTTTGAATGTAATCAATCTAGCCCTCAGTACTGTTAGAGTTATCCCCAACTTGAATGACAAAATATCCATTAAAGTATCTAATTCCAATCAAAGTCATTTAATTATCAATCGAATCTTTCTGCACATTTTCTTAATAATCGATTCTTGGATATCTGCTAATTAATTATATCACAGTGTAGACAATCAAATCTGACAATGACGTGAAATTGTTCAAACCTCTAGCAATGACAAAGATTTCATATGTCTTCCAGATTTGTTTCCCATCAATTTCGCCGAACTCTGTGTCTTCCATTTGGTTATGTTAATTTTTTTCTGCACTATTCAAATTATATAAATAACTGATTTGTCACTTTGTAGGAGGAGCTCTTTTAGACATAAAAAAATCCATCAATCTTTTTGAAGCCGATTCTTGTCCCTTTTTCAAGGATACAATCTGCACAGTTTGAATGACTATAAAATGGCTGAGAGTGGTCGTGATGACTTTGTACGTTCAATTGAACATCCGTTGTATAAAGATGACAACAATGAGGTAGATACACAAGTTCAAACAGAAGTTGATGATACTGTAAAACGATACACTGGAACTTGCTATCGAGTTTAAGGAGTAGTTAAAAGATGATTTGACATGGATGAACACAATACAAATTGGAAAGAAATAACGTTAGAACTAAAAACAACACACTTTATTATAAAAAAAAAACAAACTGGAAACCTGATGCTAATTGCATAGGAATCTCGAAGAAAGGAAGCATCAAGATGATTTTAGTACCTAGCACTATAGCAGGCCAGACTGCAGATACAAATTTTTTCGAACATTAGGTTATATCTAAAAAAGCGAACAATCACATTGGGAACAATATAATCCAAGGTTGTACAAAGGCAACAAATGAAAATACCTGAGGAAATAGAGATGCAAGTGATTGCTTCCATTAAATGCCTTTTAATCAACTGATAGGAAAATGTAATGACTACCACGAAAAGATTACAAGCGGATAACATCCAACTGCAGTAAAACGAATATTCTCTGCACACGAGGAAAGAAATATAATGGATTAAGTGGCTAATGTGGTTTCTGCAAAATCGAACCAAAAAGTCTATTAAATTCGGATGTCGAAATATACGAATAAGACCCAAACACAAAAGCTTTATTGCAATAACAGTTTTAAGGTGATGGAAGTAAACGAGCGCAGATAGTTGGAAATATAACAGATGAAGAGAGATATATTTGAGAAAATATTAAGAAAAAAGTTAGAGATGAATTATCAAGAGGTAAAAAATACCGTTTTTCAAATAGTTTTAACAATAACTTCATTAGATACTACACTCGGTATGACAATATCAATCGTATATGTATTCAACAATGGCAAATATATTTTCAGTCCAATCGTTGGTAACAAATATATTTTGAAAGAGATGAAAAGTCATGTTTTAATTTGAAAAATCGTTTGATTCGGTTCATAAAGAAAACAATGATAATCTGTTTTGGCAAGTAATGTTCATAGTCAAATGCTTCTTATGGTAAGTATCAAACCAACTGCGAAGGTCTTTAGCAGTGAACCGATTCAATATTTTGATTTTAAGTTTGGAGTACGGCAAGGATACATACTGAGCTTACTTCTCTTCTCCTTGTTTCAAAATGTCTTTGTTAGCAGTTGTGGACAAAAGACTTAAACTTTAGTTAATGACAAATTGCAGAATTTTCTTTTCTTTGCTTCTGCTTCAGATTTGTGCATTTTTGATGACACTTTCTAGAATATAAACCAATAATGAATGGATTTTAGCTTCTTGGCAAAAAATGGGGTCTTCTGATTAATCTGGAAAAAAATAATATCATCGACTTCAAGAACGATTTTGGGCTTAAGAAAATTAAAAGTGGATTTACTTTACTACACAAATAAAAATCTGAACTTATTAAATTATAAAATTTTCTTGTGGAGAACAAAATTGCCTGTAGCAGTTAAAAAATGGGTTTCCCTAGCTAATGAAGCTTTAATTTCCGTTAAAAAATATATATAAATGCGCAGCTGTCCAAATTCTTTTCTCTTTTCTTTCTTTTTATTTTTATTTTTATTTTTATATTTTTTTTTTGTTTGAGTCATTTGATTTGTCTTCCTGGTGACTGTGGTCGTTGTAAATTGCATGTACATTATTGTCTTAGATGTATAACATATTGGTGTAGGCTCTTGAAAATGCCGGATTATAGAGACCCAAATAAATGTAAGTGATGCTGAAGACTTTGTATAATGGTAAAATCATTATTTTGGCATCGTATGCTTGGCAACTATTCAGTAGATGGTAATATGGCTCAACTTAAGAGTCGCGAGATATTGTTGATATGGATATGTTTATTGTTGCAATGTAGTCATAGAAATATGAGTTTTAATTTACAAGAATGGCATGATGAAAAAAATCGTTCGACACCTTTTGAAAATTATCGTAAATACACATCTCTACTGGAATGTAAAACAAATTGTATGTTATAAATACCCAAGAAATTAGACGCTCAGACACGATTTATATCCGTTGAGAACTATCTATCAATGTTGATGTTGGAAGACATCAGAATGTATATAGAGCTAATAGAATGTGTACTATGTGTGCTACTAAAGAGCAAAAGGGTGTCTTTCACTTTTTGTTATATTCAAGAGACAGACAGAGTTAAGACGTACATTTGGCCAAAGTTTTACTATCAGCACTTCTCTTATTTTAAATGTTTTGACCTTATGTGGAGCGATATGTCTTATTAGGAATACAGCACAGTTTCATTACTTTGGATTAAAATTAGAAAAATATAACTCATAACGTTTGGTGGATGATGCATTGCAAAAGGTATGTCTATCCTGTTCGCTCATCTGCCCAATAGCTGTATTATAATCATACTGTCTAGTACCACCAACACAAATTTATTTTTTCCCGTTGGTTGCTCTCTCTCTCTCTCTCTCTCTGCTGGTTTGTTTTGTTTTGGTAGAGGGTTTTTTTTCTTGGTTGGGGGTGGTAGTTTTAAATTTGATTTAGATAAAACGTTATATGATTTACAATGGTAACTATGATTGCCTATATTATGTTAAATATTGTACCCTTACTAGTCAGGATGTGGTGAGATATTAAAATTGTTACAATTCAAAATGAATTGTTCAGATGCATGATATTGTTGATAAAAGTACATTTGTCCTCACCGGATAGTGTTTTTGAACAGTCACTCAGTATTTTTTCTAATCTGGAAGTAAACATTAACTTTGTATTCTGATTTGACTAAAGCCGGAACATGTGTGTATGCCCAATGTCAAAAGCCAAATAAAAAACTCCACAATGGGCTGTTGCCATCCACGTTGCAAAAGTTATTTGGTTCTGCTAAAACTTCATATGTCACTGTACTTTACATATTTTCAGAGAATCTTCACCATCAAATATTAGAATATAATTATCAAACATGCTTTATGGCTTGCACGTGAAAAAATTGAGTTTCATTTATAATAGATATTTATCTCTTGAAATGCATTTGTTACTTTGACTTGGTTATGTTAGATAAACATTTTATTAAACTGAGTGTCAGAACAAGGCTAAGGTGCTGTACCAAATAGTTTTTCTTTTAATCTGAAGTCAATTATTTCTAGACAATAGCCCTTTACTACTTTAGGACTACGACCTTAACTTTAAGACTGAAGTCATCCAATGTTGTTGCCGTGCTCTGTGGTCTTTTCTCTAGGGTCTACAAAAGTAATATTGTAGCTATGCCTGCACCTAAAGTCAATTATTAAGATTCGATTCATTAATCTGAAATTGGTATTTATTGTGTAACGACATTGAGCTTTTATTTACGATCTTTCAACATCTACATGTAATGCGTTGCTGATTTATCTTTCTCTCCTCTCTGTCTGTCTGTATGTCTGACTGCCTGTCTCTGTCTGTCTGTCTGTCTGTATGTATGTCTGACTGTCTGTTTCTGTCTGTCTATCTGTCTGTTTGTCTCTCTGTCTCTCTCTCCCCCCAAACTTTTCAATTCGTTCAATGTAATGCCATTTTGGTGTTGTTGATTTCACACTCTTTACATCTCTTGTGCATAATATTTTGTTTTCCCATTTCCACTATACGTTGTTCTCTGTTCCATTTGCAACATTTTGCAAATGGTTATATCCCTGCTAATCGTTGCTTTGGCACAGATGTACCATTTATTTGCAAATTTTAATTTCATTTATGCGAAATGAAGGTACTGGAATTTTCTTCAATATGTTTTAAAAACTCTTCCTTAACAAGTTGATTTTTGTTAGTTTTGTTAGTTTTGTGGCATTTCTTTTAAATTTAATATTTTATGAATGTATTTAAGTTGTACATAATCTTGAAAATAAAAAATACATAGTTGACTGTGTAACCGTTAACAAGATTGATTTGCCGTCATTTAATAAAATTCGACAGTAAGTTTAAATGTCCCCATGAGTCCATTATCATTTATGTGACTTTAATCACCCAATGTGTTCCTCAAAGTCTTATAGATCAGTTGTTTTTCTTTGACATTGTATTTGTTTGCCAGCCTTTTCAAAATGTAATTAGAATCAACTTAATACTTTTGAATGTTGTCTCTTTTTATTTCTTCAGAATTGTATGCATTACTCTACTTGGAGAGTATCCACATAGCAATTGCCCTATCACGTTTTGGTTATTTGCCACCGACGTTTCTTTATGCAACGTCTTTTTTCCCTCTTTTTTATCGGAACAAATTCACATATCCTGCGGGCTTTAACTCATTCTCGAATGCACCATTTCATACGTCTGTCATAATCTAGAAATTCATTATTGTTCTAAATACAAGTTTGTATGTTCCATAATACTGGTATCTGTGTATTGCGCCACTTCCGCCTACGATGAAGATGGAGTGCCTTTGACAATCATGTTTGATGGCATAATTTTGCCAGCTGATTCCACTGTAAAACGATCTATCTTATCCCGTCCATTTCAATATACAAACATTTCACAGCTCTCAAATTTGGAATTCGAAGCTTTTTCAACATTGTATATGACATCTCTTTAATCAACGAAATTATAAAGGTATCCCTTTTCAAAAATCAGTTTTGAATTTCTGAATTCTAACTCTTTTACATAGTTTAGAATTAGATGTTCCAAATGTACCCTTTGTCAAGTAACCGAATAGGTTGACTCAGACTTGTAGTATATATTTTTCTTGCTTCTTCATTTCTTGCTTCCTCTGGAGTAATGTCTATTAGGATGTGATGGTTAATATTGTAGCCAACAATTTGCTCTGATAAAACGCGAATCCATTTGCTGGTTGCATTTTGAGTGAAATAATTCGACCTTCGAACTATATATGATTTGTGTCGGAGTAAAGTCGAAAGTGTTCAATAGTTTCATTTTTCATCAACTCGTTAACTTCGTTTTGCAAAACTCTTTTCTTCAAACTGCTTCCTCTCTTTAAAGATTTCTCTAAGCGCATCGAGAATGAAATCTCTATTTTTCTTTTTTCTTTTTCACCCCTGCAGTATTTCGAAGCAATATATATATATATATATATATATATATATATATATATATATATATATATATATATATATATATTGTTACGACTCTATGGTCTAAGAAAAATGTAACAGAAAGAAAGTGAAACCAACAAATCAAGTAAAACTCAACAAGCAATTTATTACTAGATAATTAAAATGAAAAATCAAAAAGTCACTTACAGTAATGTGTTTTGAAATCCTAATAATCCAATAAGAATGATTGTTCTAATCACAAGTCCTAAATATAGAATGTTCCGAATTCACGGCTGTGTCCTTGAATGTTATGATGTGCTAATGGTCTCCAAGGTCCTGATGTACTAGTAATCTTTGATGTGCTGATGTCAAAATGAAGTGTTCCAAAATATCTGAATATAAGTTCACATAAATTCCAAAATCATCAATTAAAAATCCAAAATCCAAAGTTTATGAGCACTGTTATAATCCAATGAATAATTAAAATAATTCCTCTCTTAGAATTTGGAATGAATTTTCACAACTGTAATAGCTCTTTACAAGACTGATGGTAATGTCGAAACTGAATAAATGTCCACCAAACATGGCATATATAAAGATTGGTCACATGACAGAATGTTCTAGAATATGAGTCATCTTAATGTAATTTTACTTGTAAACAAAATTCAACCTTGACCTTAAAACTGAGAAAACATATTGATCAAAACAACCTAATTCAAGGACACTAGTTAAACATGTTTTTCCTGATAAACATTGAGATTTAAGCAAATATTAAAGTGAAGAAACATTTATAATTTCCTAAAATATTTATAATATTATATAAACATCATACATAACAATATATATATATACCACTATTATTATGCATTTTAGCCATCGCGGTATTTTGGTCTTTTACGTGACCGACATAAAATCGTTTGAAGAAAATCTTTTTCTCGCATATATTTGTAATGCATAGATTGACTGCTCAGTTGACCATGAGTTTAATTCGGTTTTGTTTATTTTCTGTCTGTCCCATTTAATTTGTTGTCACAAATGAACATTATTTGTGTGAGCAACTATAGCATCAGAGTCGCCATAAAGACGCATTAAGTACTATTCTTTTCTGTCATTTGAAATGGCATAAACACTTACTTAGACTACTTTATTTTAATAAATTGTTTTAGCTTTTTCAACAAGCCAACAGTACAACATTCTAAAACAGATAATTGTATTATCAGCAATTTGCTACATTTTCTTCGTTACGTTTAAACGTATGAATGATTTAAGTTTGTGTCACGTTGACTGTGTTAAATCCAATTCATATACTGAGTCACCATGTATTGATTTAAATCAAACTTTGTTTTCGTTAAATCCAATTGTATTTTGCTGGTTCGTTGTAAAAGAAATTTGTAACATTAACGAGATCTTAACTGTACTTTAAATTCACACAAATACAATTTTGCGTACTTACCTATATCCCAATGCATATTTGTTCATTCTTTGAAATGTAATGTTTGAACCATCTTCATATTAGAACTGATGCCGATTATTCTAATGACTATCATCATTGAAAATAATCGGTAGAGCTGCCTCCTCTCTAAAGCTTTGTAGTATATTTCTAAAGCATTTTAGTATATATTTTATATTTGAATTATTTTACCCGCACCACCCCCACCACTAATCTTGCAAGTTATTGTAAGAATTGTTCCTGAAAATATCTACAAAGACTCCGTCTTTAAATATTCAAGGTGAAATAATGTATGAATAGCATCGTGCATAGCAATTGTTTTGACGATTGTGCAAATATCATAGACTGAAATGCTTTAATTACTTTTCTTTCACAAATTAGTACGCCTCTCAACTATGCAGCCACTCATCCCTGGATCTGTCAATCGGTTCCAGATATGAAATATATTTTAAATGCCGGTTTATTAGTTGTTAAAATACTTGTCGGATAAAGAAACTTCAGACCAAGCTTCCAATATTATACAAAAGTTCTCAACTTTTGGTTGAAAAACTCTCTGCAGTGTTATAGATCTTAGATTCTAAGCCTTTTCCAATAAACCCAAAATGATTCCGTTGAGATCCGCATTGAAATTGCTATGTGACTGTTTTACATGGTAAAATAAAATCAGTTCCTTTCAAATATGTCCCGTTTGTTTTGTACGCTCAGTGTAATAGCCGTCATGGTATGCATATGATTATATAATAATGTCCCTGCCTCTTGAAGCAAAATATATATTTTCACTTTCTTATTTCAAACTTGCCAAATGCATGTTGTCCTCTCTCGTGCGTGCGAGCTAGGGCGCGCGTGCGTTGTAATAAAAATACCCACTAATATATATGTGTGTGTGATTTTTTGAAGCTGATAAGACGTAATTTCAGTAATAAACCAAAAACTAGTGAACAAGATCAACACAAAAGATGAAATCATAAATATATTCCCAAATATATATCCTTTGTATCACTTAAACGACTTAGATAAAATGAACGTGTTCCATATCAGTTTATACTTGCATTGCCTCTAAACCCAAGTGAAACAAGCCAGATGGATAGAATATGGAATATTTCAATTTAGTATTATGTTCCTTAATGTAGATATGAATAAATGAACGAAAACAAACGTATTAGTCATGGACCCTCAAAGATATAGAAAATTTTAATTTTCGTTTTTACTTGGGCAAACTGCGAAAGTAACAGCAAATAAGAGCTTTCACTAAAATGTTATATATGGATACAAATATGAATAATGAGATTAAATACCAAATTCAATGTAAGAGCCTTATATTAAAGTAATGCGTTCTTTTCTAAAGATTAATATTTCATGAACACTCATGTGCTGGATAAGTATTTAAAAACAGGAGGAGAGTGTTTTGAATGTACGTTAGTATAGTAGGAAGTGTTTCTTTAATCTGACAATATGCAAGGTTCTGTCTCTGGTCCATAAGATTCCACATTATTTAAAACTAGGGCTTTCTGAAACATTTGTGCATGTGTCCAAATTTGGTAAATAAGTTCGCTTATAGCGTCCTTTTGCATGCCACTTTTCTCTCTACCTTCTTTAGTCATCAGCAAAACACAATTATTTGATCACCGCTATGGCCACCACAACTTTTTGGAGAGAAATAATTCAACCGATTCCCAGCAATTAAAAAAAAAAAAATAAAAAAAAAAAAAATAAATAAACAAGAATACTGTAAACGGCATATTGTTCGCCGCCATGTTTAATACTCTTCAATCTAGATAACTAAAATGTATGTGCATAAACCTTTTCTTAGAGTGACCTGGACCTTTGACCCTTCAACTCCCAAAACCATAGACTTGTTCCTTTCCCTAAGTGCAACCTATCCACAACGTTTAGCCTAAGTTCGTGATTTAGAACTAAAGTCATTGTGCGGGAACCATTTTGTTTCTTTCAATCACAGTGGCCTTAACATTTGATCATTTGACCCCAAAATCAACAGCTTTCTTTCCTATTCTAAACGCAAGCCAACGACAAAATTTGCTTGAGGTATGTTATGTAAAACTTATCTTATTGTGCGAAAACCATTTTTATTGTTTCTGACGCAGTGACTTTGATCATAAACCTCTTGAGTGCGAAATCAAGACATTTCTTCCTCGCCCCACGTGCAAGCTACTTACAAAGTTTGATAATTGTAGATGGTAGAGAACTCGAGTTATTGTGCGGAAATCAGTTTTCTTCTTACAATCACGGTGACCACTGAGTCTGTATTCCCGCGATCAATAGATCTCTTTCCGACCCCAAATGAAAATATATCCATAAAGAGTGATAATTGTAGAACTGGAGCTATTGTGCGGAAATAATATTTTACCTGAAAGAGTGATTTTGAATTTTGGGTCATTAACCCCGAGGTCAATAGGCCCATCCATTGCTTCAAGTGTAAGTTTCAAGATTGGTAACGTTAGAGGTTGTAGAACTCGAATTATAACGAGGAAACCAGTTATGGACGAGCTATAAAGAGTAAAGAAAAATTGCCTCACAATATTCAAATACTTCTCGTTCGCGCGAAATTTTATTTCTTTTTATCTTAAACATTGAACTAGCGCACATTAACTGAATATAAAGAGTGGATGTATCTTTACCAATCAGAGTAGGTTTGTATTTTAATGATATATAACAAACAGCTGGATCATATATTCACACAAATCGTTTGCTTAGTTCGTTTTTCATTTTAAGAACAACTTTTAAAAATAATTCTTTAACTACTATTTGCTGAATTACTTTCATAGGACCGATACAAATGTATATGCATCTGTTTTCGTTTTGGATATGTATGTCTTCCACAAGATTGAATATTCTCCAATCATTATATAAATTATATTCCAAATATTACGGAGATTAGTTTCTACCACTCCAAAAATATATTTAATATTTTTAGTAATTGGAAAGATGTAAATGTATTACGTTGCCTTTAAGTTAAATTAACTTCTTCGTTTTATCTCAGGGGCAGCTATATATACACACTGAGTCCAGGCATTGACAACGGCGATCAAGTGGTAATTTTTGTAGATTCTCAGATCTCCAGTAATCTCAGCTACTTTAGGATTAACGGTGCAGGTAAGCATATACTGACAAATATATTATGATTATAGAGATAAATAGGCTTATTCTTTATAAACATATCTAAGATTGTATTTTGTAAAAACGTTAACTTATTTAGCAAAAATTTTAAATATTGCAGCATGTTTTATTTTTTGTCCACCGGATTTTTACTTCTTCATAACTTGATGTAAAAATTATATGAAAATTCACAATGCCCATTAAACATTAGTCTCGTATTAACAACGTCTCTCTCTCTCTCTCTCTCTCTCTCTCTCTCTCTCTCTCTCTCTCTCTCTCTCTCTCTCTCTCTCTCTCTCTCTCTCTGTGAATTGGCTAGGAAATTATCAAGTGACTGGCCCTTGCCACAATCAACTATCTTCCTATCAGTACTATCGAGGTAATTAACTGAAGCATGTGGCAGACCGTCTTTGTCCCAAAGATTGAGAACTTTGAGGCCGATCTCTCTTAAACTGGACTACCTGTGGTACTCAACTGTTACGGGTATAATAAACAAAACGTTATCGATTAAGTGCATATAATACTTACGCCCGGATTTTCCCTTTAACAGTTAAAACAAATTTATGTTCCCCAAAAGAAATTTAATATACCAGATCCTATCATAACACTTCGTAAACATATGTTTCCAGGAATTTACAAATCTCCGCCATATAAATGTTAGCATTATTTATAACCGCTGACTGTTAACCAACACACCAGCAACCACATATTAGTTGCAGACGTTCAAATCGGTATGTATAGGAGGGGTTAGGGCTTAGCGGTGTAATAAATCTCATAATGTAGTAAATGCCTTTATACTACATTCTCTTTCCCTCGTATAGAAACACAAAAGCTGAGATACTTTTCAACAGGAAAAAACATTTGAATATATCCAAAACGAGAGATCCCATCATGTAATAATGCTTTCCAGGACGCTCAACAATTAAATATTCGACTATGTGTATTAAGGTACAGTTAAAGCATTCAAAGATTTTATTCCACCTATCACCCACTTATTAACTGCCAACAAAAGCCAGCATGTTTTGTATCTCAGAGTTCATTTAACTTTGAGTATAAATGTTACTTGTGTAACTGTCCAACTTTATGCTTGTGAATTCATATCATTTAGTTTACCAAACCAGCAGATACATGATTCTTTGTTTTATAGTTTTCCCCTGTTTCATGTCTTCATAAACCGGTCACATTTCGAAACATACAAGAATAGTATATGTAAAAATAAATGTACAGCAGAAGACAAAAAAGAAAGAAGGAAAAGAATGTGAGAGGTAATTGTAGTTATTATAATTCTTTGTACCAATTATGGTATCTTTGTCTATACCAATCTAATTAAAATCGAGACCTCCGACATAACGGGGTCTAAATTAAAACAAATGATAGAAGTTCATGCTATGTTGACCTCTGGAATTCCATGTTCATTTACTCTGAGTAGTCTATTAGAAAATGCACTGTATTCGATGTTAGGGTGAGCTAGCGCACGATATGTTCCGAATGATGTTTTACTAGACTATACGTATCTCATTCTTGCAGACTGAATGATACTGTTACGGCCCATCCGCCATATTTTATATAATTCATTATACATTTGCAGCCTCTTACCCTGCCTTCTAGATTTTCAAAACACCGAAAGCTCAAATTTTATCGGTTAATTGCAAACCGTCAACATACTTTGTATAGGTGCATATCAAATCTATTTATTATACTTAGATCTCGATTTTAATCAGATTGTATCTAACCTACAACTAAAGTGTAGATACTGTGAAACTGAATTAATAACGTATCTGTAAGTGTTTCCTAACGTAATACACATATGAGTAACATGTAGGAATATAGTATATATAGTTACAGTGAATTCTTGGCAGCTCAATCTTAATTTCCAAATAAATTTAGTGTACACTACATCACTCAGACACTTAAGAAAACTACAACAAAATTATAACAAAATGAATCTAAAAAATAGCTATTATGATTTTATCTTAAACTAGCCTGCTCAGTTCCTTTCGAAAACTTATGGTAAATCAGTTAACAATTCAGTTTTCACGCTTCAGTTTAACAACTGGAGGCTGTTTGAAGTAAATCTTTTTAAAGCCTTTTCTCTCTTCTTCTAGCATGGTTGTTGACCATGTAAGTATTTTGATCATACACGGCTTGATGTTTCTAAACATTTGCCGGATCACCCAGGAAAGACTTTGTAAGAAGTTCATATTCTGGTGACCTTTAGTCCAATTATGTTTAATTGCGGATCAGATAAAGCGTTCTCTTTTGTGTCAGGAAATGCTATTGTTAGTGACATACTTAACTTTTAAAATACTTGTAATAAAGAAAACATAGAATGTGTGAATATGTTTACTATAGCGAGTAGTTGAGCATAGTAGATTGTTCGTTTTCTTTAATTTATTGTTTTTGCCAAAAAGAATGTGGACAAGACAGTTACATGCGACTTACATCCAACCTTATTCCACAGTTATTACAATACATTGCCTTTAACCTAGTGCTGGTTATTTGGCAATAGTTGTGGGCATAAACTGTAAGAGAGTGCCATGAAGTATGCCATTTCGAAATACACCACATCATGCTGAGATTGGTGATAAGTCTTAAAATGTTCATACAAAATATTTAGGTCCTTTCTCAACCTTAGAAACATTTTATTTGAGACATTAATATCAATAGTTAGATTAAGACTGAATTCAGCTATGCTCTATTTACAGTTCAGCATGATATTTAGCAAAAGCTATCATATGTAAAGAATAAATATGAAATTTAAAGAAAACAAAACAAAACAAAAAAAATGCATGCAATTGCACTCATTACTTAAAGCAACATAAATAGACCAGTACCTCAACAAAAGTAATGTGGCAATTGATTGAAAATTAAGCTCTTACGCCACAATAGGGTCCTTGTTTAAAGTGTAGCTCCTATACACATTTTTCTCTTTCTCTAATTACTTTGGTAGCCTTAGTTAAAACCATTAGTATCTCACAAACGTAACTTATAGTTTTGACAAATGAATGCCGGCGATATTCGACTTAGGTTTTACTTTTAACTTATGAGCCATCTAATACAACCTTGCCTCATCTTCATTATATCCCCAATTAACATTTCAAATCTTGAAAAGGTTTAATTTCTCAGATGGTAATGCAATAAGTTTGCAAAGAGTTTCCATGCATACTGCGTACCTTTGCTTTGACATAAATCAAGGAAGTCCTCACTTAGCAATTTCCTAGAACTACCCACAGTCTCTTTGTAAGATCACCGTTTTTCTCAGTTGTGTGGCTTCAAAGCTGCTAAGTCACAACAAGTGGAATACACCACTTAAGCCGCCGTAAAAGTTCATGTTTCCTACGTATGTTTTTCATCTTTAGATCACCTGGCTAAAGCCCAAGTGTTTGTATGGAATGTCCATGTTTTCGTCTTTTGTCTCCCCTCCATGTCTCAACTCTTGCATTCTAGAGGTTTCATTTACGATAAGATTTTCCTCAGACATGGTGTGCATCTTCATATCACAAATATATCGGATGAGTTTGATTATTAATGAGGTGATCTTGCATTTGATTGGTTAAGCTTGTGAACACTCTAGAGGCCGTATTTCTGATCCAATTTGCTGAGATGGTTATTTATATCATCAAGATATGGAATGAGTTCAATTATGAGTGACATTCATGTATGTTAGTAAGTAATTTCGCATCTGATGAACACCCTAGTACCCATATTTATCATTTGATTTTTTATCAGACCTGATATGTCAGCTTGCATCATCAAAATATTCGTGTTCTTGTGAGCTTGTAAATATTATACAAAAACCATATTTCTAAAAACATTTTGATCATATTTCCGATATAAGCTTATGTCATCACAATCTCGCATGAGATCGATTGTGGACAACATATATGCATAATAATGAGGGAATATTGCATCTGATTGACCGAGTCTGGACTTGTTACCACTCTTTGCCTTAGTTCTGATCACTTGATATTTGTTTGTTTTTTAAGGACTTGGTTAGTTAGATTATTATTTGTAGCATTTTCAGAATGTCAAGTAATTAAATTGTAGTACATGTAATTTCATACTGAAGCCATTTATATACATTGTACAGTGCATGCCGTTACTTTCCATCTTTGGTATTAGAAAGCAGTGGAATTATATGCGATAGGAATTATTTATAATCACAGAGTTTTGGTGTGATACATAATTCTTCCTCTTGCGAACAAATATTTGGAAATTTTACAAATAAATCTACAATACAAGATGCATAGATTTCACCAGAACAAGAGATAAAAGTAACAAAATAAATTATATTTTTTATGCACGTTTGACTAAATACAGTTTAAAAGGTGTTAGTATTGCCATATAAAAAAGTGCATGAAATGTATGTCTTTTATATGTTGTCACATGTATTGTGCAATATTTTGAGGCACTTTATATATTCAGTGCTATCACTTGCGTATTATTTTAAACGGATATTTTGCATGTTCACGTTTTGATATAACAACTAACCTAATATGCTTTCCTACTCAAACGCTTCCAAGAAACCCATGCCCTTAACAGAAAATCCTGATAAATTATATAATCAATACAAGCTGATCAGATGGTGGGAATCAAACCTGCAATCTTCTGGTCACGAATCCAACGCTTTAACCATTGAGCCACCTCAGCTCCATCGGGTAGGAATCCCAGTCGTTTCCAAGTAATGACTTTAGGGGCTGGGCCATAGAGTGGTAGGCAAAGACCCACGAATCTAGTATGGCACCACAGATAAACTTCTGTTGTAATGCCAAGTACAATCACTTTAAGGGTGAGCCGATGAACGGTTGATACGTAATGAATAATGGCTTAGTCCGCAGGGGCAGGAAGAGATCAAGGGACAAAGCTGGTATATAAATTACTTGTCCTTGATATGCCGATAAGCGATGATATTGTCATGGAGAGAAGATAAATGACAGCAACATTCATAGACAATGGCACCAATATTAATAGACAGTGTAGCAACTATGTGCTGCAAACCTTTCTTCCCATTTACAGTTTCAATATGTGTGTGAATTTGTCTTCAGAAGCTGACATATGTCAGCTACGCAGTTTAGCGATATCATTCCTACTTGAGCCTCTTGTTTAAAAAGAAATTAATTACAATTTACTTTTGCTGGCTATGTTAAAATCTTGCTGAGAAAACTGTTCTTCAGCCAGGCGAAATATAGCATCCTCAGACACAATAAGTAGTTTAAGGACGGACATATGTAGTTTAAAAAAATATAAAACAAACAAAACTAAACTGCATTTATCTTAATCAACCATACAATATGTACGTGTTAATGTTCTTGATGTCAAAATTTGCTTGACTACACCTGGACGATAGACAGCTGGAATGGAACTTAAAAACAGAGATCCTTAAGGGCAAAATATTTCATACATTTTATATATTGACGCAACATCGTTGGCAAGTTCTTCTAATATTGTTATATTTCTTCGATTCATCATTTACAAACTGCATAAAAGTTTTTATGGGTAAACATAAGATAAGATTAATCCTTGCTGTCTAACCGCTCATCCCACACAAAGTACAGCTGTATGTAGAATAATTTTAATTAAATTAAATTACTGCTAAAGCATTCTCATTCTGTTGTTACTATCACCAAACGTTTTGACCACTCGAGTTGTATTTTCCTTTACTAATAGGCTGTATCAGTTTATTCAGTAATTGGATACATTTGTTTATTTATGTCGGCTTGAATATAAGTTCATGATCTTCCAGTCTTCCGGTATATATATATATATATATATATATATATATATATATATATATATATATATATATATATATATATATATAATTCTCCTTTCTTTTACAGATATCAGCAGTAGTTACGCTTTCCAAGGCAGTACAATCACTATTCAAGTATATTGGTACCTTAAGTCGGTCGCGACCTCATTCTCCATAGACTTCACCTACTTTGCTACCTATTCAGGTAAGTACGTAAAAATGGTTGATACTAATCAAATAGAGAATCAATTTCTTTACTTGTGTTCAAATTCTATGGAAGTGTTAATAGAAGATTGTGAAAAATGATTTCCTATTTGCCGTAATATTGCCACTGACATTTATAATGTATTGTATGCATTTGTATTGCATGATAAATGTATTTTGCTGAACTGAGAACATTAGAGTGTGTATGCCTTGCTAGCAATCCTATTATCTCATTGCCAGTATATGACATTACGGGATATTATGTGCGCAAGTAATTTACATATTGCAGTAAAGGATCATAAAAAATCGTTTTGGTCAAGATTTATATTAATATATATATATATATATATATATATATATATATATATATATATATATATATATATATATATAATGCAACCTACCTGCACGAATAATTGATGATATGTTTCCCTCAGTTCCCCAAGGGTCCTGGTGCAATGGGACTTATAGCTTAACCGCGTCAAGAACTGAATACAGATATCGTCAGTCAGCTGGATATGGTTTGGGATGGTATTGGCACAAATAGTATGTATTGTCTTTTGGATATTTCGTTTTCGCATACAATCCAATATATCATTATGTTCTAATGGAAAAAATACATATTTCAAAATCAATAATAGACAATTGTTTACTGGTATATTTCACTGCTCAAGTCACTCGAGCTGTAGCTGTTGTGTGTCTTTGTGTACATTGACACATGTACATAGGTAAATTTCCAAAGCTTTTACATAGATTTTATAGAAGATCAGCGATTAAGCGTAATTAAATATGTGCTTTTGAGGATAAATTATATTAAGTTATAAGTGAATAGTACCTATGCTAATATAAACGCCTAAATAGAGATAATAATAATAATAATAATAATAATAATAATCATAAGTACAAGTGTAATGGTTGTGGTGTAGGTGGAAGTAGCACCAATGATAATGGTGGTATTGTTGGTGCTAGTAGCAGTAATGGTAATACTACTCTGCTGCTAGTAGTGATTGTAATAGTGGTGATGAAGGTGCTTGTAGTAATGTTTCTCGTGGTAGTAGTGGTAATGGTGGTAGCGGCAGTTGCTAGTAATAATTGTAATGATGGTGTTAGTAGTAGTAGTGGTAATAAGAGTGCTAGTAGTAGTAGCAGTAGTAGTAGTACTCAGAACCAGACTCATGATCATCCCAATGAAAATTTAAATAAATTTTAAGGAGATATTTATGTTGCATATACACACTACTATATCCTTTCCACATCTTTCAGAAATTGTGGCACTTATAAGCTGTTATTTACATATATATGCACAATGTAACTAACAAACATCGAAAAATTTGCTTAGGCATTCGTGGTTTTTTAAATAGTCTAATTACTCTTCTTCTTTATTCATTTCTTTCTTCTTTGTTTCTTCAAACCAAATACAAGGCCTCATATTGAAAATGCAGACACATATGCATCTTACCAGTACATCATATCGACTTCTGTCTTCAAATAAGCTTTTTCTTTGGCAAACTAAGCATGACATACATACATACATACATACATACATACATACATACATACATACATACATACATACATACATACATACATACAGTAGCAAAGTTACCATTTGGTACTGTGCTGTTTTAAACTTTCGCTACAAGCGTTATGAGGAATCATCATAATGCAGCCAATAGGTGCACAGGGGTAAAATATTGCAATGTAAAATGCGCGCACGATATGATGAGAGAATATGGGTTATTCGTACGGATGGGAGATATGATGATTCAGCATTTCATAACGGTTTGATGAAGCATTTTTTGCTTAAGCCTATCAACTACATATCCATTATTTTACAAGTTCGGGGATATCCATATTTACTTTGAATTTGTTTAGATGCCGACATGATATCAACATCATTTCCGTCAGACAGACTCGTCCTTGTTCAACTTGCTAAATATCCTGTGAAACACACCTTACAGGTAACAGTAATCCGTTAGTAACATTTTCCAAATTTTCTTTATGTAGTTACAGATGTATATTCACCGTGACTACAGAACCACAGTATTCAAATGACACGATTGTTATCCGGATCGACGTGGTGGAACCTAGCTACACCAATAATTCCTTGACGGTTAATCACAGTGGTTAGTCTCTCTCTCTCTCTCTCTCTCTCTCTCTCTCTCTCTCTCTCTCTCTCTCTCTCTCTCAAATATATCAAGAGATGATCAATACACGCATTTAGACAATATGAATATACCTAATATTTTAAAAGAAGGAAAATTCAATTTTGTTTGTTAAACTGCAGCTCAGTTTGAATTTATAATAGGCTAACTACTATTATTACATCCAGCTAGTATAAGAATCTTATCTTGAAGATCATGCAGAGATCGAAGTACACAAATTACATTTCTAGCAATGACTCCCAAAGATGACAATAAACGTATGTAAAAGTGTATATATTTATTGTACAAACCCAATTTTATGTAGCTGGATATGTTTTTGTTACTTTTATACTTTCAAACCAAAATCAATGGAAATCAACATACTGTGGCATACAGAACAGAGTTTACGTGGAGATAAGCATTTCCATTATATCAATTGATAATTCCAAAAATATGTGGAAGTAGTGTAGAATTATAGTAGTGCGCATGTTTAAATTTACAAGGTATGCAAAGGTAAAGAACAAATGGCACAATGTGCAAGCTTATATATATATATATATATATATATATATATATATATATATATATATATATATATATATATATATATCCTTCAATCAGTACAATGAAAAATCAAAGAATAATTGTTTTCTATATGGTCCAATTTCTAAACTGCCAGTCTTCTTTCTTTGAGGACAGAAAAAGCGAACTTGAGAAAGAATATGTGTAACAAGACTATATATATAAATGTGTTTGCCTCATGTTGAAATGGTATGTTGATGTATCTGGAGTGCTAAGAGTGTCAATGGGTTACTGCAGCAAGACATTGTATCACTAGGCTAAAATCAAGATAATAACCTGCTTTTTAAAACATTTCCCTATTGGAATACAGGCGGAACGACGCTGATCGACACCAGTCACGTGACAACCCACTATTTTAAATACCCTAGTCTGACGTTCCAATATGATGGATCATACTATGACCGTTATGGAGGTTTATATGTGGCGTACTGGTCGGAACCAACAGGTAAATATAACATTCATAATTTACCAATTGATTAATGATCACCTTTAATGTACTTGACTTTTCACGTACAGTGCAACACATGTATCTAATTGAATAAGAATAGACAATATTAAACACTATATCAAAGTATGTTTCTTTTTTGTTCTATAAAATCATAGCATAACCATACTACGTGCTCTATGCATTATTTTCTCTTCTTGAATTTGTTCGTACATCGGTCTGTTTGAAAATCTTGGAGAATCAGCCTACTTGCGTTTTTGCAACGAAAATAATCGTAAAAATATTGTGCATATAAATAAGATGTTGTATTCGTGAAAACGGCACGTTTTGTGCTTAAGAGTTATTGAAGGACTCGTGGAAACACACTGTAAAAGAATATGATTACAACTCGTGTTGTCTTTTTATCATGCATGCATCAGTTATGTGGTATTATAATGAACAAATTCCAATAAGTGTGTTGACTTTTCTCTCTCTCTCTCTCTCTCTCTCTCTATATATATATATATATATATATATATATATATATATATATATATATATATAATGTTACACGCAAGGCGAGTATAGCGAGTGAATCAAACACTTGCGTGATCGTGGCTTATAGTCTATTGTTTTCCCCTATTTCCAAGGACCTCAGGACAACAGTCGTTGTCAACTGAAGGGTTTTTTAACGCGCAAATACAACAAATAATTTTCTTGAATCACCTAATTTCAACACATCACGAAACTCTATGTTCACTCTTGCATAGTTTTTCTTGTTTCACATCTGTATAACTCTTCGGTAAGCCTTTACAAGTCGAATATTAGTACTTCACGCCATGCAATGCAAAACACGACCCAAACACCTAATACAAAGAATTATTCCTGTATCAAATTCCTAAACACATATACCCTAAACAATGTCCAGAGAATTCCCTATAGGGAGGGTCCATTTTACGAAACTAATCTATGCTGTCATAAAGTCTCGTGAATACTGTATATTATGACGTCTGCTCCTACAAATTGACTAATTACTGAGGTTGAGAAATATCTTTTCAACACCGGGTACCCATAATTAACAAATAATCACTAAAATCTAACAAAGCTGTAAACGGAGACATAAATACAAATAGCACATACCCTCGGTTTATTACAATATATATATATATATATATATATATATATATATATATATATATATATATATATATATATATATATATATACATAGAGAGAGAGAGAGAGAGAGAGAGAGAGGGGGGGGAGGGGGAGAGAATGAGAGATATTGAAATGTATCAGTGTGAGAAACATTAATATGCCCGCAGTGCGGATACAGGTGATGTAATGTGGCGATATCAGGAAATTTTATTTTTCCATTTAGAAAATATATCAGCCCTCATGTATGTCATATTTTCGTAGTTATACCTATTTCATGTTTTCTTCTCTCTCATTCTTCCTCTCTCTTTCTCTCAATTAGAATGAACAGATCTTTAAAGACTACAACACTCTTTTCCTAGCAAATACCCTAAACAACAATAAGTAGATTCTTAAGTATTATTATATTTACAACAGTTTTCCACATGAATCGTGCAATTGCCATTGACTGAACTTCCATAACCTGTTTCTATTCGATGTTCATTATCACCCACTAATAAACATGTTTGAAAGCGATGCAGATATCGCAAATCTTTGAGTGTTGATTGCAAGCCGAAATTAAGTGATTATCGAAACAGGAGAACAGTGTCCGCTACGGATCTAGACAACAAGCTTACCAAGACCACACAGATCAAGTCTGAATGCTGAAAAAAACAAAATAAAAAACCGAGATCGTTATAGGTAAATATACAATCATTTAAATGTTTGGATTAGGATGTCATGCTTCGAAGTCTCTCGGATGTGACCGCTTTATGATGATTCGACCCCACGCCAAACAATGTTCTCTGTATCCATTCGCGCAAGAAATGTGTTAATGAAAATAATTTTTCAATTTAACAAAATACACAACTTGAAGCATTATATGTAAGAGATAAACTTGGAAAAGGTCACTAACCTCAATTATTGTAATTCAGAACCTTATGTTCTTGACTTAATAATACGACATTTAACCCCACTGGCACGTAATGTTAAAAGTTAATGCAAGTTGACGGGTTTTGCCTGCACAAATATATTTTTAAAAAAGCAAATTTAGGTTATTTTGAGTAGATATAAGGAAATGTTTCACAAGTGTAACGGAGAGATTTCTTATTGTCACTCGTGACAAAACAATGTTTCCACTTCACTGATAACTACTAAAAAAACGCAGATATCCTATATCTATCTATCTATCTATCTATATATCTATCTATCTATCTATCTATCTATCTATCTATCTATCTATATATATATATATATATATATATATATCCTTGTGTATGTGTGTTTTTGTGTGTGTATGTCAAGCTGATGTGCTTTTCTTTGCAAATCTCCGACAAATAGATTACATGCTACTGCGCATATCATGCATCACGCGTACTATGATGAAAATTAAGTTAATAATAATAATAATAATAATAATAATAATAATAATAATAAATAATAATAATAATAATAATAACGCACGTTGTTTGAACAATTCATATCACTCTATTGTTGGAATATATCTTGTTTATAAACGACTTCAACTTTGCCAAAATAATCAGTTCAATTTTGATTTTGTGCAATAAAGTTTTGCATCATATAGTTATTATTTCTTGCTTTTAATAATAATTGTAATAATATTAATATTAATATTAAAAATAATAATAATAATGCTCTTTTAAGTGACGTAGCAACTTTTGTTCCACTGGATTCTGGAGTACTCATTCTGTTTCAAAATTAAGTTCATAAGGGAAGAACAAAATTCCATTGCAAAAATTCTGTCTGTCTGTCTGTCTGTCTCTCTCTCTCCTGTTACTATCTTTAAAATATAATTAGACCGAAATCTAATTGTAATCAGAAATGTATAAGTTGTTCTTCTTGGTTGTTGTAACTTAGGAAAGTCTACATAATACCTATATAGATTACACCTTTGTTTATGTCCCTCTATCTCGGATGAGCGAATTTGTCAGAAATAATTTATAGTAGCTCTTTTTACGAAACTCTCAGCCAATGATTTTTTATACTAGTCCGTTTAGTTCTTTGAACTATATAACACGGTAAATTGTTGCTGCTTCTCTACTGTACCAAATATTTGTACTAAAACTATCTATAGAGCCTTGCTCTTTTTTACTTCTCTGCTGTCGATTGAAGTAGAACAATATTGGACTGTAATGCTAGCACCATAAACCATACAAGTTTAAACAACATTATCAAAAACTTTGTCTCTAAGTTTTTTTTTGTTTTTTTTTAAAGACCAGTCACTTACATGTCATGATATCTTCGTAAGAGATCAATCTAAGCAGTGTTTTGAGGAACTGTGAAAAGGAATACGTTTCAGTTTGATCATTTGCTGGCCGTTTTGACGACATTAGTGATGTTTGTGTGACGTCATTGTTTCTGAATAAAGTGAAACCGATGTTAATCTTAGCTCAGTAGAAGTTAGATAGTGGACTCAGATGGCCTCAATATTTAACCTTAACATATGAACTAAATCATGTTCGCCGAAAAGAGGTCGTGCTTTTGTTCCAACACTACCAGTTTGTTTTGTTTTTCTCGCACATGTGTATACCATTCAAGATCATTATCTGATTCGAAAGAGACGTCTCTACAACGATAATATGCAGAGTATATCTAAGTTTATTTAGTAGGAAGTAAAATAATATATTTCACAAGTGAAGTGGAAAGATTGGATTGTCAAGGGTGACGGAGCCACGAGTAACAATGCAAAATATTTCCTTATATCTACTTTAAATACAAGATATATATTTTTAGGCAAAAAACAGTCAGTTTGCGTGGATTTCTTTTTCCTTCATTCTGTGCTAATGTGATTTACGACTGCATTGCTAGATCGATAAAAAGAAGTTCCGCAATTTTAAAATAATTTTAAGACGGAGATCTTTTAAAAATTTAGCTCTTTCATTTAAGGGTTTTTGGTAAATTAATGACTGTTATCATACGAACATTAAGAGATTTTTTATTTTCGTTAACATAATTCTTGCGCTGATTGATAGAGTAAATATTGTGGGGTCGGGATACTGTAAAAACATCAAAGAGTGGTGGTATCCGAAAGATTTCAGAGCGTAACATCTTTATGGAAAAACAATTTAATAATTGAGACTTTATCTGTAGAGAATTTGGTTCTTTATTTTGCTCATTGCTGCATTCAAGCGTGAATTGTGTGACCTTGGCAAGCTTGCAGTCTAGTTCGGTAACAGACGCTGCAGCCAACTTTCGATTATCATTTAATTTCGGTTTGCTGTATACAGTCATCTATTCCCGATTTATACATTTATTTCAAATAAGAGTATGATTGTGATGAGAGTTAAAAAATCGCTACTTAAACAGTTGTATTACTATGTTAACCAAGAGCTTTACCCACAAACATTTACCTTTTGTCGTAGATTGTAACAGGTATACGATACTGCATGGGTGACACTGAATATATTATTGAAACAGGTTGTATAAATTCAGTCAGCACGATTCATGTGAAAAACTAATTTTAAAAAAGTTAATATCTGGAGCCTACTTTTGTTATCTGGAGTTCGTTTTTTAGACATTTCTTGATTGCATAAATGTATACTAGAGGGTCTACAGTCTTGATATATTTTAAGATTTGCTCATCCTGAGAAAGAGAGAGAGAGAGAGAGAGAGAGAAGAAGAAGAAGAAGAAGAAGGAAGAGGAGGGAAGGAGAGATAGAGAGAGACGAGGAGGAGCAGAAGAAAGAAGACAATGAAATAGGCCTAAATATGGAAATACAAGTTTGAATAATATGCATAAGGGCAGATATATTTCGCAAATGAGAAAAGAAAGTGGTTCCAAAAGTGATATCGCCACTGTGGCGATAAAAGTGGTATCGCCATTTTGGCGATGTGAATTTTTTTCCCATTAATTTCCCATTTAACTATCGCATTATGAAATATATAATAAAATTGATTTCACTGGTATTATTTTGAGCTCATTTCGATAATATTTATGAACTTTAACCGGTCAATAAAAATGACACATAGAGTTAAAAAAAGCAACAAAAAAAAACAAAAAAAACAAAAAAAAAAAACAAACAACGCAATAATAAAAGATCGAAGAAAGTTTTACGGTTCAAATTTTTTAAGGTTTTTACTTTGCTAAATAGTTTGTTTTCCTTGTTCATGTCAGTTACAGGAGAAAATACAGAGCAACCGCGGCAGGGAGACTAAATCATATCTGGTTTTATATTGTTGTCATATTGACTCAAAAGGCATATCAAGACCATAATATTAAAGAACTTAATTGTACTGAATTGCATTTAACATAATTATGTATTTTTAATTTTTTTTAAATAATTTTTTTTTGTGGTGTTTTTTTTGTTTATTTACTTCCAATTTCCAAATTAGACACATGCATAAAGTAACTTATAAACCGTTCAACCGCGTATCAAAAAGTGTACATATCTTATCGTTTTTACCAGTCATATGAAGGACTTCCTATAGTTCACGTTTCTCATGAAAATTGATTTATCACATGATTACACCGTCATTAAGTTTGTAAATGCATCTCAATGTTCAACACATGTAGTAACACATAATGCTGTCAGAGTGACATCATCAAACATACGACGTAACGGCCTAAAGAGAGAAGTAGCCGAATATATTGCATCGTCAATTCACTCAATTGTTTCGCAGGCTTTATCGAAACAAAAACAATTTATTCGTGTGTGAAAAGAATATTACGTTCATGCTTATTTCAAAAGTTTTTGCTCCATAATGCTAGCGATACAATAATATGGATTCGATTTGTTTCGTAGATTTTATTTTTAAATGGGCACTCTCATAACTTCCTCGATATCACATTTATTTAAGATCTAATTGTCATCTCCTTACATATCTTCATAATATATTCTAATTTATAAGATTTTACCTTCATATGATAATCTATAGGGATCATCTACATATGAATTATTTTTTAATTTCCAGATTTTTCTGGATCGGGCTCGTATATAGCGTACTATAATTATACGCAAAGTCGTTACCGAGAATTCTTCTACCATAAAGTTCCAGTCCCGTACTTAAACACTACGTAAGTTTTCATCATGTGCATAAGTAAAATGATGTCATACATCTTCACCCATATATCTGTTATCGTAGATATCAATATATCATTCCGTTTCCGTAAAGGTTTAATCTTTCACAAACAACTCCAAAGTATTAATCACGGCTTTGAGAATTAGTCAACAATGTCCTCTCCATAAATTACAACGATCAAATTTTCAAGTCTGTTAGATGGTCAGCATGATTTCTTTTTGTCAAGTGCATAAATTGCATATATATAGGGTTGAGTGTATGTGTGTGTGTGTGTGTGTGTTGTTGTTGCATAAACTGTTAACAACTCAGTTACAACACAGTTCTCCTACAATTTGAGCCGAGAGAAAACCCGAAGTATTTGCATTTTTGCATGATAGGGAAAGGGAAATCAAAAGAAAAAGTTTCAAAAATGAAATAACAAAAGAACCAGATGAAAAACAGTATTAAAATGTACACGAATATTTTGCATTGGGGTCTGAATGGAAAAGGTTTATAAAAAGAATAATTAACCGTGTTTTTCGTACAGAAAGCCAAATTGCTTATATATATATATATATATATATATATATATATATATATATATATATATATATATATATATATATATATATATATATATAGTTTCATCGTTGAATCTGCGTAATATTTTCTTGCCTGATTCATTTCAGAGGGAACTTTACATACAATGTGAGTGCAGGTAGCGGAGACCAGGTGATACTGCTTGCACATGATCGGTACTGTAATAATCTCACTTTCTTCACGATCAACAGTAATGGTAAGCTTATATTTGGAAATGTGATAAAATCCTGGAAATGAAATTGACTTATTGCTTCTCAAAATATACAAATGTAATATTGTAAGAACAAAAGAATACGAAAAACTTTATTATTGTTAAGTACTTGATCATATACTCATTTTAATAAACCTTTTGTTTTTATTATGCTATATTTTTCATTTTCTTAGTTGCAATGTATTCCTGCCTATATTATGGATGGTTTGATACTGCTATCATTGTATATGTACGCTCAATGGCCTGTAGACATATTTGCAAATACAGTTCTTTTCAGAATTTTTGTGTGTGTTTCTTTCATAATTTCCTCTAAAGATGAAACATGGATGTTTTATCTAACTTTTTGATGATACTGATTTTGTCGATGATGATGTTGATGTTTATAATAATAATAATAATAATAAAAAACATAATAATAATAATTTCACGATTTGCTAATCCATGATATGCATTACAATCTACATTTTATTGTTGTATCCCTCCGTGTACTAGCCCGTTGATAGACTGGCTATATGGCTAAGTACTTATCAAACGGAGAAGTATTCGATATGTCCTAGGTCAGAGAAGAATCTCAGTTTATTCTAAAACATCAGGTTAAACGATATAAAATTCCAATACGACCAATCGACCTGAATTAAAACTAGCATTGGTCGACTTTTTCATTAAGAGTTGGAAAATCTTTAAACTGAGAGTTTAGTGACTGAAATTTGCATATATATATATATATATATATATATATATATATATATATATATATATATATATCATATACAAATTTGCATGGATCCTCAGTTCTGCTCTAATGTTTCAATACATTTTAATACAAATAATCACTCTTTGCGGGATTTTCCTTTCATGCCAATTGATATTGTGCATGGAGAGATGAACAGACTGATTAAAGAAAACTAATGGATACAAGTTTAATAAAAGAATTGATATGTTGTATACATATATATATCAGTGAAAAAAAAATATATATATATATATATATATATATATATATATATATATATATATATACATATATATATATTCACTTTGCTATTTCCTGTTCGAGGTTTCAAATTACTTCAATCATATCTTTTACTTTGTATTGAATTCTTCAAGTAAAAATACCAATGTTGATTCATTTTTCTTTGATAACTTTATAGCTAGTCGCCAAAATTTATTGCAAATCCTTTCCTACATAATAAAATTTGGTTCTTAACTAAATCTTTCAACTTTGGCCGATGCCACAAGTTTTTTCTAACACATTTCAAAACCGGAAATCAAAATTTGTGGATCTCTGATCAGAGTTACTCATACATGTAACCTATGTATACAAGTTACTTTAATTTGACAATGATGTTCAAGATTTTGGGGTATTGAAATTAATTTACAGCATATTCCTGACTCTATACAATTATGATGGTTATTTTTTCTGTATTCTTTGTTGGAATATGAAATGAATTGGACGTATCGCTATTCTTCAACTTTATTAGTCTTCAGTATATATTTGTTCGTGTTGTTTTGTGTTGTTTTTTTTTGTGAGAACATTTAAAGATTGTACTAATGTATAATTATTATCCTCATCGTTTTGTCTTTTTTTAAATTTATTTTTTTAGACATCTGCAACGGAGGTTATGTAAAGTTTCACCAAGACAATACAATCACCATTCAAATATATTGGTACCAGGTGTATCCCATTCACTTCAACATCACCTTCTATTATTTTTCAACATTTTCAAGTAAGTAAGTAAGGAGGCAAACTTATATATTACGGAATTTATTAGATATTTAATTTTGAGATATTGAAATATATCAGTGGGAGAAAAATAATATCGACACAGTGGCGATATCACTTTTGGAACTACTTTATTTTTCCATTTAGGAAGTATAATTGCCCTTATGTGTATTATTCAGACCCGTATTTCCATATTTAGGCCTATTTCATTTTTCTTCTTCTTCTGCTACTTCTATCTCTCTCTCTCTCTCTCTCTCTCTCTCTCTCTCTCTCTCTCTCTCTCTCTCTCTCTACACACACATCAGGACGTACAGGAGCTTAAAATGTGTCAACTGTAGACCCTCTAGTGCACATTATGCAATCACTGAGATGCCATCAAGAAATGCCTGAAAAGGAACTCCTAACAGCAAATAGTCTTCAAGTATTATCTTTTTATAATGAGTTTTCTACATGATTCATGGAAACTGTCAGAGACCTGTTGCTTTGTGTCACCCATACAGTATTGTATACCTGTAATACTCTACGTCAAACAGTACACATGTTATAGAAGAAAAATAAAATCGTGATTAAATATAGTAATATAATCTTGTAAGTAACAATTATGACTCGCATCGCAATCGTGTTTGAAAACGATGGGTAAATCAGGAGTTAATTAGTGTTGATTGCAAACCGAAATTAGGTGACAATCGCAAATTGGATACAGCGTCTGCTACTGAACTATATCGCAAGCTTGCCAAGGCCACACGCAAATTTACGTTTGAATGTAACAATAAGTAAAATGAAGAACAAAATTCCTTACAAGTAAATCTTTTGTTTAAAGATATTACACTCTGAAGTCTCACAGATACAACCAGTCGTGACAATACAATGTTTCTACTTCACTGGTGAAATATTTCCGTATATCTACTAAAAAAAACGTAGATATCATCTATTTATTAAAATGCTCAAACCTCTGGACATCAAAGGTCTGCTCCAATTATATGGCATTTCATTTCTTAATTTTTTTATTTTGTATTAATATACACAGAAGGTCATGTTTGTTCGTACACAAGTCATGAACTTCTACCATGTGAGGAAACAAATTCTGGTAAACTGGTTTTTACATTTCTATTGGATCATATTCGATTGCACATTTAATTTTATTTTATGATGTGCACCCGCTACCGTGACCTCCCTATTCATTTTAATGTTCTTGTACGAAAGTGATCCACATGACTGTTATTGATCTTCCTCTTGTGACAATAACTAGCCTCTGTTATCTGTTTAAGAACGACTCGTTCAGCCTCCACATCAATGTTTCGTATATGGTCAGTTTATATTTTCAGTCATATACTATGCAGTCTTTTTAAGTGCAGCCTTGTTTATAAACAAACTTTAAATGCCTATTACATCATTGCTGATTTGAAAAACGACAATAATGCAACTATTTACAATTTACTTCGAATGTTTAGCTTGCTGTCATAAAGAGAGATTGTGTGTCTGTCTATCAGTCTGTCTGCGTGTCCTTTTGTGAGGTGTCTTCCACACAATGAGTTTATTCAAGTTGGATTTGCCTCAACTATATGGGTGGGCTAGCAGTAAACCCTGTTTATTTTTGTCGTCAGAATGTAAAGAAGACCTAATTAGGATAGTTCTTTCCAGAAGTTAAATCTTTGTCCTGCATTCAATCTATATTATCCAATTGCAGAGGTAATTATTAAGTTCAATGTGAGTGGGGGGTCAAAAAGAATGCTGAATAAAGTTTCTTGCACACACAATTCTCATCAACTTCGTTGGTAAATAGCAGGTGCATATCAGTAACTCCTGATAATTTATATTTGAAAGGTACTTAAGAAATGTCATAGAAGGGTTTTTTATTTTTATAGGCAACACTGTGATTTGAACTGTCAAAAAGATTCAAGGGTATATTTGTTGGACTTTGTCATTCTTAGTTTCTGAAAAACAATATGTTTCTTGCACCCATATCTCGTCCAATTTCATACATATTTTGCTCTTGGATAGGGTAATCTTTTTATTAATTTGACGGTAACAGAGATCAAAGGTGAAGGTTGCTGTAGTAGGTATTGCATTTCGTCTGATTTTTCTATGATAA
This sequence comes from Margaritifera margaritifera, assembly GCA_029931535.1. NCBI lineage: Eukaryota > Metazoa > Mollusca > Bivalvia > Unionida > Margaritiferidae > Margaritifera > Margaritifera margaritifera. Next base: position 1,730,811 of record JAQPZY010001301.1, read on the forward strand.
ACTGAGTTTCTTGCAAGATATGTCTCTTTAACCTTTCAAAGCTGAGTAGAATCAGCTCCCTGTAAATTTGTATGTCAGTATGGCAGTAATAAGAGTGCAAGTGTAATCTTAATTTTTCAATCTATGGAAATCACTTTTTTCACTTCCTGGTTATAAAGGTCTTTATCAGCTTTTAAATTTTTCACAAGATTCGTAAATCATGAATCTGTTGACAACAAATGAAACACATATGCAATATTGTACATGTCTTTACTCGTAAAGGAATATATTGACTTGTAAAAGGTGGTGGACTAAGCTGATTGTGACTGTAAGTTAAAATTTATTAATTAACGCTGATTGTAATGTATGCTTATGTTTGCAGCTAAGTACGTGGCGGCATGCTTGGGTTCGACTGTTTCTCTTCCGTCAAATGAGACTGGTGTAGACTTTATACACTCGCCCCATTTTCCAGCCACATACTTCAAAGCGTAAGTATATATTTCCCACAGTATTAAATTTACAAACACTAACTTACAACTGCGCGTGTTATTTATGTGATGCTTATGTTTAATATATATATATATTAGGATACTGAAGTATTGGCTATGAAGATAGAAGATAGAACATTCCAGTCATGTAACGCTAAAGTTAAGAACGAATATCACTTTATTTTAAATTGTCCTATCTTTGTTGAAATCACATAACTTTTCATGCCTACATCTCTGCTTAAAAATCCATATATACAATTGTTTTACAAATATGTGTATACTAATAATTCAAAATTAGTTACATCAAATTTAGCAATCGTTGTTATTAAGGTATTGAAGATTAGAAAAATGTAATTGGAAATATTTAAAATATTTCTTTTTAGTATTAATGCTATTTGTATGTACTAATGTGTTATGTCTAGGGGTTAGAAAATGTATCAGAAGAAAGAACGGCTCAAACAAGCTTTCACAATTTTTAAAATATAAATTTAATTTCCTAAAATATTTAATATTTCAAACAAACAAAGTAAAATAATTAAAAATAACTTACAGTTTAGAAATTCCTAAATAATCCTAAATGTCCTATTGAATTTTGATAATCCGAAAATGTCCAAAGGTTATCCGAATGAAAACATTAATGTGCTTGTGCCACAAGAAGCACAGTTTTAAATCCAAATGTTAATAATCCCAGGTAAACTCCTGTGAATGTAGAATATTGTTAACTTCCTTGAATAATAGTACATTAATCCACAATGTACTATGTAGATACTAGGTTTTCACCAGCTGATTTTACAAGCAACAATAATCTTCCTCAATAACCTTATGATTCTGGAGATCTGCCAAAGAATGAGGAACGCATTGATTAAATCCTATTATATAGCCTCTTACTACGCACAAGGGAATTTTGAAACTCTAATACTATGACTTAGAATGAGTTCTGTCAACAACCTTCTTTAACCAATCAGAAATTAGGTCACGCATGTTACTGCTTGTAGTGCCTTTGCACTACAATTAAAATACCTTATTTCAAATCAACAAGATGTTGACATAGGATTCAGGTCATACAATCTGCACGCGTACCACGCGATTCACCATTGTGGGTTAAGCTGACCGACATAATTATTGATTTTCCCTGGACATAGCATGACTCATGTAAACATGTTGATGTACATTTGTACTTAACAAATGACGTAGGCTACTGAACTAAGGAATTATAATACAATGATTACAAACCCAAATGAAAACTATTACAATTTAAAGATAATACCTAATGCCGTAACAAGCGATATCATATTTTCTACTACTGTTACGACTCTATGGTCTAAGAAAAATGTAACAGAAAGAAAGTGAAACCAACAAATCATGTAAAAAATCAACAAGCAATTTATTACTAGATAATTAAAATGAAAAATCAAAAAGTCACTTACAGTAATGTGTTTTGAAATCCTAATAATCCAATAAGAATGATTGTTCTAATCACAAGTCCTAAATATAGAATGTTCCGAATTCACGGCTGTGTCCTTGAATGTTATGATGTGCTAATGGTCTCCAAAGTCCTGATGTACTAGAAATCTTGATGTGCTGATGTCAAAATGAAGTATTCCAAAATCTCTGAATAAGTTCACATAAATTCCAAAATCATCAATTAAAAATCCAAAATCCAAAAGTTTGTGAGCACTGTTATAATCCAATGAATATTTAAAATAATTCCTCTCTTAGAATTTGGAATGAATTTTCACAACTGTAATAGCTCTTTACAAGACTGATGGTAATGTCAAAACTGAAAAAATGTCCACCAAACATGGTATATATAAAGATTGGTCACATGACAGAATGTTCTAGAATGTATGTCATCTTAATGGAATTTTACTTGTAAACAAAAATAAACCTTGACCTTCAAATTGAGAAAACATTATATTGATCAAAACAACCTAATTCAAGGACACTAGTTAAACATGTTTTTCCTGATAACATTAAGATTTAAGCAAATATTAAAGTGAAGAAACATTTATAATTTCCTAAAATATTTATAATATTATATAAACATCATACATAACACCTCCCCTCATAAAGAAAAAGAAAGATTTATATAATAAAGCTTTCTTTTGAATATACATCTAATACTATAATAACCAAAATTACATAAGAACATGTTTTATGATACTGGACTTAATTACATCAAGCAATATTACATTTCTAGGCACGTGAGAGTGCATCTGCAATCACATTGTCTTTTCCCCTGATGTGTTTGATGTCAACGTTATATTCCTGCAATATCAAACTCCATCTCAACAATCTACGATTTTTATCTTTCATTTTGTTGATGAAAGTAAGGGGATTGTGATCACTGTACACAATAATTGGAGAAAGAGCTGAGGTGACATACACTTCAAAATGCTGTAAAGCCAATATCAAAGCCAAACATTCCTTCTCAATTGTGGAATAATTTTTCTGGTGCTTGTTTAGTTTTTTAGAAAAATAACACACAGGGTGATCCACACCACTTTTGTCTTCCTGAATCAATACTCCACCAACCCCTACATCACTTGCATCAACAGATAATTTAAATGATTGGCTAAAATTTGGTGCAGAAAGAACTGGTGCATTCCTAAGCATGGCCTTTAACTTGTCAAAAGATTCCTGACACTTGTCAGACCAAACAAATTTGGTTTTCTTACTCAATAAACTTGTCAAAGGTTCAGCAATTTTGGAAAAATTGGAACAAGATTTCCGATAATATCCAGCCATACCTAGAAATCGCATCAGTTGCCTTTTACAAATTGGAACTTGAAATTCAGAGATAGCTTTGACCTTAGCTTCTATAGGTTTAAATTGACCTTGTCCCACAATATGTCCTAAAAATGTGACACAAGCATGGCAAAACTCACTTTTGCTCAAATTAATTGTCAGATTCGCATCGCTGAGTCGATCAAAGAATTTTCGAATGGTTTCCAAATGATCTTCCCAGGTGTTGTTGTAGATAATGACGTCATCGATATAAGCGTCACAATTATCAAGACCAAATGTTATCATGTTCATCAGACATTGAAACGTTGCAGGCGAATTTTTCATTCCAAACGGCATAACTTTATATTGATAAAGTCCATCTGGAGTTACAAATGCTGAAATTTCTTTTGCCCTTTCCGTCAGTGGAATTTGCCAGAATCCTTTTAAAAGGTCAAACTTGGTGACATATTCCGCATTTCCAATTTTATCAATGCAATCGTCCATTCTTGGGATTTAAAATGAATCAGTTTTGGTGACACTGTTGACTTTTCTATAGTCAGTACACATACGGAATGTATTATCTGGCTTGGGAACAAGAATACATGGTGAACTCCAGTTACTTTTACTTGGTTCTATGAAATCATTCTCCAGTAGATACTGAATTTCTTTCTTCAGATAGTTCTGTTTGAGAGGATTCATCCAATAAGGATGCTGTTTCACAGGCGCAGAATCTACAATGTCAACGTCATGATAAATTTTACTTGTTCGTGTTGGAACATCAGGAAACAAGTGCTCATATTCATGTAATAGCTGTTTTAGTTCATTTCTTTCCTGTTGTTGTAGATGTGAAAGTTTCTGGTCTAGGTTGTTCAATATTTCTGAATTCCGAAGATTGGTTATACCAGAGTCACTATAGTCTGATCGTACTCCATCGTTGATATCTTCACTGTGTGGGACAGGTACAACTAAATTAACTGAATAATTATCTGAGCTATCTCTGTCAAAATATTCCTTTAACATATTTATATGACAAAGTTGTTTCTGTTTCCGTCTCCCAGGAGTGTTAATGATATGATTTAAGTCATTTACTTTCTTTTCAACGGTATCAGGACCATAAAATTTAGCCTGAAGAGGATTCTGAGGTATGGGAAAGAGAGCCAGAACTTTGTCACCAGGTTTAAAACTCCTTTCCTGTGTATTTCTGTCATACCTTAATTTCATTTTTGACTGGGTAGTGTGAAGATTAGTTCTTGCTACTTCACAGGCCTTTGACAACTTGTATTTGAAATCAGAAACATAATCAAGAAGATTAATCTTTGAATCTTCATTTGAAAGAAGTTTCTCTTTCAATAATTTCAATGGTCCACGGACAGTATGACCAAAAACTAGTTCAAAGGGACTAAAACCCAACGACTCTTGAACTGATTCCCTAACAGCAAACAACAACAAATGAACACCCTCATCCCAATCCTTTTCTGTATCAAAGCAATATGATCGAATCATATTCTTCAAAGTTTGATGAAATCTTTCCAAAGCACCTTGACTTTCAGGGTGATAGGCAGAAGATTTAAACTGTTGGATGCCTGATTCATGCATAACTTGTTGGAAAATTCCAGACATAAAATTTGACCCTTGATCTGACTGGACAGATTTGGGAAGGCCAACAAGTGTAAAAAAACTTCACCAAAGCTTTCACAATAGTTTTAGTTTTTATATTTCTCAGAGGAATTGCTTCTGGAAATCTTGTAGATGTACACATGATGGTCAACAAGTATTGGTTTACTAACTTGGTTTTAGGTAAAGGACCAACACAGTCTACTATTATTCTACTAAATGGTTCATCAAATGCAGGAATAGGTTGTAAATGAGCCTTAGGTATTTTCTGATTGTGTTTTCCTACCATTTGACAAGTGTGACAAGATCTGCAGTATTTAGAAACACCACTTTTGAGTTTCGGCCAATAAAAATGATTCAAGATCTTGCGATAAGTCTTACGGACTCCTAAATGACCAGCCAAAGGAGTTTCATGGGCTAAATTAAGAATTTCCTGTCGATATGACTTAGGAACAACAATTTGATAGCTCACTGACCACTCGTCACCAGCGGGTACATCAGGTGGTCTCCATTTCCTCATAAGGACCCCATTTTTCACAATGTAACACATTGGAACTTGTGTGGCTTCAGTTTCACTAATAGCCCTCTGAAACAAACAAGATATCTCGAGATCTTGCTCCTGTTCAACGACAAGGGATTGTCGTTTGTCATCCTGATTAGAACAAAGAGAATGAGTTGCCAAAAGAGGATCACTGTGATCAATACCATTTGATTGATCAATACCTGAGGAAAAAGTGACCACATCAAAAGACTGACCAATACATGTGTCAGCTAAAGGAATAATATCCTGATCAACATCAATCTCAAGAGCTCTTTTTGCCATCGCTCTAGTAACTGCACAAGCAGGGTACAAATCAGGGATTTCAGTTTCGACAGGATCAACTTTCTGATCCAAACAAGGCTTGTCAGTTACAAGTGGATTAACCACAACCTTATCTCCAGCTAGGTCATTGCCTAGTAATAAATGAACACCCTCTATGGGTAAAGAAGTCACTGCCCCAAGAGTCACAGGTCCAGAAACTAAGTCTGATGCCAAATTTACACAATAAAGAGGAACATTTACAAAGCCGCACTCTACTCCCTGAACAAGAACACTTTCACTTGAAGAAGACTCCTCAGACAAAGGCAAAGTACCTGATAATAAAAGACTCTGAGAAGCTCCAGTGTCCCTTAATATTTTAATTGGGATAGGTTTGGCAGAATCACCAATAAGTGATATAGAACCTTCTGACATGAATGGTTCATAAGCCTCTAAAATAGAATCAGACTGGGGTTTGTTTGACCCAACAAATGTATTGCTTTCAATACAAGACCGTGACCTTGACCTCGTAGAAATAAGAGCATTTGGAAAAGCTCTGTCTTTACTCTGTTGCTTATTTTTCAACTTGAAGCAATCAGAAATAACGTGCCCTTTCTTTTTACAATAAGTGCACGTAGGAAGAGATAAGGATTTCTGATCAGTCTTATCAGATGTTTGATTCCTAACAGTTGTGCTGTTGTGAAATTTGGAAGTACTCGAATGAGATTGAAATGGTTTTTTTTACCAGAAAACTGCTGAGAGGACGACTTACTGCCAAATGAAATTTTGTGAGTCAAGGAATAATCATCAGCCATACGAGCAGCATTTTCCAAAGTTTCCACATTCTGCTCGTCAAGATAGGTTTTAACATCACTATGGATGCACCTCTTGAACTCTTCAATTAATACGAGCTGTCTGAGGTTATCATAAGCTTGATCAACTTTCTTGGCTGAGCACCACCTATCAAATAGTTGTTCTTTATCCCTTGCAAATTCGACATGGGTCTGTCCAGTTTCTTTTCTACAATTCCTAAACCTTTGTCGATATTCCTCTGGTACCAACTCATAAGCTTTCAAGATGTACTCCTTAACCACATCATAATCAGTGCTTTGTTGTACTGACAGTGAAATGTAGACTTCACGAGCTTTGCCAATAAGTACACTTTGTAATAACAAAGTCCAATGCTCTCTGGGCCATTTCAAGTTTTCAGCTATTTTCTCGAAATGAAGAAAGTATTTATCTACTTCTTTTTCCTGAAAAGGGGGTACTAACCTAATATATCTAGTAACATCAAAACCTGAACTTGTGATTAAAGGAGTGAAGTGTGCTCTGTTTGCCAGTTCTAATTCTCTTAATTTAAATTGCATTTCCCTTTCTTCTCTTTGGATTTGTATCTGCCTCTCTTCTTTTTCTCTCTCCATCTGTATCCGCATTTGTCTCTCTTCTTTCTCTCTCTCCATCTGTATCTGCATTTGTCTCTCTTCTTTCTCTCTCTCCAACTGCCTCTCTTCTTTTTCTCTCTCCATCTGCCTCTCTTCTTTCTGCATTTGTATCTGCCTCTCTTCTTTCTCTCTCTCCATCTGTATCTGCCTCTCTTCTTTCTCTCTCTCCATCTGCATCTGCCTCTCTTCTTTCTCTCTCTCTCTCTCTCTGAATCTGAAGCTTTGCCAATTCTAAATCCATCTGGTTCTTTAACTCTAATTCCCTTAATTTCCTGTCAGAACCAGATACAGACTTTCTCTTCAAACTTAAAGCACTGCTATCAAAAATTCCCTTTCCTACTAAATACTGAATCAAAATAATCTTTATCTCCTATTTTTTCAATGATACTTTTGCCTCAGATAGACTGTATTTTCTGGCAAGCTCGAGCAACTAATCCTTTCTCATGCACTCTAACCCCTCCTGGGTAGGTTTTGAAATGAAATTCTGAACATTAGATGCCGTTGTAAATGCTTGTTGGTTTCACACCAAAAAAAATTTCTCTTTTAAAAATCTTTGCCAAAGACAAAAATATTCTCCGAGACAAAATCAATATGAATTTCAGAGATAAATTTAATATCTCTAATATGCTTTAATGAAATTCAGATCCCGGAACGACGAGCCCCCAATTTCTGTTACGACTCTATGGTCTAAGAAAAATGTAACAGAAAGAAAGTGAAACCAACAAATCATGTAAAAAATCAACAAGCAATTTATTACTAGATAATTAAAATGAAAAATCAAAAAGTCACTTACAGTAATGTGTTTTGAAATCCTAATAATCCAATAAGAATGATTGTTCTAATCACAAGTCCTAAATATAGAATGTTCCGAATTCACGGCTGTGTCCTTGAATGTTATGATGTGCTAATGGTCTCCAAAGTCCTGATGTACTAGAAATCTTGATGTGCTGATGTCAAAATGAAGTATTCCAAAATCTCTGAATAAGTTCACATAAATTCCAAAATCATCAATTAAAAATCCAAAATCCAAAAGTTTGTGAGCACTGTTATAATCCAATGAATATTTAAAATAATTCCTCTCTTAGAATTTGGAATGAATTTTCACAACTGTAATAGCTCTTTACAAGACTGATGGTAATGTCAAAACTGAAAAAATGTCCACCAAACATGGTATATATAAAGATTGGTCACATGACAGAATGTTCTAGAATGTGTGTCATCTTAATGGAATTTTACTTGTAAACAAAAATCAACCTTGACCTTCAAATTGAGAAAACATTATATTGATCAAAACAACCTAATTCAAGGACACTAGTTAAACATGTTTTTCCTGATAACATTAAGATTTAAGCAAATATTAAAGTGAAGAAACATTTATAATTTCCTAAAATATTTATAATATTATATAAACATCATACATAACACTACTAATGCTTAGCAATATATAGATTTATAAACAGTTATGATAATGTCTTATAAATGTCACTATTACTAATCATAACACGTTGCATTTACATATCATTATTGTCATTATGGTTCTAAGGGCTTTATTACAAATGGCTAGTAGTAGTAGCAGCAGCAGCAACAACAACATCATCGGCAGAAGTGCTACTTGTGGTAGTACTTGTGGTAGTAGATGTTGTAGTAGAAGTGGCAGTGTTGTATTTACTAATGTTTTAAAATGTTCATCAACAGGTATTTTCAGGACATTAAATGCAATGTTTACTAAACTCTGCCAGATATTGATATATTATTTCTCAACAAAGAATGAAAGGTATATACAATTCTACTCAAAATATTGGTAAATATCACATATATAATTTATGGGTAAAGCCGATACCTATTATTATTATTATTATTATTATTATTTGTAGTAATAGTAGTAGCAGTAGTAGCAGCATAAGCAATAGCATCATTTGTATCATATTAAAAAAGAGTACTTGTACTAATAGCAGTATGTTTAAAAATCAATATTTGCAATTGTATAATGCTCCTAGATCAGGAAATATAACACTGTACGACAGGCTTATCGGGTTTTTTCATTCTATGCATAAAAGATAACTATTTTGAAAGCATGTAGTTATCACTTCAAAGTTCAGTTTTCACCTTGGTGGTGAGTAAAAAAATACATTTAGAAAGAATCAACCTTCTGGACAAAGTCATAAAGTTTGGCTTTTGACCTACTTAAAAAGACGCTTCACCATAGAGACAAAACATACATGAAGAGCAATATTGTACTCCATTCGGCAAGCCTTTTGAGATGGAGGGGGGGGGGGGCAAATAGGATTGAAATTGAATGGGAGTAAACCCAAATTTCTGACTGCAGCATCTCATTCTAGACCCTTGTACTTCCGTAATAGAACGAGAAACTACTTATGTATGGAAAGAATACCTATTAATTACTGTCTTTTTATTTGTGTGGCAATAAAAGAGCCGCACAATTGACAGCAAAGTCTGGCATGTGTATATTGTTAATGACTGTTGCCTAGACTTGGGAAGGATCTTCTTTTCCTGGATTATATACACAAAATGTCATAATTACAAAAAAGAAAGAGTCACTGTTTGGATTATAAACTCCGATGCACTCACATTTCTTTGCTCTGTTTCAGCTAGCTTGATGCTTTTGTCCAGTTTTTCTGATGTTTAGTATTAAAGGCAAAGGAAATTGAACACAGAAACTATTATAAACTCCGGACAAGGTTGTTTCCTTCTTTCTTTCCTTTTTTCTGTTTGTATACTGCTATCTCTTTGCATATTTCTTGATTTGCAAGAGAAGTTGTGAAGAAAGACATTATTGACATGGATACTGTCATCAACCGGGAAGAAAATAACCGTATGTGTTTGTCAATGAACATTCCGGGGATTGCAATTTCTGCAGAGATTCGCGTCTCTTAGAATGTCATCTTAAACGAGACTTTACATTATGAAACAGCTGGTATACTGTCTTTCTTAACGTGTTGGATATCCATTTGATAACAACCCTATTTACTTAACTGTGTTCATCTGCCAACGATTTTCGTCCCTTTCCTATCATGTGATATCCCATTTCTAGACATGATTGTTTCCTAGCTGAACTTGGATTCCACTTTTAGCTGATACAGGTTTTGCGAGGCTGATAATTTTTAATACTTGTATGTTTTAAAAGTGTAATATCACTTTTGATTTTTACTTGAACATTATGCATTTATCTTTAGAAGAAAAGTGCGATTGACGCTTATTAAACAGAAAGCATTTATTCAAGCTATGGTATGTCATTGGCCGACTCACTGGAAATATAAATGTGTGCATGTTGTTTGAACCCTTTGGTTATGGGGTTAGTAAATTAATTTTGACTTCCATAACCTTCTTAAGCAACAAAAAAGCGTTTCTATTATCGAACTAAACACGTGTCAAAACCGTCGGTCACCAGATTTTAGCACAGTTTACAATAAAGGATTTTGTATTTATTGTAACAATACAGTTGTTTTTCAGATGACGTTCTTAGGAACCATGTGACAACCTGCTTCTGAATTTTCAAACCGGTTGAGAAACTTTTAATCAAACTTTACAGAACACAATATTTCAAGTTTGTGTCCAAACAACTTCTCAAGCAACCACATAGCTTAAGAATAAGCCATGTTAAAAATGTATCTCCATCTAGTAATAGCAATAACATAAATAACAACAACATACACACGCACACTGTAGAGCTGCACAATGTATAAGATATCCATATGGCTACTGTTGGCATTAATACTACTCATCTAATGATGCCGTCGTCACCAGTATTGTAAGAGATTTCTTCTTTTCTATATATGACAGGAATATTAACTACGATTGTCGTTACAAGATAACTGCTGATACGTCAAAAAACCTGGTCGGACTTTTGGTTCATTATTCATATTTGGAAGGAGATGATTATCTAAACATATATGATGGAGAAGTTGGTAACTATATCTTTCACTATTTTGCTGTTATTCTGCAATTTCTTCTCACTGTCATTCTTTATATATATATGTGTGTGTGTGTGACATATATGTATATATATGTGTGTGTGCGTGTGTGTGTGTGTGTGTGTGTGTGTGTGTGTGTGTGTGTGTGTGTGTGTGTGTGTGTATTCCGTAAATGAACAAAGTGTGGCACATGGTTACTATAGGACCAAAATGTGGAGTCAGTGAGAAAGTATAACTGGTCTATAATATCTTCGCCTGTTCTTGTTTATTTTTAAAAGATTAAACACATTTCATTATCCACCTTTCTTGACACGGGCCTTCCGTATCGTGGCATTAATTACGTATGCTTGATTAACCACCCTTCCTCAAGAATTTTGTTTGGATATTTGAGTCTACATTTTTAGACCCTGTATGCTGCTTTGGAAATAAATGTCGCAGAGTTTTGCTGGAGATTTCATCTTATCTTCATTACATTTTACATTGGTGATCATCTTGCATGTGCCCTGGATTTGTGCCCAACATAATCAATATCCGTTAAACATTTGCCGACCGTAGCAATTGATTGCCTTAAGCTTCATTGGCAAGGATTGCACTCTATTAACTAAGCCAAAATTTGATCCACTCCACTCAGTTAATCCAAATAAACTCTAATGATTTTTAATCTTTAATTTCTTGTGTTCGTTTGAACTTCTTAGAACGCAAAATAGGCAACTGACAATTACGGAAAAGCCAAAGTCTGAGTGTTTTCATTTTCATATGCAGTTTGGGGTAGACGTAATTTACAAACTTCTAACTACGGTTAAAATTTGAGATCGACATATTGTTAATATGGTCAATGATTCTGACTGCCCATATGGGTGTATGCATATTTCAACATGTGCGTACGTCCAGAAGTGTATATTATTGTTGAGATGTTTTAAATCGATATCAAGTTCTCTTTTCAAACTAGTCTTAAAGCACTTATGGATGGAGTTTATCTCGATAATTACATCAATCTGACACCTAAACTAGGTCACCGTGACCTATATGACATGCATCTGGGGATTTAAGTGTAAGTCTCCATAACAGATAATAGTTGGCGCTCAAGGCGTTTGATGAGAGAATGCATTCTCAAATATATATACATCAAACGTATTGCACACAAGGTCGCTACAACCTACAAATCCCACTTGAAATGCTTTACTGAGAATGTTTGTTATCGGTTAATCTCCATCTTTTATCTTTTTCAGCAATAAATCTAAAAGAAGTAATTTTTGAGGACTACAACATAACTTCACCTTTCACTTTCATTACTTTGACCTATATTTGATGTCTCGCTGAACTTTGTGTAACTTTCTTTTTAAACTTTCATGTTGGAGGTGTAAACCTTGATATGGGAATACATGTCTAAAAGTGAAATCTGATAACTTTATATTTGGGTGACGAAATTAAAAATTTCGTACGCACAAGAATAACCGTATGTGTATCATCATAGAATGATTCTTTTCTAATTATCCCAAGGAAAACATCAGGTCCTTTCAGCCAATCAAAACCTCTCAAATATTATATATGAACTACGTAAACGTGTATTGACCTGAAAACAATTTATCTTGGTCTGATTCCATTTACTCGCAAACCACAAATATTTATCCATATGGATATTCCGATTTGACAGTATGTTGTGTCCATTTCATACCCGCACAGAAATCCTTCAAGGGGTATTTTATATTTTAAATTTGCATTTCTCAGTATGTAGAAAAAAAAGAAAATAATAAATCTGTTTGGCCACTCTACAGTTCAATAATATGAAAGAGAAAAATGAGATACGTTTTAAATCAGGTAATTACATACATAAAAAGCACAAAATTTCGTTGTCGATCCAAGAGTCCAGCCTAAAGCTGAGTCTGGATGGCATCTAAATTAATTTGCATATCCCATATTATTTTTGACAATATTTGATGCATTACGTCTGATAATTTCTGTACTTTGTTCTATCATGCCAGTATTGATCCAAACTATATCTAAATATTGTTTGAATGTTTCCTCAAAATTATCCTGTCTGAATATTTACAAATGTGTCTAAATATAGATGCACATTTTTAAATAGTGTTTTATGATTTTGAACTGTTTCTGAATATTTCTTAGAATGCAAAACAATGACTGGTTTTGGTTAAATTTGTATAGTATCTCAGAATTTCTCACGTCTCTTTGAATTGTGGTCAACATATATCTTCAGTTTGTGTGTTTTGGTATGAATTTTGATTGAATATACCAACAATGATTCAAAGGATCTTAAGGTTGATTGAGTGTTTTGAACGTCTAGTTTTGCTCCTTCCGATTCAATATGATTCGTGTATTGAGTGAAAAGGGATGATCACATAGACTTCAGACCGCTTTAAGACTGAATTCAGAACCTGCATTCATGAAAAGTAAGATGATATGAAATGAAGAAACAAAATCCTAATTTCTTATATATGACATTAAAACTTACCTTTAAGCACTTTTTTAAATCTTGTATCATCTTACTGGGACCATCTATCATATCAAATTGAAACGACATTGAATATGGAAACTTAATTTCATAGATGACTCCGGCTTTGATCAGGATTCATGACTCCAAAGTAAATATATTTCTTATACATGACATTAAAACGAATCTTTGAGCACTTATTTAAGTATTGTATCATCTTACTGGGACTATGCATCATATCAAATTGAAACGACATTGAATACAGAAACTTAATTTCATAGATGACTCCGGCTTTGATCATTATTCATGACTCCAGACTAAAGAGCGATCTTCCAATCTCTACAGATGATATAATATATTAAAAAGCAACAAATCAAGCAATATAGAGAAGGAGAAACCTATTCTTTGTTCTATGATACCAATACACCACTCGATTTGCAATGGAATTATCGAAAAACTGACGAAACTATTTATAAATTGAACTTATTATTTTACAGGATTTCTGATGTCATGAAGAGTAAAAATTGATTATGCACCATACATGAACTGAGTTCGCTTCGCTACGACCACTCATACACCATGCAATAGATTTTCAAACTTCATGACATGAATTCTGTAAAATATGAAATTCAATTATTTTAATTGCAAATATTTATAGAAACAAAAACGTGTCTCAAGAAATAAGCAAATGATCGACATTTTAACTAGTACTCACAAATATTTCCAAAGCGCATGAATACAAGTAGATTCCTTATGGTGTTATGAGGGTTTTTTACTGCGTCATATGGTACGATTTTAACCATTCTAAATGCTTATTACAGAGACATGTAAAAATTTTAATTATATGTCAAATTAAGCTCAAGCGTCACCGAACTAAAAATCGGAATATTTGGAACTTTGATTTTAGAGACGATTTAAAAGCAAAGACGGAAATAATAACTTTGCAACTTAGAATGGAACCATACAATCTAGAGACATGAAATTAATATGATGTTCTTGGCCTTCTTGATCTGAGATTTATATTCAATAATGGCATGAAAAGAGTAGATCAACTTACATCAAAACTCCATTAAAGTACTTTGTACAAACGGGATATCAGTGTATATCAGAGTTTCCCACAGCAATTATTCACTAAAAGCACATTTATTAATATCAGAGTGATAGAACGTGACTTTATCTATATCCACATCCAAACTGGACTTCCTAAACGTTTCAAAGTGAATATAAAGTTTCAAACTTTTTTTTTTACTTGGCATGTTAAAGCATCATTCCATAACAATATTTATTTTTCACAAAAGTGAATAAAACAAATTATCTCATATAGTCTTTTATACTGTATTTTTCAGGTGGAACTCTACTTTTCTACTCCAATGGATCTAATTCTGGTTTTGTTGTCAGTACCCAAGGCTACGTTCACGTTCAGCTTAAGACCGATGATGCATCAGATACATTGATTGATAGTGTTAACATTGATACCGTAAATGGCTTTAATGGATTCATCATTCGATATCTCACTGTAGCAGGAAATAATTGTATGTACAATATATATCTTTAACATCCTCAGTTTTGACATCTTTGTTATCTTAGTCCTTTAGTAAGGCTGTTGTTGTTTAAATTTAATTTTGTTAAGGTGTGTGTTTGTATCAATGTTTGTGGCTGGTGTGTATTAGTTTGGGTATATGTGCATATAACCCTCCTACACTTCTGCAGATAAAGACATAATTCTATGGAAACGAACAATGTTGTTGATTGAAGATTTTGATTAAACTTTATGAGCGGGTAATTACAAGAGAAACATTTTTACTTGAGCAGTTCTCTGTCATCTTCGGTTAAAATAAGTGCTCACAATAGGTATTTCCCTATTATTTCAGTCTTAAGGCAATATAAATTAAACAAGGTACCTCAGTCTGAATATGCATTGGATGTTTTGTCTTATTGTTTTTGTTTTTTTAAAAATATCTTGTATTAGTTCAATACCAAACATCCATGATCAACTCAGGGACTTTAGTTATTTTTAGGGTTGTTGCATAATAATAACTTCGAAAGACATACATGATCTTCATCTAGTTTTTAAACAAATATTGTCAAACTATAGAATACCTGACCTCCCGTTCAATTATCTGCTGTCCTTGACCTTAATCATTGAAGTTTATGAGAATGACTGGCAATTAGAAAGTACAATAACAACGTTATTATACGTATTTCGATTTGATACAACTAATACATGTATTGCAACAAGATCAGAGATGAGATGGACAGGCCATTTTCCAGACTGAAACATTGCATGTTTGACATTTTTGTTATCCTAGTCCTTTAATAAATGTAATCTTATTTAATCTTGTTAAATTTTGTATTTGTATCAATATTTGTAGATCGTGTGTTTTAGTTAGGATATATGTGCATATACACCTCTTACACGTCTGCAGACATAGACATAATTATGTGGAAAAGAACAATGCATTTACTTCAAGAGTTTGATTAAACTTGATCAGCGGGTATTTATAAGAGAAAAGTATTTACATCAGCAGCTCTCTATCATCTTCGGTTTAATATACGAGCTGATAATATAATACGCATTTCTCTATTATATTCAATCTGAAGGAAAGATAAAGCAGACAATGTATCTCAAAAAGAATATGAAACAGATGTAAGCTTGGGAAACATCTTTTTTTACTTACATGATCGACACATAGTCAAGCGTTTTTACCATGGTTGTTGCACCATAATAACTTCTAAGATATTATTTATTGTATCTTCTTTAAAAATATCTTGTCATGCTATAATACTATCTGATCTGTGATTCAATTCTTACTGATACTTAAGGTCGTTCTAATAAGTGGCAGTGAGAAACTACCTTAATAAGTTTATAATACGCGATGAGATTTGATATGCAAGGAAGTGTATTGCAACAATATCAGCGATAATATCGACAGTCAAGCCGTCATTTTGCAAATTAAATCAATGGATAAACCAAATTACTCTGTATACAAAATTAATAAGGGTTAAAAAAAACGGCAAAATGATTGCCTGTCCTTTTCATGGACTCATTTAATCGAGCTGACCTAGGCGGAAGTTCAACATAGCGATCACTTTAGCGTACGTGTTCATCGATACGCATGTCCTTATGTCGGTAAAATAAACTCAGTGTTAAAAATTTTGTTTTTATTTTTCTATATGTGTCTTTTCTAGTTAAATAAAAGGTGGGCTCGACAAGGGGTGCGTGTGTGTGTGAGGTTCTTATGTTTATATTTTGCATATGATACGTTGAAGTTATAACAAGAACGTAAAACGTGGGCTAAAATTTTTTTAAAAATAATTTTTCGAAGAATGTATTGCCTATTTGAGAAGAATTATTTTTGGCAAATTCGTAGCATAACGTAGTTCAACTGCTAATTAATCTAGTGGATACAACAAACTTGGATTTTTAGCACTGATTTTTATTATCCCCGTTGCAACCATGCAAAACTTTCCGGCCTGCTTATATATACTTTCCTTAAGTATTTAAATTCTTTCGAATTGGATGTAAACTAAGGAAATTTCACAATACTAATTACAGATTTTGTTTGGGTTTTGTAGTGTCTGAACCTGTTTTCACAATCAATGACGTGCCGGATGATTATACCTTCCTCACAACGGATATTAATTCGGCAATTTCAGCTCTGCACCCTCCATTCTCCAGCACCTACAATACGTATGCGTATGTATCTCATGAATTGCATACTTAGAAAGTATGAATTAAAACTACATTATCTAATAGTCTATCAGTTCTTATTTACCTATTTTTTCTAGATTTAGGGTTTTATTCTGACTCCTAACATTGCGTATTGATTAACTTCTGATCATGATAAAACCAGTGTTAGAATTTTGACATCTGTCATTTAAACAACATTTGCAAATAGCTACTCTTCTGTCCTTTTATTTAGAACGTATAAAAACTAATTATTAATCAATATCTCTACTGCTAAGAAAATATATCGCTACACACCCCCCGCACACACACACACACACACACACACATATATATATATATATATATATATATATATATATATATATATATATATATATATATCTGTGTGTGTGCGTGTGTATGTTGATTATATTCAACAGCTTACGGAATGCAAATGTTCATTCTATTTTCTATTTATATTCATTCCTGTCTCCATCTGTGTTCTCCAAATCAGTAATTAGTTATAATCTTCCTACCTCATCTACATTAAGAATACAAGTAATAACATGATATACTTATGTTGTCAACAAGATTGTAGCATATTTTCTCTACAACTCTCTGAACAGGGGCAAAACGTTGTTCTGGATGATTCGAGCTCCCTGCAGGTCATACAAGAATTATATCGAAGTTTTATTCCTCGATCTAGATGGTGCCAATGATTACCTGACAATATTTAACGGTAAACCTCACAAATCACTGTTTTATGCAATGTTTTACGTCCCATCTTTTTTTTCTTTGATTTAGAAGATGGTTTCAATTATCTGTATATTTATGATAATAAATTGCAGAAATTACTATAATACTGATTGAACTAAATGAGAGAAATACGTAAAAAATTTACCAATATATCGATCGCATATGACAAATTATCTATATCTAGCTTGAAAATGGAACCACATTATTTTTATAATAAAGAACAAAACATTTATTTACTTAAAAATCAGTATAAAGTCAAGTTTCTTCTTTCATTTATCTTTGCCGTGGACCTTTGGTAAAGGCACTGACAGTTAGCAGTGTTATGCTGATTATACTTCAGGTAGCGATGAATCATCAGGAGCACTTCTGGATTATAACAAGGCACGCAATACATATGGATATTTGACCTTCAATATTACAACATCTGGCCAGTACGCTCTTGTACGTCTCTCCATTAATAGCTCCAACAAGGACAACCATGGTTGGCTTCTTACATACAGTAAAGTTGAATGTAAGTTTATAGGAATGCCGCTTTTTTGTATTGTCTTCATTTGTCAGCTTGATTTGTCCACCTGAATCCAAAACTAAATATATGTACAATTCATTTATGTTCACAAAAACGATATATTTGCAGCTAAAATCAAAATATAACATGTACAGAAAGATTGAATTAGATGAATAAGACCCATAGACAATTATACATGAAGATATTCTTTTCATGAATTGACAAGTGTACTTAATGCTATGGTACAAATATTGTATAGCACAATAAAGATCCAGGAATAAAGTAAGCATTAAAATGAGTTTTGCAGATTATGCACAATTTTGGCGTCACTGATTTATTTATTTATATATTTAATTGTTTATCTTTTCATTTCAGGGTCCGATCCCTCTTCGTATAACATAACGAATATCACAACGTTTGCACCAAGCAATGATACTGAATTAGTGTGTAACTTCACAGCTCCAACTTTAATTGGCTACTGCCCCTGGTACAACCATAGCGTTTCTTTCCCCAGTCTTCCAAATGTCTATAAACAGTAAGCTCTTCTTTTATTTCTTACTGTATTGTCAGATTTGTGTGATGTATGACCAGTGATACCCAAACAGCACAGGAAGAAGTATAATGTCCTATCAACTGCATTAAGCTCAGATGATTGGACTGTTGAAAATCTATATGCCACATAATCGAAACAATATATATTTTCTACTATAAACCACACACAGAACAGAACCAGACAATATTCTGTTGTTTGCAGAATTTGATGTTCCCATATAAACACTCAATTTGTACATGCTACCGAACAATGTCTGAAATGCGGCTTTGACAGCCCTAAAATGATTTTTATTTTTTACATACGTTTACTTGCATTTTCGCCTGTCGCCAAAATGACAAATGTGCTATAGTTTTGATACCAATTACTTTTAACTTTAAAACGATTACCTTTACTTCAGTGGAATGTGTCATGATTGCATACATATTATTTAACAAAAGTCACCGAATTGAAGCAGGTGCCTCCTTCTTTTAAGGACGATAATTCAGTACGAAGATCACTGTGCGTACACATTTTATGCATGTATTCTTTATACATTTTAAATCGGCATTAAAAGAGGGTTAACTTCTTCTTCTGTCAGAGGAAAAATGTCATATAACACAATTATTTATAATTAAAATGTTTCTTCCTCTATATTATATGAACAATAATGAAAACTATCAAAGACATACTTCTTTATTGTATTATAATTCTAATTGTTATGAATTGACTGAGTTTTCTACAAGGTGATATGATATAAACTGTCACGTGATACTGATCTGGAATGTTTTACACATCGGACACTTATGGGGAATACTTTTCGGTAACCATTGAATTTTGCAGTGCACCTTAGTTAAGTCTTTACCTGTGCTAAAACTTACAACACAATAATAAGAACAACACTGTCTCCCCCCATCCACCCCCGCACTCCCCTTCCCCCCCTCCCGTAACTTCAGGTAACAATTTGCAACTCCGCATACAGAATTTAATTGCACAGTCCTTCCTGCACTCCATCACTCACTTCTGTAGCCAAACAAAGCATATATCAGGCTTTACGAGTCACTACACATTCATAATCATAAATCACCCATCTTTGCTTCGACAGTGTCTCATTAGCTGTTATTGAAGGACGTGGTCATATGATGCATGAGCAGGTGATCTCATTAAGAATGGACACAATGTTTGTTTTAAAATATCTAAAAGTGTAGAAAGCAAGAACAACGAACGCTAAAACAACAGGTACCAGACGCAAGCTTAATGTTGAAGGAATCGATAGCCACGTAAAAAAGAACACAAAATCGTACTGAATGACAAAAAGGGTCATCAGATCACTGCTATGACCCGCTGAGACTCTACATTATTTATAATACTATATAAGAGTTGACGATCCTTGGCTTGCAAAGATGGGGCTAGGCATTCTGGCGCTATGTGTAGAGAATAATGAACGAAAACTACGTGCTACCTAAATTCAAATGTTTTGTTGACTAAATCCGCTGATTGAAGATAGAAAGGGGGAAACTTGTAATTGGAAGGATTAAATAATCATGGTTTGATATTTATCGAAGTGTACATTTTAGCCAATTACTAACACAGTTAACAGGATTTTATTTATTTTGTGAGTGACTAGTTAACATCTATAAATACCGAACCATGTCCATTTAATCGTATAGTGCCTAGAAGTTAATTGCTATTTGCCTTATAATTTTTTGTTCTGAGTACTTCAGCTTGTGCTGAATCACATTTTTATATGGATCGTTGCCTTAAATTGTCTGCACTTATAACTACATTAAAAATGGAAAAGCCTTTGTTTCATTGTATAAATAAAACATCAGTGCTCAAATTGTACGTTTATATTATGGCACTATAAACAACAAGCACAAACAACAGAGGAAAAGTTAAATATGAATATTTTCATCGCACTTGAAATAGTAATATTCTAATTAGAATAATTGGAATTAAGTTTCGTTGTAAGTTTTAAAGTGGATGTGGGCTATTTCATATGGTTCACGTTCAACATCGATTGTACCTGATAGAACATTTAATTTTTATATCGTACATTTTAAAGCTGACATAACTAAGTTACCCACGTTTTGATTTATTTATTTATAACCAATGTTTTGTGATATCTCTGAAAATTATCAAAGTGTATTCATTAAAATTTTTTGGCTTTAACCTTTCTTTCAGCAATTTGGATTGTGAATGGCTACTTGAGTCTGAAAACAGAAACTACATTATTCGGATTACTTTCGACTACTTTGATGTGGAAAACAGTACCTACTGCGTATATGACTACCTTCGTGTGTATGACGGTAAATATATATTTGTAACTAATTTATACACTTTTTGGGTGCTATCGCTTTGAATAGGAAACCTGGATCTATCAAATATATACTGGCCTATAATTAAATGATTATAAATGTATCTCACATACGTCTGTTGTAATTGACAGATGTGGGCATTGTGTGCGAAAGACTAGTCAGTGACTATGATGGTAACTTCCGATTAGGAAATGTGTACGTACTGCGATTAAACCTCCCAAGGTATTTCTTGCAATGTCTTAGACATTTTTTAATGATCGTGCTCACAAGCTGACTTAGGGAGGATATTGGATTTCAGTGTGGTAGGTGTTTTTTTAAAACCTTTTTGCAGGATATGTTCGAAGTAAAACCATTTCACACTAGGAATCGTTCAACACAGCTTAATTAGCATCCATGCGAGATAATGTGATTGATATCGCCTGCAAACAAGGCATAATAACTATTATATGATACATATACCAACATATTCCTCTACATATTATTTTGCAGAATACAATATATGTTAAACACATTATTGCTACAATTTATTCTGGAAATCTTCATGTGGATAATGGACTAAAAAATGGTACATTCTAGTAGTATCATAAACAAGAAAGAGTTCACTATCGTAGCAATAAATTCTGCATTTCATGACGAAATCATTATTTTAGACTTTTCTCTACCCATATACACACAATCTCTCTCTCTCTCTCTCTCTCTCTCTCTCTCTCTCTCTCTCTCTCTCTCTCTCTATTCCACTCGTGATCTCATTCTCTCTTCATATAATGCAAGTTGAAATATGAAATACAACGGAATAAAGTAATATAATTTCGAAATATAACGAGGTTGACATACCTGTATAGTCTGATCGCATTTCCTACGGAAAAATAGGAAATAACAGTATAATTTTCTCACTTGATGACTAATGGCAAAATGCGCCCGTGCCAGATCAGTCGGGTTTTAACGTGACCCATCCACTTCGGGCTGCAGTGTCAAAGAAGTTGTGAAACTTTAACCAGGCTGGTATACATAGAACAGAAAAATTATAAATACATGACAACGATGTGGAACGAGCAGGCACAATACAAATATGATGAGATAAAAGTAGTATAAGAAACCTACATTAGTATAAAGAAAAGGTAAAGAAAAACAAAGTATTATGACAAAGAACGCGAATTCAATGGAGACAAAAAGAAAACGAATTGTAATTCTGTGACCCTCGCCCCTACAATGAGAAAATCTCGTCCTCGACACTCTTTTGACCATCCGCGACGAATTAGTTAAAGAAAACAAAAAGGAAAGGAAAATCAATAACATTAAGAAATTTACAACATCCAGTGACCAGACCCCATCCACTGTGGAGGCTGGCGTAAACGTGTGGATCTTCTCAGTGTGTTATCACTGTATTCTAACGTGTGTGCTCGGGTTTGCACATATCTTTCTCTGGTCAAAGATGCAGCAGTTACATCCAGCATGGACCTTTTGGACGAATGAGATGTGCTAAAATTCCTCTGAGAATCGGTCAGAACTCTGGACCCGCTGGACTAAAAGAAGACGTGTCATTCTTCCGATTCTGTCACCTTTGAGGGATAGTATAGACCTTTCCTGCATCCGAGTAGGTATCAGAGCTGTTTCACTCTGGGCGCCTATCTCTGCTTGCATCTACAATGTTCCCTCTTGATCACCTGGGCCTCGGTACCTTTGTTGATAAAACGTGCTGAACTTTTAGAGGTTGTGGTCTCCTCGGGTGTACCAGAAAGCAGTGCCATAAATGGTAGAAGCATGTTCATATGGAGAAGTTTTACTGGGTCAGATCCCTGTTTCTTTCTGACATCAAACACTGATATTTCGGGGTTTGATCTATTCAAGATTATGCATGACTTCTCCTACTTTGTTTCTGTCTGTCAGTTTATGCACCCCACTCCACTTTCAGCACCCGTATTGGCAAAGTTCAGTTAGGCGATCTGTCTTTGTTTGGGTTAAGTCCAAGGAAAGCATCAATTTAAAGGCTAGCGTGTCGGCTAAAATCAGAATATGTGGAGAGTATCCTTTACTTTCATGTCGAGTTGCGTTATATACATGCACCATGGATCCATCCTACATATGGTGTCGTCTTTATTTCGATGTTCGTCGAGTGTTTTAAGCATATTCAGCAGTTTTTGGTCCATTTCCCATGCTATGATAATTCGTAGTTTTAGACTTTCTGATACCTTCAATCTTGCAAAGTTTTCGAATGGGGCTTCATTCAAAATTGATTTCCTGATCGATGTGCAAGCGCAACAGCAATCCATAGTGGACATTACAATTGTCAAAAAGAGGTCTTGCAGTTGCCTTAGCTGTTTAGTTTCTCGTCGAAACTGACAGTACAAACAGCGTAAATTGATCAGTTATCACAAGAATGGTCTAGAATCCGTCCTTCAATTTCTCCAAAGCCAGGTAGTCCATGTATGCCAGTTTATTTGGATGATGTATCTTAATGTTAAGCAACGGCGCGAAAACAGTTGAGGTTGAAGCCTTGCACTTTTTACAGCGTGTGCAAAACTTAACTTTTCGTTCAATCTTCCCATTCGTTACCTGCAAAAAGAAGCGTACTTTCCACAGAGAAAGAGTTTTATCCTTCCATTGATGTCCAAGATCATCATGCTAGCTCCAGAAACCCAGGTCTCAATACACTTCTGGTAAAAGAAGCTGTTGATCTAATCTGCCTTCAGCCTGTCGCTTTAGGCAAATGATGCCATCTCTAGGCATACGTTTTTTTTCTCCAATTATTTACATAAGCATGCACTTTCCTCCTCTCTTGAGTAGTTGTTCTTTGGTAAGGCTTTGTTCCATTGATCTGCAATCTGTGCGATGCGATGAATGTTTCGATATGCACCCTGCTCCAAAACCCAATCAATAGATCTGAGAATATTTGTCTCTATCCCTCAGGATTGTCGCAGGGGGTAAATGGCAGTTTGATATATCATTGAGCATTCCACTATATATCTCGTTTCAATCTCTAAAACCTTAGAGGTACATATGGCTTTGTCAGAGTCATTGGAAATTTCGGATATCTCTCTTTGATATCTTGAAAGTACATCTGCGTCCATATTTGCGATTCCTGACCTATAGTTGATTTTGAAGTCAAAGTTTAACCGGGTTGCCAGCCAGAGACGTCCGCTGGTGTCCGATTTAGCTGTCGTCAAAACGTAGATGAGTGGAACGTTGTCCTTTGTGATTTCACATTTCGCGTCAACTAAGTGCCAAGAATTCCAGCGTGTACAGTTGTATCGTTAAGGTCTCCCCTCAGAGATCGACAATGTGCCCCGTCCTTGTCCACAAGGGTACAACGAATATGTGTAAATGGGGGATTGTGGCATGGAAGATACACAGGCGCCGCGGGAGTAATCGATTTCAACTCACCCGGTTCCACAATTGCGGAAAACCCAAATATCTCTGCTATCGTAACTACCGCTAATGGCGTCACAGGTTAAATTGATCTGAATTGTTGAGGTAATCCTGACAACACCAGGAGCGATATGGTATATGGTGTGATGTCAACCGCGCACGGTGCAGGCTCGATTGAGATGGCAGAACCGAGTGTGGGCTTATATTCACGTATGAAGATGTTAGAGTCTTTGCCGGTCACCAACGACATTCTCTGTCAAATCTCTTCATTGACCGATTACATGTAGTACGCGCCAGTGGGAAGTTAAATATAATTCCAGGTGGCACCACCGTCCGACGAAAACACAAACAAGTTATTCGCGGGAAGGCCCCTAAACGGTTGTGATCGAATATTAGGCCAACTGTACTACACGCGCAAAGACGCTAGTACGATCTCGAGTGCGCGGGATTCCCCAGCGGTGATTGATGTAGAGAAAGTCACATCAAATTTACAACAACACGCTGCATCGCAACATAGATTTCATGTAAAACACGACGGCTTTCAATGGAAAGCGCTTCAGAACTCATCTTCCGTGTCGTAATATGGATAATTGATGTCTTCAGTTAGTTCGTGTATTAACAATCGAAACTTCCCTGGGTCCATAATTTCATTGGTGCGTAACCACTGACAAATTGATGCGGCCTGAACAACTTTTGGTGCGTTGTTGCCTGCGCGAACTGACCCCACCAGTGTTTCCAACCGATCCACGAGTTCATTTATCTGCTGTTGGTCCACAGACACGCATTTACACCTGTTGTTTCACGTTTACGTCCGCGTTTGCGTCCACTACCACAGATACCTTGTCCATGTTTTAGTTGTTCCTCCTCGAATGAGGAGAAATATTGTTCTTCCTAGTTAGGCACATTCTCCGGTTGGGAATAATATTCTTCGGAAAACAGAACATCGGGTGGTTTTTCCGAGTGTAGTGGGACATTTTTGCTCGACCTCTTCTTTACTATATTTTCTATATATGTCAACAAGTTTTATAAACTATGGCCACATAGGATCGCCCTTGTCTATTTTATTTTAATTTCAACTCACTCCCGAAATACCTATTTTCCCTTCCAACCGCGTAATTCGCTCTGCAACATAACTTTTTTCAAGTTCATGTATGTAGTCTTTAGCGCAACAAAATGTAAGTGATTTTCAAAGATCATCTGGCGTGCCCACTCCGTAAATTTTTGAACCTTTGGTGGCAACTGTAATTTTTACTCGGGAGGTGGTTCTTCTTCTTGAAAACTCACAGTTGCCTCTTCATCGCCTTCGATGTCTTTTGCAATTATGGCTATGGTTTAATCTAAACCTTCTTGGATTTGCTCCGGTAATAATTTCATGGCCTCTGCGGTTTGTTCCGTGGCTATTTTAATATCATTGGCGCGTTTGGATATCTTACGAATTGGACCTGGTTTTTCGTTTGTTCCCATCATCGCTGTCACGCGTTCCGCGGTTTCGCGCGTGGGTTTGATAAGCGGTGCAAACGTTTGTTCGAAGCCTGCTGCGAGGTCTTCCCGTGCAGTCTGTCGCGACTGTAACATATCTTTGACACGTTTGCGTGCACCCATGTACTCGCGTAGAAGTTCTAGTTGATCACCCGCGGCATTGCGACGGTGGTGAGCACCCTCTTCTATGGCATCGCTAGCAGATTTCGTCATTGTATATGTTTATCACGGTTGTTAAATTGCCACGTCCAGACCCGTGGTAAACTTTTTTCGGGATACAGAGCCTCCAGTCAAGTCAATTGTGAGGAAACTATGCGGAATCTGGGTGACCCGCGCAAACATATTCCGAAACTCATATCCGAGTGGTCTGCGGCACACAAAGTAAAGTGAATGTTTGCAATGCCATGCGGGTCAATGCCATGAAATATCATCAACATGTTGCAGATGTCACAGATCACTTTAGGCATCTGTCTGTATCGTCGTGTTACGTCAATCACGTCTGTGCTTTTGTGTCGGCCTCGGGAAAATATTATCGCGGAGTTGTCTTGGTGTTCAAGCATTATATCCACGTACACAACAAGATTATTTGCACTCGGATCAAGGTCGTCAATGTTAGGAGCTTCATCGATTGTGTAAATGCAATCAATGGTGGACGATGATGACATCTTGGACGACTGAAGCGCTTCCGTAAACTTCTTAAGCACATCATAACACGGTTATTTGGCCGCCGACGGTGCAATCACATATAGACGATCTCACGTTAACCGTCTCATGATCAGATTCAACAGCAGTTGGGTTTTCCCGGATCTGACCGGGCCAGTAATCAACGCACGAACTGAGTTTGGAAACATATCAGCGTGATTAGGTGGTCTGGGTTTTGCCTGCGCAGTGAAGTCAATGACGGCGAATTTCCCTTTTGGTAATGTCATGTTAAACGTCACTTCTTGTATAACACAATCATGCTTTCATATTGTGTGCGATGCCGCATGAAATCTCGTACTGGAAATCCAACGCGGGTTCAAACGCGTTATACCAGAGCCAAGATCACTGGAACTTGCGTCCGGTGTGTAGCAAAGAAGTTCACGTGTATTTAAAAGAGTCGGCGGTGATATCGTTGCTGCGTTAACGAAGCTACCCGGGACACCGTGGAACAAATATCCTGGCGAAAAGCATGTCCCTGGATACAATTATTGCGAGCCTGGAACGCGACTAGATATATGACTGAACTGTAATAAACGACCGAAGCCCGAAGAAGAACTCATAAACCGCGTCAACGCTGCATGTTACCGACATGATCTCGCGTAAAAAACATCAACTGATATCCACGAGCGTCAACGTGCTGAAATTGATCTCATCCGTGACTTAAATGCAATCAGTCCTACACTCAAAGAAAGAATCGCCAGATGTATCATCAAAGGAGGTATGAAGGCTAAGATGACTCTTGGTGGTCGCTAGTGCGCTACTTGGTGGTGGACAAAATTCGTTCATTGGAGGTAAAACTGTAATAGAACAAACACGGATAAGAAACTGGCAGGGATATACTGCAGTCCGTGGTGATTGGAAAGGTGAACCTTCTGTTGAATAATTAGCTAGCGCAACAAATGTCACTTACGGGGTTGCTCAGCTTGAATAGCCAAACAATCTACCCGCGCCAAGGAAGATTTCCCGTGGATGGTTTGATGTGAGAACGCCTAACGAAGTTCATCATGCTGAGCTTTTCTTTCTCCCGCATGATCATGAACGCGGACGCACATACAAGTACGCATTAACCATAGTAGATGTTGCCAGCAGATACAAGGAAGCAGACCCGTTGACGTCTAAAGATTTTGCAAGTGTTGCAGATGCGCTTCAACTTATTTGCACAAGTTCACCACTAACATGGCCACGGCTCTTACAGGTGGATCCAGGCAAAGAATTTCTTGGAGCTGTTGCTGCGTTGTCGACAAAAAATAAAGTGCTGGTTCATCTTGGACACGTTGATATGCATCATGATGAAGCCATTGTGGAACGATTTAACCTTACACTTGCGGAACGATTATTCGAACATCAGTGCGCGCACGAAATGTTAATGAATCGTAAACAGCGATCTCGCGAATGGGTAACACGGTTTCGATCAGTCATAGTAGCGTTGGATAATGAAATTACACGCGCAATTGGGTTAGAACTTGCTGAGGCGATTCGGCAGAAGACTGTCATCGTTGTCCACAAATCAGTTTCACAACAACCCATGTTATACCCACTCGGAAACAACTTGATTGAGTATCTGTATGCTCCGTGGGAGTTAGAAAGCGGGTATCGTCGTGCTACTGAACCGGTATGGTCCGTCATTATATTTACAATCTCGGACCGGATTGAATTTCCGGGAAAGCGACCATGTTACCATTTAGCACCAGCTGGCAAACAAGCGGGAGACCGCTCTGTGGTCCAACCATCAAGCAGAGCATTTGTGAGAGAGGATGTGCAATTCGTTCCCGGGGATACGGAACTACCACTAATGTCTATTCTGAAATCGTAAGTTGGTTCATAATCGCGTGGTGCCCGTACGCGTAAGTGGTGATTCCGTTGGGGAATATCCATCACTTGATGTCAAGTGGGGACAAACTCACCTGAAAAGCCGCAGCGTTCAATCCTTCACGAGTCCTAATAAATGAAGTATATCAGATTTTTGCATACCGCTTGGTATTCGTATTCAAGGCTTCGCGTGAGTTGCCTTAGTTGAATCACAGTCGGCATGCTGGCATATAAGGGAAAATCATTGTCTAATTGCAAATTTCGACAATAAAATTTTTTAATATTTTTATTTAACTATAATCAGAAAATGCCATCTCTTTAATCCTGGCTATTATGTCATTAACTTCATTATCTGTTTTAGAACATTTAGGATCTATATTTGTTGCGCTTGTGCTTTTTCGCCGGGCGCACGATAATACTCGTAAATAAATCCGCATGGTCGACATAGCTGATTACGCGACTTAAAGCGACCTTACTTCGATACCATATTTCAGGCATGGTCGAACACCGAGGTAAACAGGTAACGCGCGCAAATGCGATTTAATCTTTTCTGTGACGTTACAAACACTCGTTTGTTCTGGCAATTTGATTCCCACAGTAGATAAACCCTTTCAAAATACTATATGCATCAATTGGTGAAGATTTTGCCATTTATATAATATATGCCACGATAATTGCTTCATATAATATTCTCACACAATCTCTAGGAAATAAATTATATATTATATATATAAAGGTAGCCACAATCAATATAAAATATTCTCATACAAAAAAAAAAAATATCAACAGAATATTTTATATATACTATAGTCATGATCAATAGTCCTATTCCTGTAGTATTTTGGTCTCACACAAAAGGAATCTCTGCAAAATAAAGTATATGTAATATAGTCACAATCAATAATAGTGTATTGCCCTGACTGGCACTTACTAGATTTTGCTTCGTTTACGCGACCAAAGAGTCAAATCATTTACGCTAGCCGCAAAAGCGTTCAGGAGAGTAGAGAGTATCCTGTGTGTTTGTGGAGAGTTTTCACGATGACACCACATTTACAAAGACCAAATTGTGCATTTCCAAGGAATTTATAATTGTATAATTCAATTTCCAAAGAATTGATAATTGTATTTCCAAACAATTTGTAAGGGCTACATCGTTTCACGCTGCCCAATTATAGAACGCGTTGACCTAAATCAGTTACCGAAATGTAAACTAATCATTGTGATACTACTGCCGGGCAAAGTGTAGTCAGCGTATGGCAGGACAAGTGGGGTCGGCAACAGTTCAATGATTGTATAGACTGCATTATGTTGCTCTGTTCACCAGGTTCAGGTGGCTATCGTAGTACATTTGTTAGATTTCGTTCCGTTCTTTAGGCGGCTGATTAACAGTCGGTTCAGAGGCGTAATTATTCTGACATAGCTCTTGACATTCTGGCGGAAATATCCCGAGAAATTCAGTAAACTTCTGATGTACCTGATATTCCTTAGTTTGGCAAGGTTGGAGGCACTCTGTCTTATCTGGGTCTGTATCAATTCATTCTGTGCAGACAACGTGTTGGGTTTGAGCTTCAGTCCGTGTTGTTTCAGTTACTAGAATACAGCCTGTAGACGCCAGAGGTGCTCCTCAAATGTCTTGGAGAAGATGATTATGTCATCCACGTATATTAAATAATCACGATGGTTCAGCTCACCCATTCATCTCTTCTATAGGAGCTGGAATAGGGCGGTCGCATTGGATAAACACAAATTCTTCCTGTTGGATTAATAAAGTCCCAGGGATCCGACTGAAAATGTATCCATTGTATCTATTTTCTTCTCGCATATCAACTTGCCAAAACCCTGATCTAAGGTCACGTTTAGAGAAGTGCTAGAGCCTGAAAGGGCATGAAGAGACCCCTCGATCCTACATATGCATCCCTGTTTGTTCTTGCCGTGAGCTTTCTGCAGCCTGTAAAGAAACGAAAGCCCCTATCCTTCTTTCTCACTAAGACAACATTTGATGAAAACGGACTTTTCGATTCCGTAATGGCTCAGCTCTCCAAGATCTCGTTCAAATGACCCCATACTTGTTCCAACATAACTGGATGTATCCTCGTGTATGGCCCTTTGAATGATGTATTGTCAGTTAGGTTGCTCGGGAGATTGCCTGTTGTTGTATGACCCATATCAATGGGTCTAATCGAAATAATCGATGTTGACGTGTCCAAGACATGCATGAATTTATGTTCTTGTCCTGATGACAGTTCACTCGAACTGAGATTAATTCCATTGTCTTTCAAAAGGGAGTCATCATTCGTATCGATTTAGTTTCCACTAATTTCGCTAGAGGTGGTACACAGGATCAGGGGACATGTACCGGTTGAAGTTAACAAAGTGGCGTTTTTAGAGGGATGGACATTATTTTTCAGATATATTGCAAATCCTTGTTGGGAATCTGCTCGTGTTTACTTGCGTGTTCATCAACACCACTCTGGGACAAACGTTCCAACCACCATGCAATCCATTACTAGTGCTCTGTCAACGCGGCGTCATTGCCAGACTGTGGCTGTTTTATGTCTGGTGATACCATGCAGAGTCACAGTTTTCCTTGGTCGAACCGTGATGGGGTAATTATTAGTTGATTTCACCACAACGCAGACATTGCTGTATTTCACCAGAGCATGGAAAAGCATTGCCCTCTCTACTGGAACTGTATAGCTTTATATAAGCTTCACTGCGTCCTTTTAGAGCACGTATTACGTTTGTGGCTATGATCAAGGAACCTTATGGTTCAAGTCCTTGTCAGGAGCTACCAATGCCGGAAATGTCACATACTTAGTATTCAATCAGGGTATGGACAAATCTGACTCAGTATATCCTAGGTAAGGAAGTAAATTTGAGTCTGGTCAGTGAATGACAAGATTGTAGTCTTCAAGACTTTTTTGCAGAGTTAATTGAAACTTCAGGTTGAGGCTTACCGATAATGTAGTCACCATGCTTTTAGTATCTATCAGGCCTGACGTTTACATCCCGCAAACAAAACTGGTCGTTCGGTTCTCGTCACCAGCAAGATTCTTAACCACCCTGGAAGAGTTCTTGTTACGAAACTCTCCAGTGAGTTCCGGACAGGAACACTGATTTTTATTATTCCTGTTGCCGTGACCTCGATCCGTCGATTATAAGTTTAACTGATTATGCTGTTCAGGCAATGGTTGAGTCTCCAAATATTGCACAGAATTTATCTGGAAAGACGCTGAAGGCTGCTTGTGATTATCCTTAAATTTCTTTTCTACATCACCTAGATGTTTCATCGTGCGTTGTTCGGGCTGGCGTTACCAGATACCGCAGAATTCGACTGTGCACTTCTTTTCTTGAGCTTGGAAATTTCATCACTGTTGAGCAGTTTTTACTCCAGACACATACATCTTTATGCAGGTGGTCAAAAACATCCTGAATGGTGCCATACTAATGACGTGAGACGTTCTTGAGTCTTTGATCACAAAGGACTGTCCAAAATTTCGATCTCAACATGTCATTTCATGCAACGTGCCAAAACGTATCCCCAAGCAATGGCTATATGTACAACGTCTTTAAGCATGCATCTACACGATGCAACACTTTCATTTTCTCTTTGTTGCTCTAGTTTTGTCATGATTTCGCTTGCTGTTGCATTCTCTCCAAATGCAAATTACATTCTAGCTAGTGGCTGTACCATTCGGTGATTTCTGCAAAGCCTGGACTATCATCGCATTGGGATAAATTTTATGTCAAATCAGACACTTGACTTTTAGCTCCATATATTAAAGCCAACTTCCGTCTTTCGTTTGGGTCATCTGCGGCAAAAGTACAAATCTTATGCAGACCATCTTCCATTATCAGAGGGAACACAGAGCAGATACCCTGAGGGCAAGAGTAGGGGATGTTTTCCAAGCTTTGAAGATAGGAGAAGGCCACGTTATTGTTGGTTTTGGGAGCAGAACTCTGTAAATCATACAACTCTGCAGATATTATGATCTTGTACTTTCCCGTCTTTTGAAGGTAGCACAGATAACACAATTGAATGGAAATTACTCAAAGTAAAACAGCTCGGTCAGAGGGAATTTGTAGATGAAATGATGGAATATTTGAATGAGAACATACTCTGTTTAGAATAAGCAATGAGAGGGATTATCTGATAAGAGTTGGGGTAAGAGACAAAATAAAACAATGATAAAAAATAGATTATGAGGTTAATGATTTATCAGAGAGCACGATTAATTCACAAACTAAGTTGAGGAAATTTTACGTTTGATATGTCACGTGACGAGCGAGATAGATTACGAGGTAGCACACACAATGAAGTTACTAATAAATTAATATTGTATCACTATGCAAACGCTATTGATATTTTGTTTGTCAAACTACATTATGACAAATCATCATTTCAAACTAAAAATCAGGCAGGATCAAACTCACACAAGGTGCATATAACTAGAACTGATCCATACAATAAAAGCATCAATCTGAACATTTTAGACTAATTTGGATTAGTAGTCTCGTCGTTATATTTCTTTAAAATTGTTGATGTTCTGTCTCTTCTAAGTTTTAAACTACACAACATA
Organism: Margaritifera margaritifera; assembly: GCA_029931535.1. Classification (NCBI taxonomy): domain Eukaryota; kingdom Metazoa; phylum Mollusca; class Bivalvia; order Unionida; family Margaritiferidae; genus Margaritifera; species Margaritifera margaritifera. The sequence continues at coordinate 1,763,955 of JAQPZY010001301.1, forward strand.
ACTTGGTGTATGCTGACCCAAGAGGATTACGTTTCCAACTGACCTTCGACGATATTACAACACCAGACTATGCATATTATATATAAAATGTACCACAGTCCTGCTATCCTACGTTGAGGGAATATGTAAAAAAAATACAGGAAAACGCAGTATATAGGTACACACGAATTCTTAAGACAACTGGAATAGTATGCTGAAAATCAAGGGCCCTGTGTATGGAGCTCCACACCATTGCAACATACAGTCGGCGCTTTACTGTTTCGAAGCATTCGGTAACGCGGGTGTCTAGCACTGGATGCTTATTTCACTTAAAGTTGTCAGGCAGTTGCAGAGAGCTTCACTGTATATTATATTATCAGGGAATTATTTTAACAGACGTAAATTCTTAGTGATCAAATAGATTATATATAATTATGTGTATCAGTTATAACAAATCTGCTTTAACGTCTGATGTAAGCTGAAGAATGTCAATAATAATATGAAAATGCATAATTGCTTGTTCGTAGAGAAAATGTCAACTAACCTAATCCATCAAATCCAAAGAAATTGAACACACAAATCAGTTACTAACTCTATGAATCAGAAAATAAGGTCTCCAAAAATAAAACAAAACAGTCTCAATGCACCTAAAACACCATGTGTCAAATTGGCACAGTCCAATTGAAGGCCTAATACACATTGGGTGGAAGGAAAGCAACACGTGTAAGTCCATCAGCACGAAAGACACAATTACCAAAGATCACTAAGTACATCCGTCACCATTCTTGCGTTTGTGCAAACTATACACTTGGTTAAACTGCTATGCACTTACAGGTTGGTTCGCCGTCGGGGTCATGGTCAGGTCATGCAAATAAACGCATCATAGCTATTATATGATAATATACCAACACATTCCTCTACATATTATTTTGTATATTACAATATATGTTAATCACATCATTACCAAATTATTTATTAATTTTGCATGAGGATAACAGAGTCAGAAATAACCCATTGTAAGTGTACAAAAAGCAATAAAAAGTTCAACTATCGTCATAGTAATATGTATGCAGTTATTATTTTATGCTCTCTCTCTCTCTCTCTCTCTCTCTCTCTCTCTCTCTAAAATGCATAGTTATTCCACAAAAGTAGAAATATTGAATACATACGGAATGACGTGAGTGAACTTCATATTTAACAAAGTTGTCATATTTACACAGTCTCATCGAATTTTCGAATGAAAAATAGAAAATAACGGAGAATGACTTTCTCCCTGGACCAATAAAGGCATAATGTACACGTGTCAGATATCGAATTGTCACGGGACCCATTCACAGCGGGTTTTAGTGTCAAAGAAGTTATTAAACTTCAAACAGCCAGGTATAAATTGAACAGAAAAATGACAAATATGAGAACGATGTGAAAATAACAGGTACACTAAACGGGTAGAAAAGCATTACAAAAACAAAAATCATGGGAAGAAAGAAAATTAACGAATTATGACAAAGAACGTGAATTCAGTGGAGAAACAACGAAATGACATTGTTATTCTGTGACATGCATTTTCTGTATTTTCAAAAAAATCTAAGCAGTTTTGATGTGTTTATATTCCGGTTTGTTATATTGCTACTGGGGAACTATCCAAGTTTCAATATCTCTCTGTATGACCATGGAATGCCGATGAGACTTAGAACCTTTTGGAAAGTTTTCAAGACATCGTGTTCCTTTTTATTTAACTGCGGCTTGGCATGTTAGCATAATTAACGGCACACATTAACAACTATTTGTCATAACACTATGAAAGGAGGTAGCATTATTCCCGTCTCACCTCTGGCTGGATACATTCTATTTTAGGCTTATAGGGCGAATATCGATAGTGTTCTTTTTGACAAAGAATGTATTTCTGAAATGAGACATATATGGAACGATTATACTGTGGTAGCGTTGTGCAAAAAACATCTTTCTCTATCTTTTCCTGCAGGTGTCTATGTTGCAGATAAAGACCTGTTGAACACGTTCTGTGGATATAATGTACCTCCTTCTCAACAGTCTTCCGGTCAGTGGATGCGTCTCAAGTTTCACTCAGATCATACATTGCAGTATTCTGGATTCCGTTTCACCTATGAATCTCTAAACATAAGTAAGTATATTTTATCAAAAGCTCTCATTCACTTTTACCGAAAAAAGCTATTATAAACTATTGTATACAATGCTCTTTTTGCAGCTGTCATTTTGCACGGATTGTAAAAAAAATGAACGATTACAAATTTTAAGTGTCAATTTCTTACTGACTAAGGCACAGACTCAACATGTAAAGTAGCGAATGTAAAACTTATTGCCAGTATTTTCGTTTACGATAAAATAAGACGTGAAATGTTGGTAGAATTACAATGCAAAGAACTTTTCTGCTGATAATGGCTATTTATTCGTATTGATTATAACAGCATATAATACAACAACGAGGTAAAGATGTACATTGATCTCAACAGATATATACATAAATTACTATCACAAATGAAAGCATATGAGTACCTAGTGTCCTTTGCATCATAAATCAAACTTAGAACCTTGTGTTACACGAACAAAGTGAAGACTGTACTGCTGACATCTTGAAAAGTCATGTAACACATTAAGTCTCCGTTGATGTACAAAATTACAAATTGACATAAAGGTGGTGGCAACTACAGCTCCTGTCATGAAATATATCTGACAATTACTTAATACCTTGAAGTAAGTACTGGCAAATACCAAACAGCTTAAATGAAAATATCCCGCATGACAAAACTATGAATATATTATAGTAGGCAACTATTATGCTACCTGGGTTTTTTATAATGCGAGTGGTAACTATTGGTGAGAAAATTATAATGTGTACAATGTAAATGAACATAAATTAAAACAAGAAGTGATATACTGATAAAAATGGATTTCCAACCTTGCTCTCTTGGCAATCCCAATAACGATGATCTCGTACCACCTATGTTATACAAACCCAAGCTGTTCTGTCTCGCTGATGGATAAATGTTATTAGCTATACTCCTTATCGAACCCATTATAGGACTCCGACTGGCTCAATAACACACAAGCCCTACGTGACCCAGCAGTAACCCCTGAAATCCCGCGCAGACCTGTGTAATATCTAAATAGAAAGAGTCATGGGTCAAATTATACAATTTCGACAACAACTTGCACGCTTTAGCGAAGAACATGAACAACCTTCTACCCCTGTAATACTGCCTGAATCTGTTATAAAAAAATACGTTTAATACATATATAGCTTCTTATAACATGCTCTCGTGTTATATAGATTCATGAACATACATAACTTCTGTCTGTATGCTTTTATATATTTATTTATTTCCTTTATTTCAGCGGAAGATGTGTGCTACAAGGCCTATGATGGTTATGAGAACTTCACTGCTACCACCATGTCGCAATACTTTGAAAGCACAAACTACCCCAATTACTATCCAAAGTATGGATGAACATTTTACTGCATTTTTTTATTTTCTTTTTTTTCTTTTTTTTTTTTTTTTTTTTTGCATTTTTGCGTTTGCACGTTTCTGCTTTTGCTTGATTGGGGTTTCACTGATTGGCAGTAGAGTAATTATATTTTAAATCAATTCGTATGTCTGTCTGTGTTTCCACATATCATTACTTTAAGAATTAACATCTTCACATTAAAGTTGACGTGAGTCTATTTAATTGATAGATACCGAGTCTTCAGAATGTTTCCACTGCAAGGTCAATAGTTAAAGTCAAAGTACGGTGATTTGAAACACTCGCCTTAATCTTTGGAAACTCGATTTTGCATAAATTCTATTGATCTAGACACGTCAAAGATAGTAGATTAGAATCTTTTCCACGAAGAGAATGCCACTAATTCCCTGTTTTAAGCAAAATATAAAATGCATGGTCAAGGGACTCTATAATTCACATTGGAGAATACAGTTGTGGACCAACTCGTTTTTCAGAGACAAACATCTGTTGATAATGGAATGCCATAGGGAAAAATATGAAGATCGCTGTAAAAGAGCCCGTGTTGCACATGTTTATTTCTGGATATTTTTGGGAGAACGTATTTGTAATATACAACATGTGGATTCTATATACAGAGTTTCTCAAATCTTACTGTAACTTGGTTTTGATTAGGAAACTGCATTGATCTATATGATTGTGGCTGATTGTTGTTATTTTACGATCCACATCAATAACGTGGTTTCTTTTGGTTGGACATATTGTCCGAGATGTTTTAGCTTTACTATTACTTCCTTATGGGCAATAAGTGTTGTGTCTGAATAGGGTCGTGCTCTATGAGTAGTAAACGTCTGCAGTCTCATTAAAGTTCTGCAAAAGGCAAATTCAGAATTCATATGGCCACCTATGTTCTCCCGACGGTATCCATGCATTTCCAAACGGCCAGTGGTTTGCTTTAAGGATCAAATGACAAGGTTGAGGTAACTATACTATGCAATGCATTTAACAAAATTTATACAGTCCTTTGCAATGGGAAATAAACAATTATTCAATCTAATGAAGAAAGCAAAATGCATGGGTCACTATAATTCAAAGAGAGTTGGCAACATTCGGTTGATAACTCGAGTGGTACACTTGAAGCCATTATTAATTTGTTTCAATAGCTTGACTAAGGACATAAAAACAAGTACATTTGAGGTTTTACGGGTGTTATAGGAACAAGGTCAATAAAGTTGTCTGAGCTAAAGATTGCAATTGCAACAAATTATAATTTAACCATGACATAAATGATTAATTTTAACAGTAGGATAACTGTATGTGTAGCTATTCATACGTGCATATACTTGCATTTTGAGTGTCAGAGTGCAGATTCACGCTGCTGTGTTACATGCCTAACCATTAAGCATGAATTCTGGAATCTTACCACACAGTCATGCATTTTTTATTAACTGGAATTATATTTTTTAGGTAATTTGCATTGTTGACTTTCGGTTTATAACGATGAATAATTTACCATCCAGGTGCTTCTATCCTTCATAATTGATCAAGTTTTTACCCTGCTTAGGCTTCATGCCTCTTACATTTTGAAAAACAACTCGTAATAATGTGCCATGAAAGACTGGCATAATTGTAGTTAATGTCTATTACATTTTTACATTTGTAAATCTCAATATTAGGCCTGTGAAATGAACACAAAAGAACATAATATGCAATAACATGGAACAATTGTAACTTGTAACATGATTTATATTTTGAGTCAGCCGTATTCTAGGGTGGAAACAGAAATGTCATTCATTTTTTCATAAAATACGTTTCATTATGATGTACAATGTAGAAAGGCTTATATACCTCTATGCCTTCATGTTAACTGTTGTGATTATGACAATATTGATAAATCTGAACAACACGTGTTGCTTTTTCTTCAGCAAATAGTTAATTGCCGGGTACATTGTGTTTTATTGCATATGGTCTTATTTACTCTATTTGTCGCTTGAAATGGAAAGTTCATGTTTTCCTAATTTTGTACGTCTGAAAGAGGATATTCAAAATTGGAGGTATAGCTGAAGAACTCACTGACTTACAATACAACACTTTGTCCATAATTCTCTTGGAAAATCTGTATAGACATTGGATTACTTTTGTATCATTTGCAATGTTATCATAGACTGCAAAATTTGGCACCTTAATGTAAAATAAGACGAAAAAAAGTTATATTCTCAAAATATCTAAATCATGAAGTCTTATATTGTTCAAAGAAGTTTATCTTACAAAGACAAGAACGTGAACATGTGCTTTATCTCAATATACACCGATTTTAGATTACAGATGTTGAAATCAAACATATGGAGAATCAGTATTGCCTTTAAAACGGCGGACTTACATTCTTTAATAATAATAATAATAATAATAATAATAATAATAATAATAATAATAATAATAATAATAATAATAATAATAATAATAAAAAGAAGAAGAAGAGGAAGAATAATGGTAGAAGTAGTACTGTAAACTCATTTAGCAAAGTACTAGCTTATGTCACCGAAGGCCTCATGATGTATATACCTGCGATGTATAGCAGAGAATTTAATAATAACTGAAACAAGTATATAAAGTTACGGGTTCAATTTATTGCTCACAAATATTTTGTTTTGAATACGTGTAGCCAGTATAGACATAAACAGAACTAGATTCAATTGATAAGCATAACATGCAGGGAGCACAGACAAACTAAAGGAAAATTTAATGAAAGGTGTTTTAAAGTTTAAAATCCTGCTTTGAATATTGTAAGACCGTTAGGTTGTTTTACATCAAGTTAGTAGATACATTATAAGTAATTTACTTGTAGTGCATTAGTTCCCAGTTTTTGTTTGCTTTAGCTACAGACTTGACATTGAGCTTAATGAATATGTGGTTTCATTAAAGTTTTTTTTAACAAGCATATCAACGATGAACAAGCATTATCACCTGTGTTTTCTTTTAGCAATCATGATAAATACTGGATGATAGAGAACCCGGAGTATGGAAAGAACACAACTCTTGTTGTAAGAATAACCAGCATCAACATCGAAGTTTCAGAGTATTGCAAGTACGACAGGATTATGATATACAAAGGTAAGCTGTAATATAAATTTAATTAGTTAATTGAGTTTGCAAGAAAATAGCGGTTTATCGAAATAATCATGTTGAAAGATAGATTTATAGTTGAAATAAATAAACGATTATCTATTATTCATTCTTACATGATTGAAATTGTTCCAGCTGGTTTGACATATACACTTTTGTGAAGTCAGTTGTATTTAAACATCGTAATGTCACGTGCTGCTTGAGTACAAGGTGCTTTTTATTTAAAAATGCATTTTTGGGTATTTTTGTATATAATTTATGTACCTAATAATTAATTATGTGATAATAATAATAAATGGCTTAATGTGTGCAAACGTGGGCCACTTGGGCTAGACTCTGAGCCATCGATCTCGCACACTTTCCTCGTGCTATGGAGCAAATTGTGCAAACAGCAATCCGTGTATTATCTGTTTACAACTATTAAGACACCGTACTACTTACTGACATTTGGTTTACTAGTTTTATTCTTGTGTTGTAAATAGACACTTCTGCTTGTAAGTGTATATGTGTTTATGTAGAGCTGTTTGCTGATCCACTTATATGTAACTTATATCTATCAATCTCGAAATCCTTTCTGAAATAATATTAGCATGTTCATCCATACTAAGAGTTCTAAAGCCAAGCGTTTTATCAGACACGAATTATTTTGCTATTTTCGTTTATATGTGTCGAAATATGGGTCAATATGATAAAATATTCCGTTTAACTCAGTGGAACTTGAATCGTTCTTAACTTGTTCTACAGTGTTTCTCAATCTTTGGTTACAGAATGTGTGGAGTAGTTTTATTTGTGAATGCACCTTGTCGTCATCAATAACTGGACAATCGTGATTTAGTTCAGATTGTTAGCGTTAAACCGCTTGAAACTATTCATGCCATACTTCATTAGAGTGTCCATTTAGGGATTCTGAGTACACTCGAAAGGATGAATACCAATATTCCCTAAGATGTGTTGATAAATGAAAAGGTAATTACCGCTCGATCCTTGCCTGATGTAAAGTATTTGTGTAAATATCAGATCATTACCCAATTGGAAGTTTATTGAAAATATATGGTTCTGCACCTAAATCTGTAGGATTTATTTTTCGTTCAAAGTATTATGTATTTCAGGCTCGACTATACATGGTAATTTTTTTCCAGGTAGCCCTTTCATCTCTAAACGTAAGAATAACTTTGACATGGTCCATAAATTTAATGCAATTTTTTTTCTGGGCTCTAGACGGCGAATGTCATTGAAATATATGTTCACAAGGCTAAATTCTAATAGCTCCATTTATGGGGGAGGGGGATTAATGAATAAAATTGAAATAATTCATCTCCTTTGTTTTTTCTTGGGTTCATTAGTAGCTCATTTTATTATAGCCGACGTTAAATGATAAAGTAGTGCACTGCACGAAGTGTAATCATTCTCATTTCGCATACAGGGCGATGCACCACCGCAACAGAGCTATATGATCTAAGGTACTGTGGCAAGAGGCCCAAGAGATATGAGCTAAAAACTTCCCAATATTACCTTATCCGTCATCACACTGATTTCATCACTGTCAAGGAGGGATTCCAAATTGAATTTTTCTACGGTAAGTACATGCAAATATGATTTCATTAAAGAGTTACGACAAACTTTAATCTTCTTCACGCCAATATCATGCCCTAAGACATTGTTTTCGAATGTGAACGTTTTCCACTGACTGTTAGAGAAAACAAAGTGTTCTGATGAGCACCGTGTCTCACCTGTATTTGGTACTAATATGTGCCACCCTAGTGCTCTACTTAAATTAACATGACGCCGTAGCTTTACGTTAGCTGCCACTCTAGGAATTTAATACGAGGTAACATTGTTAGATGTGATTGACCTACATTGCGGGGCATTATCGGTTCTATGCGAATTAACATTGTGGGACATTATAGGGCTCTACGGGAATTTAACATTGAGGCTACATTATTACATTGTTAGAAGTGGCTGACCTCAAATGTGACAACATTGTTACATTGTTAGAAATGGCTGACCTCAAATGGGTCTACATTGTTACATTGTTGGAAGTTGTTTACCTCAAATGGCACAGACACTATCCGACACGCCGTGTGCAGTGACCTGCTGCTTAGTGGCATACATATTAAGGATTACCTACACATCAGATCATGCTGGAGGCATAAGTAAATTTGCATATACTGTACTAATGATATAAATAGCTTTAGGCAGGGGAACCAACTCATAATAACATAAAACGGACGTGACTAAAAGTGCTACTAAATTTTCCAAGCTGTGACGACTTTAGCGTAGACTAAACAATATCCTGGATTTTTTTTTTTTAAATTGGCCTAGACTAAAGATAGTGCTAACATTCCGAAACTGGACCGGACTTTAGTGGGACTGAAAAATATATTGAAAAAATGTAAAAAAAAGATTGGCCAAGACTGAAAGTAGTAACACAAATCCGAAACTTTACCGAACTTTAGCGGAGACTGAAAAATATCCGGGATAAAATACAAAAAGTTGGCCAAAGCTAAAAGTAGTAATAAAATTCCGAAACTGTATCGGACGTTAACAGAAAGTGAACAATATCGGGAAAAATGTAAACAAAATTGGCCAAGACTAAAAGTAGTACCAAAATTCTGAAACTGTACTGGACTTTAGCGGAGATTGAAAATAATCCAGAAAAAAAAATAATACCGAACTTTAGCGGTGACTGAAAAAATCCAGAATTTTTTTTACAATAAATTGGCCAAGACGAAAAGTAGTGCTAAAATTCCTAAACTCATACATACTTTTACGGAGACGGAAAAAATGCCCAGAAATAAATTTAAAATACGCTCAAGCCTAAAATTAATACTAAAATTTCTAAACTAATGTGGAATTTAGTGGAGATTAAAAGCGATTTCCCACAAATTGTAAAACTTATTGAAATAAATTTTGTCAATTGTCAAAAAAAATAAAATATAAAGGTGAAACATTTACCAATTTACATTTTTTTACAAAAAAAGAAAACATTAATAAAAACTAATTTAATTATACGGAATTTTGCAAAGACTGAAAAATGTCCTGACAAATTTAAAACTTTTTTCATGTTCTTTTTTACAAATTGTAAAAGATATGTGTACAAAATTTCACGGGCTTTTAAGTGACCAAGACCCCACACTTACTAACCAACGAGAAAGGTAGAGTGACCAACACACACATTTACTATTCAACACTCTACAATTACTATCAAATACACCATTCTTTCGTCCGTAAATGTGTTTGACTATCTTATCCATACTAAAAGAAAAAGATCAAGAGAAATATATACTAAGGCTTTCTTTCTTATATTCTTGTGAAATCATAATTGAATGAAATTTCATAACACATCGAAAAAATCCACTTTTTTACTATATTCTCTTCTGAATTTCTTTACTGGTATGGGTTCTTCCTCTTCTACTATTTCTTCTGCTTGTCTAGCCTTATTGAACTTCTTTACTGGAATGGGGTCTTCTTCTGAATGTTCTCAGTGCTTCTGAATGCTCTTTCTCCTTCTTTTCTTTTGTCTTGGGACACTCTAAAGACCGATGTCTTTTTTCCTGACATTGATAACAGGTATCTTCACTTTTGTCTCTCTTTACTCCTGTCTTAGAGGTTCATTTTCTATGACGATGTGGACATGTTGACCAATGCCTTATTTCCTGACAGATATAGTTCGTATCTTGATTTATATCTCGAGAGGAATAATCAGAAGTCTTACTGGAAGTATGCTTTCGAATGACACTCTGTAAGTCTCTGACCAGATGGGCCATCCGTTGTGACTCTTCCATCTTCACAGATTAAAAACTGAATGAGAGTATTCTCTTAGGTTGAGAGGTGCTCTATATATATAGGGAGAAAGATGTCACCTAATCAAAATAAATTTGAATCATCTACTGTCATGAAACGATCACGCATTTCAAAGGAGAAATCAGAAGTCAATCGACGGAGACCTTCTCTGTCACCCAATACTCTCCAAGAACTGTTGGCAGAAATTCAAGCTGGCGATTTTAATGAAAATATGAATTACCCATATCCAACACCATCTACCTCCACTGGACAAAGCAAGTCAAGATCAGTCGAGAAAGAAAAGCATTCGGGAGCTACTGAAGATTTTTTGTTCACATTCCAGCTACCCCAAAAGCGACTTCAAGAAAATTTAGAACGATGGCTTCCACCGTTAAGTGGAAGCCACAGTTCAAGTCCCAATAGTTGTCATGTCTTTGCATGTACTGTTCATAAATTTGCCACAGAGAATCTGTTGCTAAACGAAAGCTAACACATGTAACACAGCGTCCAAAATTTAAAGGAATCTTCTCGACTTGTGGAATCAGCTGTTTAAAAGGTACTTGAAAATCCACAAAGTCTTGAACAGTGTCATCGTCTTTATTCCATGGAATTTGATGTAAAATACTGATGACATAAGTCATGGCATAGCTAGTCAGATAATGCATTTGCAGTTGATCAATGTCTTACCATTTGAAGATTTGCAAAGTAATCAGTCTTCCTATAACATTCAGATACAAATGATTCAAATGTCCATGCCTTTTTAGATGCAATTGTTCTTTGCGTTTAACTTGAATCTGTACAAATTATAGTTCATATATTCTCGCAGTTCAGGAAGTAAATTCCGAATGTGCTGTTCTAAACTGTCTATTTACAGGAATGTCTTCTGACCATTTGAACATTTTCAGATTTTTTCATAGCATACAAATACCAATGATTAAAACATCTATGTCGTAGAAGATGCAGTTGTTCTTTTCGTAGACAGAACATTTCTATACCTCACAAACATGAAACTTTTTTGTTATTGGTACGAATAAGTTACCTACAATATCTAGTGTAAGAATATCTTACTATCAAACGGTTTTCTTAACAACAAAAGTAATTTACAAAACTAAAAAGTTTGCGTATCACTTGTAATAAAATGTTTACTACTGGTAATAAAAACTATTAATTCTAAACTATGAACTAGATATATTGACAACTCTGCTAGAGGTCAAAACTTAGAGAGGCTGTAGGTCGAGAAAAAGTATTAAAAGAATGGATATGCGAAAAGTCTAGTCCACGGAAATTGATACGGGAAAAGCCCTTTTCTAGTAAGTATTTAACATGTGAGGTTTCTGGACCACAAGTTAATTCTAAATATGGGGTTTTAAAATTGAGGCTATAACTTTTGGTTTGTGATCTCTATGTTCATAAGTTTAACATTAAAATGGGTCTCTATGCCCCCTAACGGGAACTTTATTGTTAAAACTACATTTACTAACCAATACGCCGTTTGGAGTGACCAACACTCAGTTATCTACTATCTAAAATCCAATTATTTACTAGTCATCACCCACACTTTACCATCAACACGCTGTTTGAAGTGACCAACACCCATTTATTTACCATCCAGTGCCTAATTATCTACTATCCGACACTCACAATATATCATCAATACGCCACTGAGCGACCAATAGCCCACACTTAATATCCAATATGCTGTTAGAGAGACCAACAGCCAGTTATCTACTATCCAACACCCCCATATGAGTGTGTGTACTTGTTAGGAAAATAATTTTCTGTTCATCTGTAAAAATGCGAAGGGCGGTAGTGCTTACACACACTGTACCTACAAACATACATATGGTTTAAGGTTGAGTTTTTTTGTGAAAGACATAGATATATGCAGCCCTTTCCACGACCGCTTAGATCACTTCTAAAAGAGATACTATTCAAATGATTGCCAAACAAAACAAAACCAAAATCTCTCCATTATAAGTACCCCACTTGTCTGATAGTGTATCAGTATGACTGTTAGCATAGTCGGTGTAGCGATTATTTTGAACGTCTGAGGGATCATCCCAGAAAAAAACGAATTTAAATACAGGAGATCTGATTAGCATTGGTTAAACATTATTTACCTAACTGGAAGAATAACTGTTTCTTGTCACTGGACATGTGCGTGGACGTGATCCTCCTGTATATCAATTGGAAGATATGAACGGAAAAGTGTTAAAAGGAACTTTTGACTTGCCTGAGTTACAACGAGTGACTAAGAAAGAAGACGACGTGTACAATCTCGAAATCATTCTCAATCGAAGAAGACATAAAGTGGGAAAACGTCGACTTCAAGAAGTGCAAGTTCGTTAGAAAGGATATCCGCCCAGTTTTGATTCTTTCATTGGAGCTTGACAAGTCATCGACAATAAAAAGAAGTAGAAGTCACCACCATGCCGTTAAACACAGCAGCTACATCTCCATCTCAGAGTTCCTCTCTTCAAGAACTACAAAAACAATCCCTGTGGGTGTGATGTGGAGAAGATGTCCCTAAAAATCAAATCGTCTTTTTCTGCCAAATCTTTGTAGTCTATTGTGTCATTGGAGCAGCCATTGGAAATCTGAGTTTGCAGTAAGGAGATAAACAATTGTATACTATTTACTCAGTAGTTGTATTTGTTATCTTCTTCATAGTCCGTCGTTGAAATATACCGACAGTAACAACAACAACGTTAGTTTCGCCAACGCCAGTCAAAACAACAACACTTCCAATCATACCAGCAGCTCTCTGCTGGAACATTTGGAAAATTATTCTCCTTAGGCAACAAGTGACTCTTCGGAGACCAAAACCATCGAACTATGAATAACCAATTTTATTTAACATTACCTAGCGACAGTTGTATGAATGTGTTTCCCAACAACACATTATGTTGTTTCACAGCCAAACTACTTCACGACATACAATTGGAACAGGAAGCTCATTGGAAAGAAACTTTGGTAGAAATTATTTATCCGACTCGAGTCAAAAATATGGTTGGAGATCAAACCACTTTCCTCTTCGAAATATTTTACGAACAAGTTCAAGAACACTTGGATAAAAATGATCCTCTAATTTACGGATCCAAAACATCATCACCAGCGAATCACCCACTGAATATCTATTCCACGAGAATTCCTACAGGATTTTGTTTTTAAAGCTCAACATCTCGTTCAAACGATTTCAGCTATTTTCAACGATTAGTTTGGCAAAGCACTGGACAAAACTCGCCGAAGTTTACTGATCGAGTACTATAGAATTGCTCACTGTCTTCAAATGTATTTGTCGGACGGCACGATGCTGTCTATCAGATCTTCTCCCAGTTCGTTTGCTATCCCGGGTGGAAACACGGACATAGCACCGCATTCAAAAGACACTCCCAACAACGATCGATTCTACAAGTATTTTCGCTTCCATATCAAATTGAACCAATGACTCAATTTGATGTTTGTGTATTTTGATGTCGTCTAGTACAGCGTCGTTGGAAACACAGCTGCTCCGATGCTGAAAGTCATTCCTTTCAACCTGGATTCCGTAGTAGCTGCTTACGATGAAGGAAGAAACGCGTATTAAGTTCACCAAGAATTTGTACAACCTCATTATATTCCTGTTAGTAAATCGTGTTTTGACAGTATCAGTATTAGTTTAAAGGAGATCTTGGACAATATATTGTATTATCGAAAGGAAAAGTCACCGTGAAACAACATTTTTCATAAAGGATTCTCCGGTGAATTGTAACAGATGTATCCTGTGTACCAAGGAATCACTCGACAACGAGGACATGGCTTAGGAGATATGCTAAAATCAGCTTTTTGTACGGTAGCACCCAACTTAAATCCGATTCTGACTCCATGATTTCATGCCTTAAAAGATGCAGCTTTGATGCAGGGACCAGAATTTATTCAAAACGTTCTCACCAACAAACAAAATCCTATAAAAAGCCTCTATGAAAGCAGGATAAAATGTGTTGCTTCAAACTGGAAACAAACCTTTTGTGCCGTGGAGACACCCCTATCAATTCGCTTCACACTTTTAGCCAAGGCATTACTTCTTCCGCTACAATACAGCAAGGACAAGGCAGAAAGAGACGTCGAATACACTTCAAATCTCATAAATACATTCAGAAAAATAAAAAAAAAGAAGAACAGCAGCTGTCAAAGAATTTGACGTTTTTGATTACTAACTGAAAAAAGGAAAATGATACTCCGATTATCTTGCGAATGTTCCAAGTCAGAACTCGATCCGTTTATCATGCTACCGAAGATCATGACAATGCAAGAATTCCAATGGGTAGAATTTCATTCTGTGTCGTATTTGAACACCTCAGCACGTTTTGAATTTGAAATCAAAATACAAACTGAGGATTACATCGATCTTAATCACAGTTACCTGTACCTGAAAGTCAAAGTTCTTAAAGTCGACAGCAGCAATCCAGGCATCGATGCCAGAGTAGTTCCAGTCAACAATTTCATGCATTCGTTGTTCAGCGAAGTGGATTTGTACTTGAATAACAAACTAGGAAGTAGCAGCATAGATACTGACTCTTATCGTGAGGTACCTGGAAAATATTTTGACGTACGGAAAAGAAGCCAAGAATATACATGTGGATGCTTCCGTGGTATGGAAACCGGACACTTTGGATGTATTCAAGGACACAGAGTTGGCAGAAGTTGATAAGCCTCACAATGCTGGCTTTAACAACCGACAAACGAAATTCAAACAAGGACGCTTATTAGATATGATAGATCGTTTGCATTTGGACTCGTGGTTTTGAACCTAACTTTACCCTGAACAATTACTTGAGATCTTAGCTGACACCGTTTGAAGCTACAGGACAGATAGTATCAAGAACAGCCACGGTATTTCGTACGACGATTATGCAGGAGGATGTGCTTTGCGGGGATTTGATTTCAATCGAGACCAAGGCCGCGACCAGGGACATTTCCACCCTATTAATCCGGGCCAACTTCGTATGGAACTTCAGTTTGCAGTAGCTCTGGCGAACACAGTGAACGTCATCTATTTGCAGACTTTGACAATACTCTGGAAATCAGCAGTTTGAGAGAAGTGATCCTAGACTATTGGTAGAAACAAGAAACGATCGAAAACGAACTTATGGAGGTACGCGAAGAGAATGTTTTCTATCCAGCAACAATAGCAGTCACAAGCTACAAGTGAAGAAGAAAACAAAAATACAGTCATGATGCCAAGATGGACAGAACAAGAAGAACATTTAGTCTCCTGTTTTTCTCGTGACTTGGCTGAAAACACCACAGGCCTAGCCAGAGAACATTGTCATGGGTGTCAAATCAATCATAGTCAGAAACAAGAACTCACATGTTTAATGATGAATTCAGAAGACAAGTTGAAAGAGTATCTGAAGGATGCATGGGCATTCATTTCAGAAGAGAAGATTTTGAAAAAGTAGTATAAAGACTTGAGTGACCACTCCTTACCTCCACTGACTTCTCTGGAGACGAAACGCATTAACGTTTTCTTGCAGCAGAGTAAGGAGACTACTCGTTCATCGACTTACTTAACAGATATCATCAAGGAAAATGTCAGGTGTGAGCTGATGATTTGTCATTACCTGTAAAAAGAAGAAAACTGAATACCTAGAAACTTCATTTAAAAAATGGATTCCTGGGAATTTCATTACCTACTGACTCATAGTTCGTACACAGCTTCTTGGAATCTAGTGGTGTGTGCTAAATATGAACTTCCACATCGAAAGCCTAAAGACGTTCAAGCCTATGTTATCAACACATACGACAGTCATCGACCAGAAACCCACTGTGTATCCGAATACTTTCCCAACGATCACAAGCAAAGTGAAGGATCTTCTGCATTTCAATGGTGTTGTTTGGGGGGGGGGTTGTATTTGGGGGGTTGTTTTTTTGCTTTTGCTTTTTGTTGTTGTTGTTTTGTTTTTAATTTTTGGTTGTTGTTGATGTTGTTTTGTTTTTTGTTGATTTTTTAACTTCCTGTTACATGTTTCAGAGGTTTTCATTTATGTTTATGGCAACGTTTTAGTGTTCACTGAAACCATGAATAGTAAGATTTATTCTAGAGCTTACTACACAGTATAATTATTTTCCGTTCTTTTTAAATCTAATTCAGTCCTTTTACCTTGCTTCTGATCTGAAAAGAGTTATCATATGTACACTATAAATTATAATTAAAGTTTCAGATGCCAGTTTGACAACAGTAACACCTACAACTACGACTACCACAGCTGGACCGCGTGTGTCCAGAGTGGCGCAGCTAATGGACGAATTGACCAACTCTTCTTCCTACTACAATGAAAACGTACCGATGAAGGACCTGAGCATTCCCTCTCCAGCCACGATTAGTTTCGAGTTATCATCCATAACTGACCTGAATGAGAAAAAGGGCAAGCTGATTTCTGTTGGTAAATTCACGCTTCAGTGGCTCGATGAACTTCTCATCTGGGAACCCGGTAAAAAGCACAAAATAACGTATTTTAACGTTCCACAAGATGAAGTATGGAAGCCAAGCCTTGCCCTAATAAATGCATATTCCGGAGTACAAAAGATGGGTGCGAGTTTTATGAATGTCCACGTCACTTACAATGGAACTGTAACGTGGACACCAAAGCAAGTGCTGCAATCGAACTGTAAAGTGGACCTGACGTACTATCCTTATGATGAGCAAGTCTGCAAATTGGTGGTAAGAATTACAGAACAATTTAAGTATCTCAGTTTTCATGAGAGGATAATGGATTATAAACAGGTCTTTCGTTCTGTCAGTCTATTCATTCTTCCGTTGGTCCATACTTACAACTTCTTTTCCTGTAATAATATTCAAATTGATTTATGTGTATAATTTAAAACAGCCAACTAACTGGGCTGCTTTCCTCATCTGACAATGTTATGACCCTTTTGTGTTTAAACATTGCATTTCGAATAATGTTTCTTCTATACCCTGTTAATTTATCTTTGTATATCTGTTGTTTGATTCACACCAAATTATGTATAAATATGTACATAAGTTCTCTCTTAATTTAAATCAAACTAATTATAAATAAATTCATATCTTACATTTGCTTCTGCACAATGGTTCTTTTACATATGATCAAAACTGAATTAACTGGGTCATTGTAATTTGACAGTAAGCTTTTCTTGGATATAATGTCTCATAAAAGAGAAATTTTTGATATGCATTTTGCAGATGTTGATACAATTTTCCCTTTCAACATGTAATATTCTGATATCTTTAATGAGTAGTTATGCGAACTATTTGATGTATTTGGCTAACCCACAGACCCTTTCTCGCTGCACAATACTGAATTTATTCATTTAACCCTTTTTTCTTTTGTTAGATTGTAACACATTTTAATATAAGACCGAATACGCACTAAGTTATACCTAAAAATGAATGGGATCATTCAGCTCAATGTCAAGAAGAAATATGTCCTTTTACTAAGAGTATCAGCTGAATGACTCATTTCTACCCCAGATCTTTCTTTCATTTCTGGTCTATCGTCCTTGGTTGATTGTCATCGTTATATCTTTACTTTTCTGTTGTGTTCATTGTGAAAACTTTTGATGACATTTGACAAAGTCGTACACGTTCAACTAAGGATATTACATACAACTTAACAATATTATATTTTACCACAGTAACTACTTTCTTTTCCAGGGATTTCAAATACGTTTCTATACAGATCTGCATATGCAATATCTTAGCTGAGTTTGATTGTGACGGTTTTTGCCCATGGATTTGTATAGTTTGCTTCTTGTGTACAGATTTCATTCTGAGATATTACTAGCGTCTTTCAATAATTGGATCCCAATAAAATTTATCATGCAATTTCATGTGCGAGGAACATTAAAGAGTACAATAACCAGGACTTATATAGTTCGCTTTATATGATAGCGATATGGCCCTCCCATTTTTTTGTATCAGTGCAATATAATTTCATTGATCCAAAATAATCTCTTCTGTAACAGTAGACCATTTGCAATAAACCTCAAATTCAGCAGTATCTTATAAACACAATACCAAATCACTAAGACAAATTTAAATCCCACAAGGAACGTGTATTCGCATGTTTCTGCAAATCCCATTTAAATCTAGTTAACAAACCATTTGGGACCGAGTTATTACATTAACTTCCGCAGTATTCAGTTCAACCAACTATTATTATTATTATTATTATTATTATTATTATTATTATTCCAGTTCCGACTTTGGGCGATGGACAACTCCAACGTAAATTTCACAGTCGCATCTAAAGGATTTTATGCCAGTTCTGAGTACAAGGATAATTCCAAATGGACTCTTATGTATTCCAGCTATTCACAAGAAATTCTCTCTGATCGTAACGAGTTCACAATGAGCGTCCGTCTGAAGCGAAATGCAGGCTTTCAGCTGTACTCTCTAATGATGCCCGTGGTATTACTTGCCACTCTCAACGTTTTTGTCTTTGTCTTGCCTCCGGAGTCAGAGGAAAAAGGAAGAATGTCCATTCTTATCTTCTGTGGTTTCCTTCTCTACAATGTCATCCAGAACAAGGAAATGCCAAAAAATTCGACAGGCTTGTCTTTATGGGCCATGTACAACCTCGTCCTGCTTGTCAACAGTTTCTCCATCTGCTTTCTTTCACTGATGGTCCTGCGTATCACCCACTTCAACAACAACTCGCCCCCAGGCAGATTCCTCAGTAAACTTGCGCGGGGTATCTCCGCTTTGAGAACCGCTATGATTTTTAACCTCGCAAGTGACATAAATCCGTCTCCATACACACCATGGAAACAGGTGGCATCAGCTATTGAATTTGTTTTGTTTTGGCTCTTTTCAATCTACTACCTTATCATCACAATTTACTTTCAGGCCCGCATAGCAAGCAATGGCTTGTAAAAGCCCATTTATGCATAATTCATTATGACCCGGCATGTTTATACAAACCTTTAAACACAATAAAAATAAGTACTAATTAGACATTTCTTTCTCAAACTAACTGTAACCTTAATGCAGTAGAGGAATTCAGCAAGGACCTACTTACTTTTTCAGATTAATAATCAAGTGTCAACTTTCTACATGGTATCACAGATAATAGCAGCTCATATCGTTCTTATATATATATATATATATATATATATATATATATATATATATATATATATATATATATATATAGCACTTGAGTCACACTCCAAATATATGCCTTGTTAAATTTTCCGACTATGTCATTTGGGAGCATAATCTTTTACAGCTAAATTATTAACTCGATTTGCTACTTTTTACGGCTGATCGTGTTAAATGGTGTTTTCTTTTTTTGTTTGCTTTGTCGTTGTTTTTTTTTTCTTTTCTTCATTTTTTTAATTAATTTATTTTTGTTTTGTTCTTGTTGTTGTTGTTTGATTTCCTCAATTTCTTCTTTTATTCTTGCAGACTTTTTACAAAATTTTGCTTGTTCATATTTAAGTGATTTGCACTGAGTTCCTATTCCTACTACGACTTATTAAATTGTCAATAGTAGTAAAAAAGAAACATCACATGAAAGTGATTATTTTGTAAAAATAATTATTTACGTCTTTTTCAAATAAAGCAAAAACAGAAAAAAAGATTTCATACATACCTAGCAAACGCCAAAGAGATAGGAGGAAAAAAAGACTGTAACGAAATAACTTAAACCATTCTATGCAATATGACTCATTAAAAAGGAAGAGTGGATGTTTTGCTTCAAGGCTTGTTAAATATGAATAATTTGGAATTTTATAAATATATTTTCTATTCAAGATTATAACTATTTTAAGTTTGGTATAAAAGAAGTTATCGTAGAAACCATATTAGATAGTTTTTACATATATTGTCCATTTACTAAACATAACTAAATGTCCGAGGATATCATCTCTGGTATCTCGATAACAAAATAAACTAATTTTCCAGGTAAGATTAATTAATATATTTCTCGTATCCTGAATATCAGACCATCCAATTCATTCTTGGATGTAGCACAGGTTACGAATAAGTATTGCACAGACTTATTTTCATTGTGGCACCAAATCAGAAAGTTAGTACGAAGTGCCTCAAATTTTGCAAAAGAAATTAATGTACCGTTGGAGTCTATTAACGATTTTGTATTAAAAACAATTCAATCCCGCGTCACAAATAAAAACAACAAAACCCCATATATTGTATGATAAATATATTATTCCTGACATCCCTTCATGCTCTTGGTGTTTATTTTATCATACTTATGTATATGTGAGCGACGGCACATAATTGCAGATTCTTTCGTTCTCAAAGAGCTTAAATTTATCTCTTTTGTGGTAATATTATATTTATCTCTAAAACCGTCAAAAGTTTTTTACCACTTGAATCAAAGAAATTGTAAATAAGCCTCACTTCCTTAACATGCTAATATTTATGAAAAACAAACTGTTTAATATGATACCACCACATACACTTTTTTAAATTGTCTGTGTATGAAAACTCAAGTGTAACTAAAGATTTGCACCTTGAAACTAATACCTCTTGCCAAAATTGATTCGATGGAGATTCTCTACATGCCTTAGTGTTTAATTTATTGTTTATTAACACATATCTACCAAATTCACATGCATTTTATCTACCGTACTGAACAGGGTTTTGAAGTACGTTGATTGTAATGTTTTCCTGTTGCTGATGATGATAAGCAAGGACAAGAAGGAGAGGAAAAAAGCACAATATCATCAGAGTTTGTTATATATGATATGACTAGTAAAACACTAATTGTAAGTTAGATTAAAAGTGAAGTGGACACAGCCAGTATGAGCATGTCACAAGCAGTATGAGTATGTCACAACCAGTATGAGTATGTCACAACCAGTATGAGTATGTCACAACGAGTGTGAGTATTTAACAGTATGAGCATGTCACAACCAGCATGAGTATATAACAGTATGAGCATGTCACAAAGAGTATGAGAATGTCACAACCAGCATGAGCATATCACAACCAGTATGAGGATGTCACAACCAGTATGAGTATATAACAGTATGTGTCATAACCAGTATGAATATTTATCATACTGTTTTAATGCGGTCAAGTAAAGAATTGACTAAACACCGAGTGCGTTTCATATTAGTACACTTGTACGTTAATGTTGTGTTTATTGTGTGTTTTCTTTTGTTTTGTTATTTTCTTTTATTTTAAGTTTTAGTTTCGACATGCTGTGATATTTTGTATTATAGTTGCGTTTGCCTGTTAAGATTTAGTTTTAGATCTGTTGTAAGATTTTTTTTTCTTATTATGTTTTTTGCAGTTTTAATTTCCGACGTGTCATGATAGTTCCCCTCTCTTGCTGGCTTTTATGTTACAATCATATTTATATCGCTCGAAAGTATTTTCCGCCATGTTACGTATGAAATATAAAGAGGAAAATGATTCTACGAAAACTGTTAATTACTTCAGTTTATATTTTGAAAACTTTGCATGTCTTTTGTAACATTATAATCAAAACAATATTTGCCATGCATATATCCTTCGATGTTAATCCAGAAAGTTGGCGTTTTGACGAAGAGAGACCCAAATAATGACAAGATTTTATGCTTTTTAAAATGTATGTGTTTGGAAAACTGCTGCATTTGTTTGTACTTGTTGTTTCTTGTTTTGTTCTTTATTTATTTTTTTATTTTTTTCTTTGTTACTTTTTCTTTTTTATTGTTGTTATGGATGTTCCTATATTATTTGCCTATTATTCCCCATATTACAATGTTCTGTATATACATTATTTTATTTTTTTTGTTCCTTTTCTGTTCGTTTATTCAGAGTGCTATGATCTTATAATTATCATTACTAAACACTTTCTTGTCCGGCAGATCGGAAAAAAGGTTACAATTTGCACACAAAACTAGCAATTATTTCTCTGAATAATTTCTAAAAGATTATGGAAAAAAAGATGTTTCTTAACTTCATTTAAATTAAAAGTGTCTGAAATATACTTTAATAATCGGACAATTATATTTTGTATGATGTTCTTTGATTTTTATTATTTCAATTTTTGACTTGGAGTTTTGAATTGTTGGACCTGTGCATAATCTTTCACGGCAATGTTTCGCGCATCAGCTGCTTCGTTTGAGCAAAAAACAATTTGTTCACTTTTTATGTCTGTCATTTCTTCCGATGCGTTCAAATCCTCTTAGCCTAATTCAGTTTCACTATGCAATATTCTATCCTATTTGATTTCATTCTATTCTATAATTTTTCTTCTATTATTATATGTTCAATTCAATTCTGTTCTATTATATATTATCCTATTCTTTTCTATTCCATTCCATTCAATTAAATTTAGGTTTGCTGCTTTACGGCACTGCAACACAATTAGGTTTTTTTAAGAAACAGCACGGTAGCTGACCCAGGCTGGTCCGATGGAAGGATTCGAACCAGCACCCTATCGGCGCTATTATGTAGTACAGATATTAAACAAATTCGTAAATCTGATGGATGAATTTAGCCTGTACTGCTGCCAAAATATTACAAGAATGATGTTTCGCCTTTATAATCAGGATGAGTGAAGAGATTTATATATCTATCAATTTATCTATCTGTATTTCCATTGCTTAATATCTTTCTCTCTCTTCCTGCTTGATGCTGATTATTGTTATTACTTATTATTATTATTATTATTATTATTATTATTATTATTATTATTATTATTATTATTATTATTATCATTAGTAGTAGTATTACGTGGATTAAAAAAATAATAATAATACTAATCCCGCGAGTAAAAAGCTACCTAATTGTTCGTTTGACTTTCCAGATTATACAATGTAAACTAATCACGATATTTGAGGATTAGCTGCGACTGTGAGACACCTGACCACAGCTCATCAGTTGACACTAGTCTTTATTTTTATGGCTGTGAATCTTTGGTATAAATCTTAGGATCCAAGCTAACGCCAAGCCATGAACCCGTATATACCATCAGTCGGTCTTTTTTCTCATTTACCACTGAAGAAGCACCATATAGTGCGAAATGACCAGTCTGATTGCAACCCACAACAACAGCAACAAATACAAAAACAAAAAGGACAAAACTAAGCCCATGTAGCTAAAACTGGAAGAAAGAGAACAAGCATTCCATACGAAGAAGCAGTAAAAGGTGTAGATGAAGAAATAGTGGAAATGGAGAACTGTTGAGATTTGGTAATATTTCCAAGAAATACAAGTGGGAATGTAATCACAAGAACGCAAGACATACCCCACTAGCTTCACATATTCCATCTTCGTCACTTTGACAATTGATCCAACTCAATTCCAAACAAGACAAACAAAACAAACAAACGGCACCAACAACATGCGGGACAGTGAGATTTGAATTCCCTACAAGTTGCACAAACTTTTCAAATATTTAAGCACATCTTTTTATAGCTCTAAGCAAAATAGAAGATGAAACAGAAAAAAGAGGAGGAAAAGATAGACGCTGAGAAAGAGAAATGGGAATTTAAAAAAACCGAAAAGGAAGGTATACTGGGAAAAGTAGGCAGTAAAAGACAGAGAAAGAGGGAACAAGACAAAATAACAACAAAAAGACACAAAACAGAGCAAGGAGAAACAGTTCAAATAGAACACACGATAGGTGAGTTATTGTCCACAATAAGAGCAGAACCAATCATTAGAGAAAATGGTGAGATCACGTAATTTGCAGGAGAGGGAACAGACATTAAAAGGACAGCATCCTTAGCCAAAAATCCACAATCACAATCAGCTCCAAAAAATCAGGAGAGCAGAAAGGCGATAGCCATATATAGAAAAGAAACAGAAATATAAGAAACTAGAACTGAGCACAAAATTTCACACAAAACCACAATAAAGACATAAACAGACACTAAACACAACACAGAGCCTAAAAAATTAGACCGGCAAATAAAGGAAAATAAACAAAACTCAGAGATCAATAGAAATAACTCAGGAAATAAGGAAAATAGCAATATGGAACAATAATATCAGAAACCAATAGATAGTATATAGTAAAGGGAAAATAATATTTTTAAAAACTGACTAGGAGAAGAAAAAAAACCAACAATTATGGACTCAGAGTCCAAGATTATTTCTTATATTGTAAATGGAATAGTAAATAAGATAGATAAGGTAATAAAAATGTTAAAAGATACATCATATAAAATGACATTCCTACAATAAATTAGAGATATAACAAGAAAAATAAATTAAAATTATAGAACATGAATTTAATGTGATAGTTGTAGTTAATATGCAAAATGACGACAGAGATGGTGACAACGACAATCTTGAAAAACAATATATATAAAAAATCTTGGACAAATATAGAAATTGACCAGCGGTTCAAAGGAAGAATGAATCACATAAACTTTCAGTCATATGATTTTACAAACATATACGCACCGACAAAATACCGAGAAAAAAAGCTTTTTGTACAGATCTGGAAAACTATTTGGATGTATTAGAAACACAAAATGTAATTATTGGGGGAACTTTATACCAAATACTAACTGACTACCCTAATACCAAAGGACTGCAAGAAAAAAATAAACTTGCTTATATAATTTTGCCTAATATAGAAAAAATAGCATAAGCGACATCTTTAGGAAATTAAATCCTAGTAAAAGAAAAATACACGTATAATTATGATGAGAATAAAGGAACCAGACTTGATAAATGTTATATTAGTCAAACAGAATAAAAAGAAGTTAAATGATGTACTATTTTGGATCATATCTTCTTGGATCATTTTCCTATAGAATAATACTTATCTAGAACAGAAAGAACTAGATGGGGAAGGGGAAAATGGAAAATGCACAACACTATACTAGAAAATAAGCTATATCAAGAAAAAACTATGAACATACTAAATAAATTACGAGTGAGCACAGACATAGTAGAAGATTAGGAATAGCAAAGATAGAATTAGCTACACTATTTAGTACAATTGAAAATAAAAAGAGAAAAATAGCTGGAAAAGGAACGCAAAAGAGTAACAGAAAATAAAAATGATACCGATGGAAAAGCAAAGGAGACCCTTGAAAAAATTAAGAGGCTTAAGGAAAGGGGAGAGCAAATAAGAACAAGGAGTTTTGACTGGTTATACAAAAGAGGACAAGGAATCTATAAAAGAGAGGAAACGAAAAGAGGAACCTATAGGGCTTGAACAGAATTTAAGATTAAAGGAGAAAAAGTACAGAACAAGCATGAAATTAAAAAAGAAATAATAAAATAATACAGTGACAGTATAAACTTTATTATTCAATCAGAAATATAACAAAGTCAATTATACAGCTAAGACAAAAAGGATGAAAACGATGGTATATCTAAAAAAATTATAACAAAATTCCAATCGGAACTTACTTCAATGCTAGACATGGTTTATAATATCTTTTTTAATAATTAAATGATAAAGTCAATACGAGAAGGAGTCATAACTATTATATATCAGGGGAAATAGGACAAAAACAAATTAAAAATATTGGAGGCTTATATCACTATTAAATAATTACTATAAAATATTAGCAAAATATTATCAAAAAAAAATTAAAAGTGTCTAGGGCAAATTTAATAGCACTTCGCTAAATATACATATATTCATAAAATCAAAAATAAGTTATTTATTAAAACACACACACACACACACACACACACACATATATATATATATATATATATATATACGTATTGCAACTTAAAAAAATAATACAAGTATTATACTAATTTAGAACTGCGCATTTGTTTATGTGTGTGTATATATATATATATATATATATGTGTGCGTGTGTGCGTGTGGATGTGCATGTATATATATGAATAAATAATATCATCATACAGGTTAGAGAATTTTATTTCGTACTCTATCGAGGTTCGAACCTGGATCTGCAGGGTTACGGCAGCCATCGCCTTGCCTGTAAGCACCGACCCCTATGCCATCTCGACCTTGCGCACATCTCTAAAAAATATGCTAGATAGCCGGTGGTATAGGCATTCATGCATAGAAGACATACCCGCATGTCGACCAAGTAATTAATTCTCATCTAAGAACACTGAACATCTGGATTACTACTTCATAAATCAAGGTATATAGAAGTTATTATAGAGAATTACATATATACACGAAACAGAGAGAAAAGTGCTATCCCTGGATTTATCATACAGGTTAGAGAATGTTAAGGATTCTAGGCAGAACCAATACATATAT
Organism: Margaritifera margaritifera; assembly: GCA_029931535.1. NCBI lineage: Eukaryota > Metazoa > Mollusca > Bivalvia > Unionida > Margaritiferidae > Margaritifera > Margaritifera margaritifera. The sequence continues at coordinate 1,790,507 of JAQPZY010001301.1, forward strand.
TTAATAGATGTTACGAATGCTAATCTATTTGTCTGTATATACTTTTTGTAGCTTGAAGAGAATGACTTTTGAAATGAAAATACTTTATAAATTTATATTTTCATCAAAATAGTCCTTTAAGGTCTGACTGGACCAAGAGCACAATTAACAATTAGGTTCTGACTGGACCAAGAGAAAAATTAACAAACACCGTGTTTAAGCATGCTTACTTTTACAACAGGCAATGAATAACTTACAGGATACTAAATGGATGATGAAGGATTATCTTATTCTAATTTACATTCAAAACAGAAACGTGATACAAACATATATTTGCAAACCAAACAAATCGTTATCCCAAATAGGTTCTGACGCTGTTGCATAATAAAATGAAAACAAAACAAAATTTGCAACCAAATGTTATCTCCATTACAGTACACACGCAATATGCTGGCACAGTTTGTACATACCAGGAATAGTCTACCTGGCTGAAACGTTGGTTTTCTTCTATTCGGTAATAAATATTGCTGCTTAGGCAAGCTTTGCTTTAATTTCAAATAGCAAATAGGCTTATGAGTAAGGTGGTAGATCAAAGCAACAAATCTTCTCTTTTATGAGTAATGAATGATAGGTCTGGGGACGCCCAGACTCGTTGTTCTCGGCATATTAAGCAAAGATTGATCCACTATATTAAAGCAAAGCTTGACCCACCATATTAAAGCAAAGATTGACCCACCATATGAAAGCAAAGCTTGACGCAACTTGCCACAACTTATTACACTCACAGTACGTCGCTTTCCAATTTGTTGGAAATACATTCACGTGACTATGTTTGATACTTTACAGAAGGCTATACATTTTGAATATTTATAAGGTAATAGTGACGAAGAATCCTGAGACATGTGAAGTGGGTCAATTTTCCATAGCGAATACATATTGAAAATTGACGGTAAGGTAATGACTTGCCACTTGAAATATAAAAAATCACACCTTGTACTAACATGTGCATTTATAACGCGTGGCTCACCTTATAGCTAATTACTGCACACACACACACACACACACTCACACACACGCACGCACGCACATATATATATATATATATATATATATATATATATATATATATATATATGGTGAGCAAGAAAATTTCATTTTTCTTCAGCTTTAGATCAACTATGGTTTACAAGCTTAAACCTAGCTGGAGGCATTAAGCTGTCAAAGAACTGAAAGTATTGGGCAGCTCTCAAAGGAAATGACTTAATTATAATTGTCTATAATTCCTCGAGTGCCGTTAACAATGAGCATTCGTACGTCGATGTCCGTATTTTACGTTACATTTCTGGAAATAATTTTAGAAACCAGACCATTTGATCTGTGATCTGCCTACTCATTTGCATATTACAATCCTTGCCAATGGAGGATTTAATTGTGAAAATGTTCGTACATATTGCAACAACTCTGCTGATCTGCCTAAAACATTAGAAATAATTTGGGAAACAAATTCAAACATTAAAGTAAATTGAGTTGGCACATGTTACATACCCAAACAAATCCAGGTGTCAGATTCCAGTCAACGAATACTCATAGAAATAAGCAGTAGAGAGATTATTGCGTGATTACTCAAATGGCTCACTATAACACTGGTCAGAGGGCCAGTGGAATTACCGATACAAAATAATTGACTGACATTTGTCTGTTGGTCAGCTGAATAAGGACGTCAGTAAAGAACCAAAATAAGTGCTTCAAAAAAACATTTTTAAGAGCAATATGATATAATTTCTGATTTAATCGACATAGTTCACTATAAAGATGTGTGAACAATGCAAACACTGTGAAATAAAAAATTTGTATTACTTTTATACTCTATCAGACCATTGCTTTATTTACTAAATCTGTATGGTTAGGGTGTATCAAATTTTAAAAAATCTGATTTCTCATTTAACGAAAAAGATGACGTTAAGAATTTGTAATGTAGTTTTGGGGATTACCTTGTGTATTTTGCTAGTTACTCAAAACAACGCTTCTTTGAAATATATACGATGTTGCTTTTTATTCAAAACAACGCTTATTTTAAATATAAATTAGTCTTTTTCAGATTTTACCTGCATATAGCATATGCACTTGGAACATTTAGATGTGGATTATATTGTATTTTTGTGTGAAAGGATGGTTATGAAGTTTGTTGACTTTCTTTTTTTTTTTTTTGTTGCACACATTGTACAGATTTTAACATCAGAACTGCCAGGATAATGCCAAAATAAATCATGTATCATCTTACTTTTATATTTACATGAATACTATACAGTTTACCTCGATAAATGCATTGACTGGATTAATTAATGCATTGGCAACATTTGCATACATTGATATGGAAATAAGGAACGCAATACTTTATATATCGAGGATAATATATATAGCTAACCACCACTAACTGTATAATACTTGTTTATTGCAAATACTAGTTGATCCCTAACAAAATTTATACTGTCAAAAGCACAAAATGGCTTCCATATATGTTACTTATGTAATTCTCATTAGGTCTGTTAATTTCACATGTGTGATTCCTGCAGAATGACATCTGACCTCCCATTGGGGTCTATCATATATGTATTCTATACATTTCGTATGGTGAAGAGGTCATATAGTTTTAACAATTAGCATATATTCAAGTATCTTTGTAAGCCATGATAGTGAATTAATAAGGACGTTTAAGCAATATACACAGTCTTACGCTTACTCTCTTTTCTTCCAATTTCTCTCTCTCTCTCCATTACCTTCAAACTATAAACATGCATTGTGTTCCGTATGTACTTATATACATAAGTTCAGGGCTTCTTATCCCTGAAACTCTCCGGTCTTGTTTGAGGGAATAAATACCAAAAGATCACAGCTATCTAGGATTCATGCAAACAAGCGATACAGAGTTTATTGCATAATGACTGTCAGATGGCTCACAATACCATTTCTGAGGGGACCAATGGAGTTACCGATAGCGAATAATTGACTGACAGTTGTCTATTGGTCAGTTAACTATAGACGTCAGTAAAGAATTCAAAGTAATCCTTGAAAAGTCATCTGTTTTTCACAGCAGTACATTATCTTCTCTGACTTAAATCTACATATTTCGCTAATACGAGAACCATGGATCTCACTGCCATATATACATGTAACTTTTTATTTTCTTTATACTTATTTCTTTCAATTGCATGGTTTGTATGTGAAAAATGTATCGCATCTGATTTGTCATTTTGTTCTCAACAATGTTATCTTCACCACTTGATCATCAAATACTATTCTGCCCCCTTCGTGTAGAACTACCGTGTGTCGTAATTCATTTCTTCCTTCTACAATTTAAACGTGGAACACGTTAATAAAATTATAAATAATAAGTAATCAATCTATTCAAAATTTCAGAACTGATCCTAAATCAGGATCAACATATAACTTCCTCGTATAATTACAATGGTGATTGGGTGTTTCAAATCCATCATACGCCATTCAGAACCATCTGTAGTAGTTTAAATTTCGATTTATTCCTCAATTATGTTTCCAACTATAGGTATTTTACATGCGGACATATCGAAAGAGGTGAACACTTTCTATAATAATGTCATATTAAAACACTTTTACTATGGTAAGCTGATGCTAAGAAAAAACGAAGGTCATTTCCATTTTTTGGACAGGTGGCGTTCTGTTTGCATAGAATTCTCTCGTGTACTTTGATTCAAACAATAATGTATCCATCCTTCTTTCTTTGTACGAATAAATTTCTAGATACAAAGGAATATTTATGTTTGTAGCAAAAGATTGAAGAAATCTGCCTGACTTACCACATCATATTTCTTGCAACACAAGTTACTGACAAGGGAGACTATTTTGAGTTCTGCCAGTGGTGGACGTAGAAAATTACGGCTACCAGTACCAAGCCAAGCAAAAAAAGTTTTACGCCGATCTTGTTTGTTTTTGATACAATGTAATCATCGCGTTCTATAAACGGGGTGCTGTAAAAAGATTCACAGATTATCAAATACAAATTGAGTCCATAAAGTTATGTTTTTGCTGGAAAGAAAAGATGTTACATTCACATTCCTAACTTTTCGTGTGGCGCAACAGGTGCATTCAAGAACAATCAATTCATCACTGTGAAAATTGTAGCATGGGATAAGTCCCTTTACAAAAAAAAAAAAAAAAAGAAAAAGAAAATAGTTCCTGAACGAATGAAAAATTTGCTAGTTATGCAAAGCTTAATGGAGCGCCTGGATGAGATTCTTTTTAATAACTTTACATACATGCTTAGCAAAGAAAAGGACTTTAGTAACAACACATTCAATCCTGTGAGATGTTATAAATAAATGCTCTGATTTACACATGATTGTGATTTTTTCTTGGAATGTATTCTTGCAATTTCATGAGGAAAATATACGAAAACGCAAGTCTCTTTGTCTTGATTTGATTTTTAAAGGATGACTAAGATATTAAAACATACCCACTTTAAGATACACGTCTTTCTATCTCTGTATGTGTTTGACACATGCACTCTCCATCTCTCTCTCCATCCCTCCCTCCCTCTCTCTCTCTCTCTCTCTCTCTCTGTGTTTCACACATTCACACACACGTGAGCTTTCTATAGAATGATGTCAATGTAAATCATAATTGTGTATATTCCGCATTGATTCCACTCTCTTTCTTCTTCATGCTCTCTCTGTTTCACAAAAATACACACATTGACAGACAGACAGACATACCCATCTCCTTCTCTCTCTGTTTCAAACGCACACACACACATACATACATACGCACTTCAGATTCATATAGAATGATTTAGATTTAAATCATAATTGTCTCTATTCCTCTTTAAGATACACCTCTCTCTCCGTCTATATCTCTCTCTGTTTCACACTCACACACATACACACACTTTGACAGACACTTGAGCTTCCTATAGAATGATTTAGATTTAAATCATAATTGTATCTGTTCCGCTTTAAGCTCACTCTCTCTTTCTTTCTGCTCTTCATTCTCCATCTTTTTAACAAATACACACATATTGACATACAGACAGACACACACACATTTTAATTTGGTCGTTTTAAGAACGGAAACCAAAAGTAACTTCAGGACAATAAATTGTGGCAAAACACTGCGAATAAAGTCGGTTGGTGTGTTTATTAATCTATGATGGTGTTTCTTAAAATTGTATCTAAAGTGATGTATGAAACTTTGACCTAGAGTACTCCTCTGGCAGAATATTAACGTGTTGAAGATCGGGCACAGGCCAAAAATTCTGCCTGACATGGTTTTCAGAAGCTAATAAATGAAACATTTGACAACCTTGAATTTTTCACCGAGAGAATTTGTTTGACTTGATACTGCTGGCACAACAAAAGCAAACAACATGGCGGTCTAGCGATAACTTCCCGTTAGAGGCTAGACATTTTTTACCTTTTTAACATGAAACTCCCGTTTGTGTCTCAAGTGCCGGCCTATACTACTCCTGTTAGTTTGGTCAACTAAATGACACGAATGCACAAGAATAAAATTGGACAGTTACGCAAGTATCAATTATCCTCAGAGTTAAATAAACACCCCTCAGACAAACACATAATGATTTGAACGCCTCCAACTGATATATGGCTGATGGTATCTTGGTTGCATTGAAAGGGTATACACAATACTAATATATATGGATAATACTTATTTATTCCTTCTAAACAAGTTTATTAACCGTCAAGATAGGATTTGGTATGTTAAACTTCACTTGAAAACACAAACTGTAATAAATCTTTGAAGGAAAAATCCGGGCGTAGGTATGATATGCACTCAATTGATAAAGTTTTGTTTATTATACCTGTGAAATCTGAATACGACAGGTAGTGCAGTTTAAAAGAAATCGGCCTCAAATTTTTCTCAATTTTGGGGACAAACAAAGACTGCCATATTCTCAATGAGAGGGCGCTCTGTCTATGACGTGTAACTGGCACTTCAGTTTATTCGAGTGTATATTGCCTGTGTGAATGTATGAAAAAGAGAATGTAGTGTTTTTGTAACAAAAATGTGTAAAGAATAAACAGCTTTTGTTCACGAGTTTTATGTAATCAATAATGCCTAAGTTCATGGAAAATTAAACCTTATCAATTGCTGTGAAGGACGTATGTCGAGACAAAATGATACGTTCCATCCTCAGTTGATGTGTTGACTGGTATTCAAACTGCGATGCAGTATTGTAGTTCGTAGGTCAACTTACACAAAACCAATAAAACAAATGAAATTCACAAGGAAACATATAATTTCCCAGTACTGACATATCTCATCCATGTATAAAAGAATACATTTATTTCCCAATTTCTACTTTCTTTTGTGTTGCCGATATTTACAGGGCTTTGATAGAGAAAAGTTCATTTTCGATCCTGAATTTTGTCCAATTTGAAGAGTCTCAGTAGCTTTGTCGGTAAAGCGTCAGATTCGTACTTGAAAGATTGCTGGTTCGTTACCCGCCCAGTCCAGCCGAGTCGGCTGCCTCTTTGTGTCCTTAGGAAAGGGACTTAGATGACATTGCTGTGCATTATATAGCCAATAATGCGTAGAAAGTCCAGTTAAAATCAACATAAACACCCCCCCAACAAAAAATCAAACAACCGATTTACTACTTGAAGAAATAAAAAAATAATTTATACCAATCCAAATAATTATAAATCTGATTAAAATGTTAGTAGCTGCAAAAATATTGACGCAAACTCAGCAGTGTAGATTCCAATAAAAACATATGCATCATAACCCATGTCACAGCGAGATGTACCGTATTTTTATATCAGTGGAGGAGAATGCGAGATAACTAACTTCTTCTTTAAATATCTGGATAAAGCAAATATGACGCAGCCCTGAGATGATTAAATTTCAGCCTCTATCTTGATTATCTGATAAACATGGCTTCGCAAATTGGCAAAATGGTTTATAATTTAAAATGGATTAATACTGTAGTGGTAACACGTTTGAAGGCCAGATTTTTCTTATAAATCTAATTCAGATTAGAGTACGTTTGGCGCAAAATGTCTGACGCGCCAAACTGGCTCAAAATCAAAGTCAAAGTCATGATCATGCAAGATTTTTCATATTATTTCTTGAGATAGTGAGCTGCTGATGAAAAAAGACATATTTCCACTTCTCGACAGAAATATTCTTTGCAATATTCTGATGGACGCTGCTCTCTGTAATGCTTCTTCTCAGTCCTTATAACAAGATGGTTAATTGTGGCACTTTACAATTTCCTTGCCATTTCACAGCTGAGAGAGAGAGAGAAAGAGATTTTTTTTACGAGACGACTGTTTTAGGGTTATTGTTAATTTTCATATATCTTTTCCATCAAATTTTGAAAAAATAACAAAATATGCTAAACGAGAAATAGAAATGATGCATCATTTAAAATAGTCACTTTTTCAGTTATGTTTAACGTTTCCACCAATGCCCATCTTAGAGACGTTTTTAAAGAATAAGCCTGTTTATCTCTATTATCATAAAAGATTTGTCGGTATATGCTTACCTGCATCGTTAATAGTAAAGTGACTGAGATTAATAATGCTTTAAGAATGCACAAAAGGTATCACTGGATCACCACTGTCCGGACTCACTGAGACAAAATTAAGGGAATTACAAAGTATATTAAATACTTTTTTAGAACGGTAACAAGTGAACGTAATGTTTGGATTATAATTTCCGTGATGTCTGGAGAATACACATTGCCAGATACTCAATCTTGTAGAAGACGTATATAAATCAGACGAAAAGAGATACATACACATTTGTATCAGTTCTATGAATCTTATTGACCGCATCGTATGTTTTAATTGTAGATTGAGTTTTGAATCTTTTACCAACAAATGACAAATTATAAAAGGAATGAAGCAAAAAAGCTGTGTAAAAATATGTTCCAGCTTTGTAGTAGGACTCCGTTCAAATAGAAACGCAATGGATTTGATAAAGATACTTCCACTGATTATGTTTAGGTAATTATCGCTGGTTCTAAATTTAAGATACAAGAGATGAACCTGTGTGTGAGCGACAAGTATCTGACTTTTGTGGAGCAAGTTTTCTATATTTTATCCACTCGCTATAAAGCGAATCCTTTTATGCTAGGATGTCCGTCCGCCTGTCTCTCCGTTCGTCTGTTCCTAATTTCGTTTCCGCTCCATAACTCAAGTTGCCAACCATCTACAGTTATCAAACTTTGTGCATGACTTGCTCTTGAGGTATGAAAGAATTCTATCAATTTCGAGGTTAATGGCTGAAAGCTTATGGTGACTGTGATCGAAAGAAAATGATGGCTACCGCACAATAGTTGTGTACCGTCGACAGTTACCAATCTTTGTGGATAGTTTGCACCTGTAGTAAGAAATATGTTTATTGATCTCGGGTTCAAAAACTCAAAGATCAAGGTCAGTATGACTGAAAGAAGAAAAATAATTTCTGCACAGTAATATGAGATCCCTATAATCTTTGTGGACGGATTGCACTTTGGGTAAGAAAAATAACCCCTTGATTTCGGGCTCAAGATATCAAAGGTCAAGGTCACTTTCGTAAAACTAATAAAATGATTTCCGAACAATGACATTAGTTCTACAGGACAAGGACGCTTTTTGTCTTTCTTGCGTTCTGCGTAATAAAGAAGCCCATTGATTTTGGGATCAAAGGGTCAAAGATCAAGTATCACTGTGGCTTAAAGAAGAAAATTAGTTTGAACACAAAAACCTGTTCCCAACTCTGTGGATAGTCTGTACTTAGGTTATTGAAGAAGTCTTTCAATTTTGGGACAAAAAGTCAAATTTCAATGTCACTGTAAGTGAAGGAGAAAACAGATTGTTTCTGCACATACATTTTACATATCTTGATAGAGGACTATACATATATATAATCTCGTGGGTATAATCAGTAAAACGAGAGAGAGAGAGAGAGAGAGAGAGAGAGAGAGAGAATTCAACATGCATCCAAAATATGTTTAAAATAGAAATATGAAATAATACATTTTGTGTCAAGGGAAAATTAAATTAATATTTTTTAAAAATCATAATTTTCTGTCCTGCGAACATATATATAAACGTAAAACTACAACATTGACATATATAAAATACAATGAAGGTTTATTTCTGCTATCAAACAGATTTAAGAAAACAAGCATGGCATTATTAAGTCAACTGGTTTTATGTTACCATGTAAAACGGTCATATAGCAACGGAAGTGTTTGGAGTTCAGTGGAGAATGTTAGAAACTAAGATCTATAAACACTAAAACGTTTTTATGAACAAAAGTTCAGAAATGTTTATAATGATGTCTGAATCTTCGTTCGACTTTTCTTCTTCTTAGACGTGTTTTCAAAACTGCTAAGCTAAATATATTAACTAGCTGGAGCAGAGTCCATATAGGAACGGACTTAAAAAACTGAACTCATTAATACGTTTGAATGGAAGGAAGAAACGTGACAAATTGCTGACAATCAAACTACTGTTTTAGATGGTCCTCCT